>MEHQ01002236.1:0-60153 GCA_008828725.1 Saccharina japonica
AATGTAGGGATGCGAGGGTCCATGGTCATACGACTACGGACGTGCACGACATGGGCACATCCACCTACCCCTACTCGTTATGACCACCGTTTTACTCAACCACCACCAGGCGCCGATGTAGACGACAGAGTAATAATTCAGCCAAAGCGACCTTGTCAAACACGAAGCATGCGGGCAGGGGGCGGGGTTACCTCGTCCGGCAAACGAAGAGTGGAACGCAATCATGCCATAGCAAGCCGGAAGTTGCAGAAATAGGAAGTAGCCATGTGTTTGTGACGGCGGATATAACATGCCACCAATCAGTCGCTGTAAAATGCACGATAAGCGTACTGCTGCCGTTTGTTTATCTACGAACATTATATACCCCTACCATCGCCCCGACCCTAGGCAACGTGTAGGTCCACGCCATAAATAGCTCACGTATAGCCGCTGGCCACTTCCATCATGATGCCGTTTCCATCGATGCCTTCTTTGCACCGAGCCCGCGCCACCACGGTATTGACGAGTGACCTCGAAGTACCACGGATATACATCTATCATGACGCAGCGAGAGGGGTAATACAGGAATAACGACAAACATAACTCATCGCGTGCGAGTGGTCAATGGATACTGCTGCGTAGTTTTTGTTTACCATGAAGGTAGTGAGCATGTCACAAACGAAGTACACAAATACATATATCGGCGACTGAACCACGACGTAGAAATGAAGAGTAAAATTGACACCAGCAGAGGGAATAAATGGGCAGCAAAGGCAACCCTATAGCACCTTATCCGTGAATGAGACCGACATGCTTCCAGGCGTAGGTTCTTGCATTGGCCGACCTTCCTGTCGGCGCCTCGCTCAGACATCATCCTGGAATGCCCAACGATCACCGTTGCATAAAATCACGTTACTAGTGTTGAGGGGGGGGGGCGACCTCGATGTGTTTTTTTCAACAGTATTGCGTCAAACTACGAAACCTCGGGGGGGCGCGTAGTCGGAGGACCGCGAAACATTCACGTCCCAGGCATTCGTGTACCTCGCGTATTTGAAGAAGCAGCGTTTGAGCGACCACACGGTTTATATCATGTAGAACATTAGCGAGTTATCTTCTTGGGTGCAAATAATGGACGACATTGTCTCAGCAACGGCAAAGCTTGAAAGCTGAAACCACATACATATAGTAATCGTAGCGCACAACACTACCAAGAGATAATATGCATAAATTTGGAGCGGGGGGATGGACGCGACACCAGCATTTCACAAGGTCTCACCCATGCTGCTAAAGGACAACTACCAGTGAGTGCGAATACTACAAATTCGTCACTCTTCCACCTCCCCTGACGTTGGATTTCCATTACCGAAACCCCTGCTGCTGCAAGTCTCGTTGCTCCCCCAATCCTGCCCGAATGCAACGCATACTCTACTGGTACTAACCCTTGTCTTCCCGCTAAATCCCCTAACAATGGCACTGTAGCCTGGTTACAAGCCTACACTCTCCAAGTACCTCCATCCAGGGTTTGCAGTAGAAAGTAGTAGCCTGTATCGGGTGTGCTTTATTATAATCTAGCTTAAGGGTGGTTCTTATCGACTAACTGTTTTACAAAATTTACAACATTGTTTCCTCAAGCAAACAGGAAAAGCAAGAAAACAGGATTTATGTGCGAAGTTCGGAACTTTATCAAGACGCAAACTATTTGGAAGGCTTCGCATTTCAATATTTGGAAATTCTTTTTGGAGAATAGAAAATATGGAAATACTGAAAAATGCGCGAAAATGTTATGTGGAAATTTTGGGAAAAGGTTTCTCGATGAGAACGACCCTAAGTGTGGATAATATCCTGCACTTCTTACAAATATTAATTCCAGATTCATACGCAAGAAGAACCAAGTGGAAAATTGAAAGGAGGAAATCTGTGTTTTTTGGAGAGATACTGAATCGTTGGCATTATTGAAAGAGGGGACAGGGAAAGGTTTATCAAGTATGTATCATGGTGGTGCAGTTAGTTGAACTGGAGAGACAGAGATTGGGAAGGTTTGAGACAGGAAGAAGGGAGACCATCTAGTATGGGGCTCGACTCGTGGTGTTGACGAGCAGGGGCCTGGCACTGGGTGGAAGGTCGGGGAGTTGAAAGAAGAACCCCCCCGCCCTTCCCTCCAGTACTTGTTACAAATAGTAACCCCCCACATTGATCGACCACACCATCAGCTCTATTTAACCAAACGCGAACAAATCGTCACAAGAAAGCAGCCGTGAAGGTAGCGAAAATAAATGTCAACTGACCAAGCCGATCACGTCAGTATCGTTTTAGGATGGAAAACTATCATGACCAAGCTTGCGGCCTGACTGTAAGCATTCGGGGGGTTGGAATATCGAAGGCGCCACGCAATAAAAAGTAATTTCTAGGTCGCGTCGCCTGCGATGTAAAGCAATACCCACCAATATAATATCTACGACAACAACAATGCACAAAATTGTACATTGTACTTTTTAGACAGAGCACTCCACCCAAACCAAAAACAAACCACAGAAAACAAGTACTACTATTTTCATATGTAAACGCCCGTTCCAGTCCCGAGCAACACTGTGTTGCGAAAATATAGCCATCCTATTTCTGCCGTTCAACAACTGTCGCAGGTTTGGGTCACTTTCAACTATCCTGCAGAGCAAGTTGCTATCGAGATCTATACTATTTGTACCAGATAAAAAATTGTAGAACACAATGGGTTAGATACCGCGACAAGACTCACACCCCCAAAGGCACACACGTGTGAGACTGTTTTATCAATATCTGCCTCGCGAATCCCAAAGAACAGGTATACAATCTTACGTCTTCCGGCGAAGAAAATCCTGCCGCTGACCCCGTGTCGGTTGGATCTGGGTCGTCCCGGAGAACACTGGCAGCGCCCTCTCCTGTTGAGGATGAGCTCCCGTCATCTTCCGTCTGCTTCCCCTTTGTACAAATGTGCAAAATAACACAGGCACGGAATAGGTTGGGGCGGGACTACATACATCTACGAAGACAGTGTATGAAATCGTGATACTCGTTAATACAAGTCTGTAAATCACATATGCAGTTCGAGGAAGCATCATACGCAGGACGCCAACAATCAACCGAGCCATTGACAAGAAGCATGATCCAATGGTTGATACGTGTGCTACGAATGAGGTAGCACTTTTCGGCTGAAATAATTCGTGAACGACGTAGCTTCTTAACCCAAAATCGTCGAAATTCCCTATTTGTGTTGCAGCATTTTTTGTTGTATCGTTAGGCCATGGTATTGCTCATCGGGTAGCGTTTTTGTTTTCGTCTAAAGTCCGGTTTTGGGCGGGATATACAGCTCCTAAAGTGGCCGCCCCCAGAAAAACCACGATGCACCTCTATCGTAGCATGCGTCAAAGTGACGATCAAGTTACTAACTTAATAATAATAATCATCAGCGAGGCCGTGTTTATGTCATAACCAAGGCTGTACACATGTTACTACATAGTTGTAAACAACATATAACAGCCGATTTTTCTAGTTGAGAATTGCCTTTCCGATGAGAATGACCGGAAGTATTGATTTTAAAATTGTAAGAGATGTACTTCCCTTACAGTCTTTTGTTTCACTGTAAGCTATTGCCAGTTGTGACACCCGTCGATGACAAAAAAAAAAAAACGAAATCGGCATTGGCAGTGTCGAGATATTGAAGATCCCAGCAAATCTAGATCTATGGGCGAGGTACATCGCTCATAAATGCAAATTCCCTTAAATCCTCGATTTTACGAGCCTGGCAAGGTTGATTTCAATTAGTTTTCGTGGATCGATACCTACCATCGAGGAACATATTTTCTAGGTCAAATTTTGATTGTGAACGAAATACATCTGTTGAACAATAACAAAGTACTAAAATCGATTATGATTCACATCCGAAAGGCAATTCTCATTTACGAAAATCAGCTGTTATATATACGAATTCGCGACCACCGAATACTGCGCAAATCCATAGAAACAAATACCTTGGACATGCGAGAATTCCGCCCTTTTGCATAGCTTTTGGTACTACTGATATAATCGCCGGATAATTGAAAAGCGTCCGTTTTCGTGTGCCCATTACACTTGGGCAATTCTGAGGGTCAGTATAACTATGATACAGTGTGATAAGAAGTACACTTATATGTGCAATACGGCCCACACTAAACAGCATACAACAATCGGTCCCGAAATACTCTCGGGTACCATAATGCTACTCGCACCCGTGACGAGTATAATGTATTGACCTAATGGGTGCTTGTAGTTACCACGTGCATTGCGCACCCCTGATATGTCGAGTACAAAGGCAACTCATACGAAAACGATCAATTCAAATGGCAGGCCGGGATCTACAGGAGGAACATATCAAATTACAAAGTCATTATTTTGTGGGGGAGCATCTCTATCTTGTTTCAACTCGCCGAACTCCCACCCAGTGCCAGACCCCTGCTCGCCCACACCCACGAGTAGAGCCCAGTGCTAGTTGGTACTCTTCCTTTCTATCTCAATCCTTCCCAGCCTCCTCTACACTTCCAGTGCAACCACTCACTGCAACCACCCAACATGATGACCCTATTCCCCATCCCCTATCAATCACATCAACGATTCAGTACCTCTCCACAAACTCCAGATTTCCTTCGTTCAATCTTCCACATGTGTTGCGATAGTAAAAATTGGAAAATAATTAGGTTTTTGTCTACGAATACCGTGGTCCTATTGACCAGTGTACATTTAGTATAACGTACCCATTATAAAAAACATTTCCAGCCTGCGTCGGCTTCAATGTTTGTTATTAATGTGTAGCACTATATATGTGGCGATTCAGGAACAAAAGATACGCGAAATCTTATGTATTTTAATATATATATACGGCAGATACGGCCAAAATATCGTAGCATTAATGTACTACGAGACAAAAGCAGAACGCATGTACAATGCTACCAAGAAGTACACATGTTTGCATTACACATACCTGGTAGCATTTTATCTCACCTCCTGGTTTAGTGGCATCCAAGTGGTACCGGGTGAATACGCGATGAAGTCGGTCGCGGAACGCGTAATTGCGTTCCTTTTCATGACATAAGTTCAGAGCAGGGCAGCGTCCTCGATACGTGACCGGCGGCGAAGTCCCGTCTTCGAGGTGATGGAGGGTGGGAGATCGATCCCCCCAAGGCTGAAAGCAAATAAAAAAGTATCATGTGGCCTGGGCGCGTAACATGTCCCAGCGTCATTCCGTCGCTTCCAGCGCCCGTCGCTTCAGGGTCGTCGGCACCAGGAGGCATGGTGATACTACCTCAACCTAGGAGGGGGGCACAGGAAAGTCACGGTACGCCTGAACCAACACATGCGGCGTAGTGGGTAGCCATGACAGGGCATTGCTCTTGGCTACCACGGCATCATGGAGCCTCATGGTGTTGCCAATATATAATTTGACAATGATACGGAGGCCCATGAACGTTGATCGTCATCCAAAACGAAATTCTCAATGACATGCCCCGTTGCCTTCATCTGTGAAGCAGCCGCTCGCGTCTGGGCTGCACTATTGGTGTTCGTGTCCGCCCGAGACTGAATTTCGCGTGCCTGCCCGGGGCCATGTTTGTTACTTGGTCCGTTACTTGGTCCATTGACTATATTATACACTAAAATCTTCGACGAACAAAAACATTTAGGAATTCGTGGATATTAACCCTGATCTACGACACGCGTGTGCGTACCTCCTCGTCGTACCTCGAGATACTCGTCTCGACTACGTAAACGTTCAACTGACTATGCCTCGCGCACTGGCGTGTTAAAGCACTCATGAAATTTAGCTGACAGACACATGTTGTAGAGTGTGTCGGCAACGGCTAGCAAATTGACCGGATATTTTTTTTAAGATGCGCTAGACCTTGTATCGAACACCAGGAGGACCGTTCTATACGACGATAAGTCAGCGCCTGTTGATTCTGGTTCATGATTTCCGCCAACAAAACAACATACGCGCCACGGCAGACGGTCAGACCACCCTGACCATGCGATGAGACGCTGAGTGAGGTGGAGTTCGTAGCACGCGTCACCTTTCGCATTTACAAATACTCACCAGTCGACAGCACCATGACGACACTTGTTAGCCCAAGCTCGACCGATCCTGTAGTCGCCGAGGTTGTGGAAATCGACCACGTTAAGCTCTCGCAATCGAAAGCCGCAACCAAGGCGGATTCCTGTCCGGTTAGAAGTTTCCATGATGTGGTGGAAGCTTCCATGAAGTGGTGGAAGCTTCCATGAAATTAGGTTATGGAAGTTTCCATGGAAGTAATAAATAAAGCTTCCATGGAAGTAGCCGGAAGCTTCCATGGAAGTAGCTTCCACGGGGATGGCGACAGCTTCCGTGGAAACTCAAACATTTTCGTGAAAGCTTCCAATGCTTCCGTGGAAGCTCGAATGGAAGCAGCTTCCATGGAAGCTTTCATCACTTCCATGGAAGAGTTAGAAGCTTCCACGGAAGCTTCCATGGAAATTTCCAAGTACTTCCGTGGAAGTAGTGGAAGCTTCCATGGAAGTTTCCACCCACTTCCATTCTAAAAGCAAATAATGTAGAAGACCGTGTCCGCTCGACCCTCAAAGCTCGTTCTGGTCGTAGAGCAGCGGCGTCGCGACAGTTTTTGCACGCCTCAACAGCCAAGCATACACCATGCGCCTCGGCCGAGTATCAGCAACAGAGGTGGGGTGTGTGCGATATGCCGAGGACAGCAGCACGCACCGAGCAGATCAGCACGCACACATGCCGAGCACTGAGTGACCTTTGGGAGTTCCACATCTATAATGAATATTGTTTGAACAGGGGGAAGGGGGGTTATGATGATCTGCGAACTGCGAACAGGAAGACGAATGCCACTCCTCGCCACGTGTATGAGTACATGTTACGCCTCACTAGACCGCCTTGTCAGCTCGCAGCAGCAACTGTGACTCTGAATCGGTACAGCAGCAGCAGCAGCAGCAGCAGCAGCAGCAGCAGCAGCAGCAGTACAACAGCAGTACGTCAACGCTCGGGTGCTTCGTTGTGTCAAAATAAAAAATAATACCAAGACAAGACAGGTCGACTCGAACGCACTCGGCGCGCCAGAGGCAGCCAGCGTGGCTTCGGATGCTTGGGTTCTACGCCCAGTACAGCGCACTTGGCACGTCTCTTCGCGGCGCCAAACCACAACAGCAGCAGTTGGTCTCCCCGTTTGCGTATTTTGACACAACGAAGCACCCGAGCGTCGACTGACTGTACTACTGCTGCTGCTGCTATTGCTGCTGCTGCTGCTGCTGCTGCTGTAAAGTCTACGAGTACGGAAAGGAGCGCGCCGAGTGCGCTTCCCTTCGCCTCTAGGCCCGAGGCCGCGCCAGCCGGCTGTAGTTTCGCTGCGCGTGGGGTGCGAAGCAACGTCGCTGTGTCACCATCCAACTGATCGATCGTGCTGCTGCTGCTGCTGCTTACTTGCTGCGTGGATAACATATTGAATTTAGAGACCATGCCATTTTTCGATTTGAAAATCTGATGACCCAAGTTGTCAGATTCTCAGGCCGTTTCCTATGCGGTTCGATTTTTGAGCTTCAGATTATGGTCTGATCGATTTTTCAGCGACCTAGTTCGAAAATCGAAACACCCTTCCTATGCGAGAAAACACGGATTTATTATAGGTGCAGATATTTGAGCAAACGGCGAGACCAACTGCTGTTGTTGTCTGGCGCCGCGAAGAGACGCGCGAGTGCGCTGTACTGGGCGTAGGACCCAAGCGTCCGAAGCCACGCTGGCTGCCTCTGGTCTGGCGGCGACGCGCCCAGTGCGCTCGAGTCGATCTGTCTTGGTATTTCGTATTTTGACACAACGAAGCATCCGAGCCCAGCACGTTGACTGCCTGACTGCTGCTGCTGCTGTAAAGTCTACGAGTACGAGTGCGGAGAGGCGCGCGCCGAGCGCGCTTCCCTTCGTATCTATGCCCGAGCCCGCGCCAGCCGACTGTAGTCTGGCGACAGAGAGACGCACCGATCATCGGCTGCGCGTCGGGCGCGAAGCAACGTCGCTGTGTCACCATCCAACTCATCGATCGTTCTGCTGCTGCTGCTGCTGCTGCTGCTGCTGCTGCTGCTGCTGCTGCTGCTGCTGCTTGCTGCGTGAATAACAACTTGGATTTAGAGACCATGCCATTTTTCGATTTGAAAATCTGATGACCCAAGTCGTCGGCTTTTGGGCCAAAATCCGACGACTTGGGTCATCGGATTCTCAAATCGAAAAAATTCCGGTCAGATTTTGCACAATCGGACTGTATAGGATAATTCTTATGCAGTCGGAAAAGTTGAATCGAAAAAGCCGGTTTCCGATCCACTCTAAACTTAAAAGGGTGTGTCTGTATGACTTCCCTATCGTCATTCGGATCGATTTTGCAGTTTTTTGTGCTCTTCCTGGGGGCGGTTGATACGATAATTGAAAACTGCTTCGTGTCCTGCTCGCGGGCTCTAGGAGGTGCTACGCTGCGAGCAGCAGCAGCAGCAGTAGCAGCAACAGAGAGCAGCAGCAGCAGCAGCAGAGTAGTCAACCCAGCATCGGAGAGGTGTTTAGGCTGCCGCTGGGTGGTGTGACCGTGTGTTTGGAGGGGTGGAGAGAGACGCGGTGAGCTTCAAAAACGTTTACGATTGAGAAATCCAATCCACGAATCCCTTCGACAAAACTCAGAAAGCTCTTTTTCAACAGTATAAGAAAGCCCGTTTGTGTCCCCAATCGGAAACCGGCTTTTTCGATCCACGTTTCCGACTGCATAATAATTAGCCAATATGCAGTCCGATTGTGCAAAATCTGACAGATTTTTTTTCGATTTGAGAATCCGATGACCCAAGTCGTCAGATTTTGGCCCAAAAGCCGACGACTTGGGTCATCAGATTTCCAAATCGATAAATGGCATAGTCTCTAAATTCAAGATGTTATCCACGCAGCAAGCAAGCAGCAGCAGCAGCAGCAGCAGCAGCACGATCGATGAGTTGGATGGCGACACAGCGACGTTGCTTCGCGCCCGACGCCCAGCCGATGATCGGTACGTCTCTCCGTCGTCAAACTACAGTCGGATGGCGCGGGCTCGGGCCTAGAGACGAAGGGAAGCGCACTCAACGCGCGCCTATCCGTACTCGTAGACTTTACAGCAGCAGCAGCAGCAGCAGTACAGTCAGTCAACTCTCGGATGCTTCGTTGTGTCAAACTACAAAATACCAAAGACAGGTCGACTCGAGCGCGCTCGGCGCGTCGCCGCCAGACCAGAGGCAGCCAGCGTGGCTTCGGACGCTTGGGGTATACGCCCAGTACAGCGCACTCGGCGCGTCTCTTCGCGTCGCCAGACCGCAACAACAGCAGTTGGTCTTGCCGTTTGCTCAACGATGAGAGCAATGCGATCATTGCATGCTGAGTCCAGTACCGAAATGTCGGAGGTAAAACTTGGATTCTCAGAATCTCATCGGGGTTCCTGACTTACACCGAAGAGATAAGTCAGGTTTAGTGAGGGAGAATGTGGTGGAAATCGAATTTAAAAGGCTAAAACTCTGGTAGCATTTGTTGATGGACCTTTTTAGTCTACTTTCCCTACAGACTGGAGACTAGCAACTAGCAACACTAATAATACTCGTTCGATTGCGATTACACTAACATACTGACACCTGGACAAAACTTGCTCAATAATAATGGCCCTTTCTCAACATCTTATTTTTTTGTATGACCGGAGACTAGCAACGCGAATGTTACTCATTCGATTGCGATACTAACACAATTAAAGTACGGAAACCCACAAAATACGTTCCGGGAGGGTCTCCAAAGAGGAGAGACAGTACACCGCTGCAACCCAGTATACGGATTGTTTTGGCGCAGTATGATCGCTATTGACTGAGTCAGCCGGTGCCCAGCCCTTATTGCTAGAAAGGAAGTAAAAAAGGTGGTTGATAAGAAGAAGAAAGGGGTATGGAAAGACGTAGTTAATAAAACGAATGCAGACTTTGATGGCGGGATGAAGCAGATGTGGGTAGGGATAAAAGGGATACTAGGCAAACAAGCAGGAGAGGCAGATACGGGGATAACTACATTAAGAGCACAGAACGGTAACATGGTTAGTAGTTTGAAGGGGAAAAGGGAAGTACTTGTAGAGCATTACCGCAAGCTAGGAACGCCCATAACCAACGAAATGTTCGACGAAGAATTCGAGAAGGATATCAAAGCGTGGGCAGAGGCGAACGTAGATGCATCAGAAAGGGAAGATAGTGGCTCAGAAGGGTTGCAGGGAGAGTTAATAAGAGAAGAAGTAAATAAGTGTGTAGCTAAACTTAAGAATAGAAAGGCAGCAGGGGCAGACCGAATAGTTAATGAATTTATGAAGTACGGGGGAGAAGGAATGCTTACGATGATGGTTAAGTTGTATAACTGGATATGGAAAAACGAGTACGCACCTAAGAGATGGAGACGAGTAGTAGTAAACTTGTTTAAGAAAGGAGACAAGGCTGACCCGGGTAACTATAGGGGGATAACGCTACTAAGCACTGTAGGTAAAACGTTTTGTAAGTTTTTGAACGATAGAATGGGAACAATGATGGAGAAGGAAGAAAAACCTAGCGAAGGGCAAGCAGGATTAGGCCAAACCGTAGCTGCGTCGACCATGTGTACACATTAGGTAAAATTATCCAAGGCAGGAAAGACGCGGGGCTAACAACGTACTGTTTCGTTTTAGATGTACAGAAGGCCTACGATGCAGTATGGAGAAATGGGCTGTGGAAAAAGTTGTTGGAAATAGGGATAAGAAGAAAGATGTGGAGAATGACGAAGAAGATGACGGAATGTGCGAGAAGTGGTGTGATGTTGGACGGGGAAATATCGAAGTACGTTGATATCCTACCAGGAGTTGCACAGGGATGTACGCTAACATCTAACCTATTCAAGGTATATATTGATGACATGATAGTAGCAGTAGAAGCAGCATCGCAGGGAGTCACGGTTGGGGAAGATACGGTGTCGGGATTGATGTTTGCGGATGCTTTCGTCTGCATATCAGAAACACCCGAAGGACTGAAGAAACAAATAGAGAAGGCACTAGAGTACACCAGGAAGTGGAGAGTGATGGCAAACGTAAAAAAGTGCGCAGTAGTTGCATGTAACGAAGATAAGGCGAGTTCGGTAACTTGTAAGTGGAAGTGGGGAGAAGATGAACTACCGATCATAGACCAGTATACGTACCTTGGCGTAGAGATCTCAAACGATTGCTCTTGGGATGCACACAGAACTAAAGTAATAGGCAAGGGTAAGGCACACGAAGGCAAGATGGAAGCAGGCCTAACAGACTCGCACCTTGACACTAGAATTAAGAGATGTATACTGATGAATGTGATTGTACTAAAGCTAGAATATGCAGGAGAAGTATGAGAAGGGAATGCGAAGCTCGTAAAAAAGCTGGAAACAGTACAGATGACAGCAGCTAAAAAAGTACTAGGATGCTCAAGTACGACGAGTAATACAGTATTGAGAGCAGAACTAGGAATGTACCCACTTAAGACAAATAGAGACGTGCGTAAGTTGAAAGGGCAATATAAAGTAAAGAACATGCCAAACGAGAGGTTGCCAGCCATAGCTGATAAAGCTGTATGGGAGAAAGTAATCAAAGGGCGAGCTGGAACAAGGTGCGATAGCGTAGTCGATAAAATATGGAAGGATATAGGAAACCAAAAAGAGATGCTGGCCGTCGAGAAACTTAGCGGATACAAGACAGAGGTAAAAGAAAGGATAGAAAAAAGGGAAAGGCTAGCGCTAAGAAAGAAGGTGGAAGGGGAAGAACACTTCGATATATACGGGGGGTTGAGAGAAGGAATAGGAATGAAAAGGTATCTGCACGGCCCAATGGACTTCGCGAAAAAGCTGAAACTGCGATTTCATGTAGGGGACTTGGACCTGCCAGAAAAAAGAGGGAGGTATACCAGGAGCCGGGAGGAGGAGGAAGTAGATGCGCAGATGTGCCCATGTGGCAAAGCCATAGAGAGTAGAATTCACATAGTGGGAGAATGTGAAAGGTACAAGGAGGAAAAGGATGTGTTAGAGGAGGAGATGAGGAAAATAGACGAGTGTGACATGGAGCAGTTTGGCACACTAAATAGTAGCGATAAAACGATCACTATCTTAGGAGATAGATGGTGGCCACAGGCGGCAAAAAAGGAAGGGGATAAGATTAGCAAAACGTTTATTTGTAATATATGGAAACAACGTAATGAGCGCCTAAGTGTTGGAGGTGTCTATATTAGGAGTAGGAACGGTGCTCCGTCTCGAACGGGATGCGTGGTCAATGGTCAAATGACTAAGGCAAGCAACAAATGAGTACGCCCCCCCCCCCCCCCCCCCCCCCCCCCCCCCCATGGTCATACGACTACGGCCATGCACTGAAATGAAGTACCCCCCCCCTCCCCTGCTCCCACACCGACCCATCCTTCCCCGCCCCGACCACCCCCTATTTCGCCGAGCGCAACTCCCCATTGGTAGGTCCATCGCAATGTCTACTGTTCAAGGATATAGCGCGACAGAAACCCCCCGAAGAAGCAATGTAATCACTCCCCACGCCCGCCCGACTCCTTTCTCTTGTACTGCTCTCTCGGAAACAAAAGCGCAGCCTCGCATTTGAAACGTTGCTGAGAGATTAACTTTGTTACTTACGGTTGTCCCTGCATCCTTCGTCGAGTTACGTCTAGCGGTCCAGCCAGAGGGGTAATTTTCGACGGGAAACAAATTGTTTCCACCACGGCTTTGGACAAATTTCCGGTTCTACGATGCAGTATTTCCAATTCATTGTTGAAGCTTTGACTCCGACATAGGGGGTGCGCCGGCCGAGACATACTCCCCCTTTTGTCGTCTGGTAACCGTTTCTCGCCGCCACCCGTGCAGAACACCCCCGGCGCAGGAACGACCCCAGCCCGCCGAAGCTGGCCCTTCAAGCAACGATATATCTCAAGACCCCCCTGCCACTGCCGCTGCCGCTGCCGCTGCCGCGGTCGTTGCTGCCGCCGCCACCGACGGCAGGCGACATGAAGTGGTCGAGCGCCGTTTCCCAAGCAATGTTGTTCGGGACACACCCGCTGCTGGCGCTACCACCGCCGCCGCTGGCGGGTGGAAACGATATCGAGTGATCGAGGAGGTGGCTAACGCCGCGACTCCACCTCCACCCCAGCCGGCTGCCCCGTCCACTGTTGCTGTAGCCGGTGGACCTCATCGACCGGTCACGCCACCCTCTGTATCGGGTGAAGCATGCTACCCACGGTACCAATCAGCCGAAGAACTCGCCGCCGCGTCCGCATCAAGTAGTGACCCACCAGGTGAAGGAAATAGCTGTCTCGTGTTTTGGCGGGAAACGTGTGCCCCGCGGGCAGCTGGAGGGCGTTTGCGTACCGCTGTACCAATACTAACTGTAAGGCCTCTTTTTGATCATGAGACGTGAGCTGCACGATCGATGATTGGCCGAGGAAATGTCAACGTGGTTGGAAGAGGGTAGTGGCGGGAACAGGCAAGGGGAGTGGGGGGGTGTACTCATGTCGTGCACGGCCGTAGTCATATGACCATAGACCCTCGCATCCCTACAATGCCGGGACGGAGCACGTCGGGTTTTCACCAACCAGGCAGACATTGCTTGCACCAAGCGCGAAGCGCCGTGAGGTATTGGGCGAGTCGCATGGAGGGTGAGCTGCATCCTGCTAAGAACCGCCTCTGAGGCGGACTTGCATATGGACGACTGCTTCAATGAGTTAATTTAATTTCTGGTGTGGCCACTTCCGGAGACAGCAATGGGTTTTGCTATGTAACTGCCTCGCGGATGCCTTACCATATTAACACTACGTGATACGACCATTCCCCTTGTGCGGAGCAAAGGTTCTCCACCCCGCACAAATGATCTACTCGACCGCCAGCTTTGGTGACCGCCAAAAAAAATAACAAAAAAAACGGCACCCTGGTTGTCTAGCTCACGCAGCGAGTGGCGTGTTTTACAGCGTCGCCGCCGGGCAACCCCAACCCACCCAAAAAATAAATAATTTGTGGGGGGGGGGGGGGGGGGGGCTCTTTCAAATGCGTGCGAAAAAAAGCTGAGGGGGGACGAATGGCGGTCAGAAACCCCTCTTATGCTCGAAATGGCGTGCTTTGACGATGGTGTCCGCAAGACGTTTACACTAGTTTACCATGCAGGGAGGAGTTTCCGTACCTTGCAGGATAGCTACGGAATCTGGAAACTACCTCTGACCTCATCTCCCTCTCAAGGCCTGAGGTCGGGCTTGTAGACAAGATCGATTTGACATGTTTCCACTTGTTTCATTGAAAGAGAGATCCTGGTGAGAAAATATAAAAACAACGTGGCTGGGCTTACGGTAGCCATGTACAACATCTAGAGTTACAGCAGGAGCTCAAAGCCATCGACGATACGATAACGCTTGCAGGACAGCACAGAACAGGGCAGGGTCACCTGTGCCCCCTTCGACAACGCACCTATGACAACACCATTCGTCGCGCTTTCTTGGTCCCATTGTTCACTCGCGCTGCAGGAGTTCTGCCTTGCGGGCGACACCCAGAACACGTCGATGCGGGACCCCCAGCTTCCTCAAGGCAGGACAGGTGGGCATATCTTTCGACAAACTGTCAGCTTGACGAAGCAGTGAATTGTATGGGGTGCTTTGGCGACGAACTCGACCTGAGGTCGGCATCGGACGTTTTGACGCAGTGGGATACACAATTTTTTCCTCCACAACGTTTATTGCTTTCGGGGTGGTGGTCGGATGTCGCCGTGATGCACTCTTTTCTCGATCGCCCGCGACAAAAAGACCAAGGGAAAATGTGTGGGCTTTCCGAGGCATGACTAGGGCCTGCATTGTATTACGCTCCAAGAAATGGCTTGAAGGTTGGGCGATTACCGTATGCGAAGCTGTCATCTGGCATTGGTACAGACATAAGTGGCCGCCCGTTGTCCGAGGTACATGTGGGTCATTTTGTTTTGTTGTCCTTTTGTGTGATTTCGTCGCGAGTGTTTGTTTAACAAACCCGTACACCTAAGCGCGCATGCTCAACGGCAATTGAAGGCACTTTCGTTAACCTATCATAGTTCAAAGCCTGCCGAGGGCGCGAGGTCGCTACGTTTGCTGGCGCGGTGAGTGGTTCCAGTTTACCACTGGTACAATAGGCAATGGCTCGTCACGGCTGTCCAACCAATCCCCAGCAAGGCGCCCTAGATCTGTCAAGTTTATCATGACAGCCGAAGACGCACGGCTGAAATTCCGTTTTCTGGCACAGCCACAATAGCATTATCAAGTTTTGGTATCGGTCATGCCCACTGTTGTATTTGCTCCCCGCGATGCCTCTCGCTTCCAGTACGTCTCCACAGGCCTCACGAGCTCCACATGATCCACAGGCTGCACAGAATCCACAAGTGGAGGAGCACAAAACGGTCCCGAGCCGGACGCCGCAAACTAAAAAGAGTAAAATGGCCTCCCTAAAACAAGAGGCGCCTGCACCCATCCAGCGCCCCCCGCCCCCGAGGGATAGTGGCTTGGCGTCCCGCGTTGGGCATAACACCGTGTGCGCCAAGTGCGAGGAACCCCCACTAATGACAGATAATGTGGGGCTCTGTAAATTATGCCCACGGGTATTTTGCCCTGGGTGCATTGCGAGAATTGATTACTCTGAGGTGGCTGCGGCTGCGCTTAACGAGGCGGAGCTTGCGCGCGTCGGCACGGCCGTCGGTCGCGTCCAAGGATCGGACATCTGGATGCAAAAGTGTCCCAAATGCCTTCACGGTAGCGATTTGAAACTGCCAGGGCCTCCGCCGGACGCAGGACAGATCGCGAAGAAAGTGCACCTTCTCCAGGAGCTTCTAAACCATGACTTGTCACATTGCTTCCGGGCCCCTGTCGACTCGACAATATACTCCGGCTACGGGAGCATAGTGCCCCAGGAAATCAGGATGGACCTGAGCTCCATGCTCATTAAGATTCTTGAGAAAGAGCAGTACCGCCGGAAGCGGGGTGCTGCCGCCTTTTACCGAGACACCGACTTGATTTGGAGTAACTGTCGGGGGTACGCCAAGTGCGACTTGATGGGTAGGCCAAAAGTCGGCGGGAATGATGAGTTTGTGCCCGGCATCGTTAGATGTGTTTTCCGGTTGGAAAAAATGACCCGAAAATTCGTCGAAGAACATATACCCGAAGACGAACGCCCGCCCCATTGGGGACGACAACCCTGGAACCCGGTGGGGCCCTAGGGTGGTGCTAACGTCGAAGGAGGAAGAGGATCCGGAGGAGGAGCAAGGGGGGGAGGCGGAGGAGCAGCAGGAGAACAATGAGGATGAGGTGGAGGTGGAGAAGGATGGGGAGGCGGAGGAGGAGGCGGAGGAGGAGGTGGAGGAGGAGGAGAAGTTGGAGGAGGAGGAGCAGGAGGAGGAGGAAGAGGAGGGGGAGGAGGAGGAACAAGAGGAGGAGGAGGAGGAGGATGAGGAGGAGGAGGAGGAGGAGGATAACGACGAGGAGGAAGATGACGACGACGACGAGGAGGAGGAGGGGCGGCTTCCACGGTCACCTTGGTCGGGTTGATGTTCGTTCTGTCGATTTCACAGCAGTAGTATTGAGGGAGATATCCACCGTAAGATGCCACCTACTGTCACCATACGTCTTACAAAATCTGGCCAGGGTACTAAGTAACCGTGGTCAAGAATTGCAATAATCGGGGGATACTTCGTCTTCACGGAGATGGGGTAAATATTATTAGGTTATTTGGCATGTGATCAGATGGACACCTAAAAGTAAACTCTTAGGAATTGGTTTACGCTCCCGCCGATCATCCCATGCGAATATTTGATCGAGTTTGGACTCTTGCTCCGAAGCAGGGGGGACTCGCTCGGGACAAAACTCCGGACTGATGCTACGGTACGGGGGTCATGTTTACGAGCTTTGGTACCACCTGCCCAGAGCCACTCCACCGAGTGACTACCCTACTATTGGTTTGAAGTCTTAAGGTTTTATGTATTTATATTTCGCGAATATGCACCGCCATGGGGTTGTTCGTTACGCTGCGACATCTAAATATATATATGTTTGAAGTCCAATACTGAGTGGGCTTGGAGCCACTCGACCGAGTGGCGTCAATAAAGTTGTAGCGAAAATGGGGGTACCCCCCCTATCGTAACACAAGTCTCGGCGTGGAGTGTGATCTCAGCACGGCGCCCATCCCTGGGATTGAAGTGCCCGTCCAGAAAAATGCTGCAAAGTCTGAAGGGCGTGTGGGGAGAGGTCTGCAGTTTTCCTGTGCGTATTCCGCTGACCCCGTAGGGTAGCCCAGGTTAGATGGAGTTATCGACTCGTGCGTTCAATTTCTGAGCGGTTCGGGTCGAATGCTGGATTTACATTTTACCCAAGCCTGGCCTCGTCTGATTGGGTTGCGATTTTACTACATAATGATTTTACGTTGCCACCGATCATCATCCAGACTTCGTTGTGATTATTTGTTCGTTATTTTCCACCTAGCGGGTGCTTCGTTGCCTTGCCCAAACTTGCTACTATGTACTTCGTATATTCTATAGATGTATTACTGCGCGTACGAAGGCTGTCTCAACACCCGGGGATTGTGGTAACTTGCTCGTGGTCGCGTAGTCGCGGTCCCGCTTTCTCTTCGACGGTTGGACCCGTGCACAAGTGAGTGGTCGATCAGATGTAGAAATTCGCTACTCCCTCCGTCTCCTACCTCCCGATCTACGTGACCTCGCCGATGGCCGTACCCGCTCGCGAGTTGCTCACATATATATAGCTGGGATCATGTACCAGGGTATGATGCCAAGCATTTGTATCTCTTTTCTAAGGTAAATGTATTACTTACTGCGGAAAAAGAACGCCTACGTGTGTACATACCCCGGAACAAAACGTACCCCCCCCCTCAAGTTTTCCCTCTCAAATACAAGTACATACTCGTACTGCAACAGTTGTCCTACAACTATATCACACCTCGGATAACGTAACACTTAACGTTTTAGGTTAATGTTACGCGTCAGCGGAAAAAATCGTAACATTACGTTACTACGTTATCTAATTTCCGGATTTTGTGACAACATAGGGTTAGGGTTACTGCGTTACGATATTGGCGGGCGATCGCTTAACGTTATGTTAGAGTGTTACCTTGATCCCGTGATGGCCGCAGTATAAGTGTTGCGGTGTTAAAGTAGGCAGCCCATAGCGAGTAACACTATGTTAGTGTGTTACCGAAATTCCTAGTTGCCATCGTAATACACGTTATAGGGATAACGTACATGGTCAATGAAGCGTTAACATTATGTTGCTGTGTTATCGATATCAGCCCCCAGCGAGTAACGTTATGTTAGTGTGTTAGCGGAATTCTTACTTGCTGCCGTAACACACTTTAGACAGATAACGTACATGGTCCAATAAACGTTTACATAACCCTAATATGTGTGGAGTGTGTTAGCTGAGCAACCAACATTGTGTTACTACCGTGTTAGCGACACCAGCCCGTACCGAGTAACGTTATGTTAGCATGTTGCCTTGTTCTTACTTGCTACCTTGGCACACTTCAGACTGATAACCAACGTACATGGACAGTTAAACGATTACCACATAACACTACAGTACGCGACACCAGTTAATAATCTCTTAATTATGACCAAGCTGGAACTCTTATTGCAAGGCGGGGTGTGTCCTACACTATTTTCAATATAAAAGAGTCATGTTCTTATTTTCGTCTTAAAATCCAGCCTTAAATTCTTAACTGCCGAATTATTAAGTGCTGTCGCGAACTGTATGTTAGTGTGCTAGCGGAAATCCTCGTGGATATCCTAAAACACGTTATAAGAGGGTTAACGTAAGTATGTATATAGCCAATAAAACGTTGACCATATTATATGTTACCGTAGCAGCGGCAGCGGCAGCAGCAGCAGTCCGTATCGAGCGACGTATTGCCAGGCCCACCCTCCTCCTGATGAGGGGACGAAGAAGCTCTGCTGGTGTAAATATCCTACAGCAGTAAGTAGGAGTGGTAGCACCTATGTTACGAAAATATCTGTTGTTGTGGACAGGTACGAATCACAGTTGCAGATTTTTCGCCTTCAAATTATGCCGAATATCAATACCGCTTTGGGAAACCAGGAGACACACAATAGATTAAATACTTGTACGGAGGGTTGAAGGGTTAGACCGACAAGCCGAGCGTAAAGCGACCTACAGTATATTGATGCTGCTGTTGCTGCTCTTCTACTGCTGCTGAATGCTGACGACATGTTTTTCTTGAAATAAAAATAAATAACTCAAACGGCACGTATACGTAACGTAGATGTTAATTCGCGTTGATTCAGCACAATCAGTATTCCCCCAGCGGGATGCATTGAAGATTTGACTACTGCAGGTACTGAGGTCGCGCCTCATATCCACTACGAGTAAATTACTACAGTAGTAACTACTGTGTTGCTGGGATGTCAGTAAAATTGGATAACACGGCTACATTCTGTTACTCCGCAACGCCGCTTTACCCCTAACACAGGTAACACATGTTAGAGCGTGGGAAGATCCAAAGGGTAACGTAGTAACATTACGTTGTATTGATTCCCGCCCCCACGGTAACTCAGTAACATAATGTTACGCCCGGATTGATTATTATGGTAACACAGTAACATAATGTTAAAATCACATCTTTACTGACAGTAACGCCGTAACATAATGTTAGGCAGACCTCAGCATTTAGGCTAACACCCTAACATAGTGTTATGCATCGGCCGGCTAAGACTGCAACGTATCTAACGTATGTTAAATGTTACGTTATCCGACCTAAAGGCAATCAGACTGGGGGTCCGAATAACGTAGTGTTAGTAGTGCTGGACACTATGTTAGTGTTATTCGAGTGTGTTGTTTGTAACACCATGTTAACACTCATTCGAACGGAAACACAATGTTAGTGTGTTATGTATAACGCTCCGTAGACAGTAACATTATGTTATCGTGTTAGTAAATCTGCAGATATCGATCTGGGAATGTTAGAGTGATAACGTACGTGTTGGGTTAGAGCCTAACATTATGTTAAAATGTTAGTTGAAGGACGGACCACGGTGTAACATAACGAACGTTAAGGCGTGTGCACGTTCGCGGGGTTCCAGTTAACACTGTGTTATCGCGTTACTGTGATTGCCCCTCCAGTGTTAACACTGTGTTACCGCGTTGTTACCGTGATTGCCCCTCCAGTGTTAACACTACGTTAGTACGTTGCCAAGTGTTAGGCCCCATAACGTAGATAAGTGTTATCCGAGCGTTACGTTTTCCGAGGTGTGAACTATACTCGTATACGTACTTCCAAGTACAGGAATATCTATGTCGTGTTTTAGGAGTATTGCCAATTGTCGTGTTGGAAGAACCAAGACAACAATTCACACGCCGTGGTTTGCCAACAATGCCATGAGTAAAAAAATACAAATTTGTCAACGATTTTTGTTGTTGCTTTCTTGGTGTTATCTTGAAGGGAAAAAGCCAAAAGTAGGTACTCCTAGGCCTTTTGAGCCATTTAGGGTACACTATATATATATTGTACTTGGGAAAAGACTCCCTGTACTCTCTCTGATTGGCCAGCGCCCGATCGTACCTATTGTTGGCGAGACAATTCCAGGTGCACCTCTCAGTGGCTATTCAAGTTGGGCTTCGCCTATTTTTGGCTTCGCTTGAACCCACAAATTGTGCATTTGAACCCCATTTTTTCAAAACTGCAATATGGTCACATGGCCGTTGGGCCCAGGTGACCCCAGCTGTCAACAACAAGCACGAATGTGTTGCGAAATCGACTTTTCAGTGGCAACGTGTACTATATAGAATCGCCTGGGCTAACCCCAGCCTCGATCTAAATTCCCGTTTTTCATTCCCCTTGGCAGCGGTGGCTGGAATGAGCGCGTTATTGCTCGCGACGCTTAGCTCACAACGCGCATGCATCGTACAATATGTATGTATGTGTATGATGTGAGCACAAGTACGGTGCAAAAACAACTGTCTCCGGCCGGACACCTGATTCGAAAACGACCAACAAGAAACGCAGGCTGATACTGTAGTTGCTGGGATATAATTCATAGCTTTTTTGTATCGCAAGCGAATGAGTATCATTCGCATTGCTAGTGTCCAGGTTCGAAGAACGAAAGAGGTACCGGTATCCTTACTATAATACAAGCACAAAAATCGGTGCGCTTGCGCCTTATTTTTTCTTATTGGGCTGCGCCAATCGAAGGCTGTAGGTGGTGGTCCATATGGAATGACAACCACTCCTAAACCAAATACGTGTATTAGATCGGGTTTAAAGAACTTGCTGAACCTTCTTGCTCCCATTGGTGAGGAACGCTGGCTTCACGAACTTCAGCCCACAAAGCCAATCAGCTATGAGCCAGTCAGTGGTATTTGGATTTCCACACCGTGAAAGGCGGTATCGACTCGGGGGATCAGCGTTATATTCCCCGTGTTGTCGAATTTGTACATGTACGGACGGAAATATTCATGGTCTGGGGATGACACCTTACCTTCCCCGGGTGGAGCTGGCTCCGCGAATATCAGCCACCCAGTGATGAAGTCAGTGGGGTTCAAGTTTCCATACCGTGCGCGGCGGTATCGACCCTAGGGATCACATATTATTTCATACTCGATTTGTCGGAGTGGTAATGGAATAAGGATTAATTATCTGGCGATAGAGCCTTATCCTCCCCGCATGCGGCATACCCTCAAATCTACCCAAGCCTGTCAGTGATGTATGGATTTATGTATTATCTGGGGATGGGACCTTATTGTCCTCCCCGCGTGCGGCGGACCCTGAAAGGTACCCCCGCCAATCAGTGATAGAGTCAGTAGAGTTGGGGTTTCCACACTGTGCGGGGCGGTGTCGATCAGGGGGAACTCGGTTTTCGTCCCCGGGTTGTTGGAGTTGTAGATATATGGAGGGACTTCCGATCCGCGATCATCTTCCGGGGGGCACTCTAGCTATATTGTCGAGGGCCACAATTAATCAGCTCTACCGCAATCGGCGCTGCGGTTTCCACACCGTGAGCGGCGGTATCGACATGGGGGGTCTCGGTTTCCGCCCCTGCCGGCTGTTGGAGTTTGCACTCGCTTTGTTTTCGAGCTCCAACCAACCAGCGATCGGCCGGTCGGGCTGGGGTTTCCACACCTTGTCCCCGGGGTGGTTGGATTTTTAGACATAATACGTAGGTATTCGCGAACCGGGGATGGGGACCAATCGTCCCCGGGTGAGGAGTTGTGGATGTATACAGATATTTCCGATCCGGGGATGATACATTTTCGTCCCCGGGTGACTCTGGCTTTGTATACGAGCCCTAGCCAATTAGCGATCGGCCGGTGTGGCTGGGATTTCCACAGCGTGCGCGGCGGTGTCAACTCGGAGGACCTCGGCTTTCGTCCCCGCATTGTTGGATTTATACGTGTATGGAGGGATGTCTCAACCGGGGATGGGGAAATATCGTCCCCTGGTGGCACTGACTTTACTTTGGAGTCCCAACCAATCAGCGATCGGTCGGCCGGGCTGGGGTTTCCACACCGTGCGGAGCGGCTTTTACCCGGGGGATCGTTTTTTTCGTCCCCGCGTGGTCGAAGTTGTAGAGATAAAGAGTGATTAGTAAACCGGGGATGGGGACCAATCGTCCCCGGGTGAGGAGTTGTGGATGCATGGCAGGATTCCGATCCGGGATGATAATCTGTCATCCCCGGGTGGCTCTGGCTTTGTATACGAGCCTCAGCCAATCAGCGATCGGCCGGTGTGTCTGGGGTTTTCACACCGTGCGCGGCGGTGTCGACCCGAGAGATCTCGGTTTTCGTCCCCGGGCTGTTCGAGTTGTACATGTATGGAGGGACTTCCGATCCGGGCATGAGTACCTATCGTCCCCGGGTCGTGCTGGCGTTATTTCGAGCCCCAGCCAATCGGCTCACCTCCAGGGGATAGGGGTAACTTTCTGTCAATTAAAATATTTTGAGGCGTTTCGGTCCATTTTGAGCAACTTTCGCACAACAGACTAGGCAGTGCGTGTGGTGTAGAGGCAAAGGACGACCGCAGGAACTATACTGCTACTACTACTGTTGTACCCTCGATTGATTGTAGCGGACGCCCTACTGCTGTGCCGCAGCTTTCCGGCCCACTATGTCAATGAAATGACAACGAGCCTTCGATCCATTCTTGTTTCGTACCAATACGTCCGTCAATGTAATGTTGTTTCGATATTCATTTTATGAAACAAGCGGTTGTTATATTTACGGACAGAGTGGTACATAGTGAGTGGTACTTCGCGCAGCAAGATGATATACATACCTACATCCACATCAAGTGCGTGGTGTACGCAAACGACGACAACATCAACAGGGACGTACTTGGCGCACTACATAACTGCTGCTGACCTCTCGACTACGGTGTGCCGAATCACACTACTCCTGCTGCTGCTGCTGCTGCTTGCTGCTTCTGTAGCAGCAGCACATCGGTGGAAACGAACAAAAAATGTCAACAACGCGGCCCGAACAACACATACAACAGAGAGAGGTGCGCAGTGGTACAGGCAAACGATGACGATAGACAGCAAGAACGCACGCCTGCTATTCTCTCAGGCTGTGAGAATTGCACTGCTACTCCTGGGTGGTGCAACAGAACAGCAGAGGAGGAGTGTAGGTTTTTGTTGGTGGCAGTTGGCCTCATCATCCTGGTGGGTGTCGTCTTGAGGTAGGGAAATGTGCACGCTATCGGGTCTGCCTGTCCATCCTCGGTGATGCATGGTAGATGTTCCGATACACGCAGGTAGCTATAGTGCACCGTGGGTGTGCCGCCTCACACGCATGGTGCTGCGTGGTGCTGCTGCTGCCGCTGGGCGGCAGGGTTGCTGCAGCGATGTACAATAGCCTGAGGGTTGTACTCGTAACGCTCTGTTTGTGCTCAGCAACAGTGTAACGGCACTGCTGACCAATCACAGTAATTTTGCAACTCAAAATGCAACTCAAAGCTCACGTGTGATTGGTGGAAACTCGACATTCATTTTTTATTTTCTAGTTGTTTTTTTATTGCAAGTAATAACTTTTGACCCTATTCCTTGACCCAGTGCCAGCCAATCAGCGATCAACCGGTGGGGCTGGGTTTTCCACACCGTGCGGGGCGGTTTTGACCCGGGGGGGTTGTTGTTTTCGTCCCCGGGTGGTTGGAGTTGTAGATATACGGAGGGATTTCCGAACCGGGGACGGGGCCCTATCGTCCCTGGGTGCGGCGGGTTCCCCCGAGGGGTAACTCCCGCCGCGTGCGCCGCGGCCCCTGATTGGCCGAGGGCGGGCTGGGGGCCCCTCGACCAATGGGCATCGGGCTCGGAAAACTCAGGGAAATGTAATCCTTATTTATAACTTATAACCATTAACCCTTGCCATTAATAATGAAGTCGGCCCGCACCCAGCGGGAAATAAACATTGTAAAGCATGTGAACGACGCCGCAGTAGTCAGGGCAGCTGCAACGGCTTCAAAGTACACACTCGGCGAAAACTGGCATGAGTTAGTTGGAGAATAGTGGCATCGACAACTAACTTTGACTTTAATTACAACTCAATCGGTAAAACTCACAGCTAGCTGATGTACAACAGCAGCAGCAGCAGCACAGCAGCACAGCAGCAGCAGCAGCAGCAGTATAGTAGTATTTTTAAAGAAACTGACCCGCATTAAGGTTGAAAAGGACGCCGGTTATTGCAGCAACGGGCTAGCTGCTGCAACGAACAAACTAACTTTGACTTTATCACCACTCAATCGCTAGAACTCACAGCTACCTGATATACAGCAGCAGCAACAGCAAGACTGCAGTATGCAGCAGTAGCGTAGTAGTATCTTGAAAGAGACTGACCCGAACAACCCGGAGACGGGAGACACAAATCACAGCAGTATGTAGTAGTGGAAAAAGCTGCAATGGAAAGCCTAATCCTGGTCGTCTGGTACTACAGCAGTAATACTACAACAGTACAGGTACTCGCGAGTACTCAGTCATTTCAGCTCGTACTGTAGTACTGCTGTAGTACTCCAGCGACTCCCCTAAAATACATCACTGGGACGGGGTTTGTATTGGAACTCCCATCAAACGGTACTGCTGCACGTGCCAGGTGTGGTCGTACGAGTACTCGTTTAATATGGTAACGAGCTCGTGCATGTTTTTGTTTTTTTACAGGTGATGATCTCGAAAAGTCACCTACATTGACGTAGCATTTCTTGACCGTGTCACTATCGAATCCGTCCACGTTAAACTTCCCCCACCCTTTGTATCTGACAGCCCGGTCGGCCGCCGTTCGTGAGATGCGCGTGCGCTCGTTCGCTCGCTGGATGGCGTGTTTTCCCGAGCTTCGAACCGTGTTTGTTTTTATTTTCCGAATAGCTTTCTGGAAGTATATCAAATTGTAATGTTGCGGCGGATTTAGAGGTACGTAACGTAAAATACGTACGTAGCGGAATGCCTCCTAGGACCGTGCAACTCTTGCCAGTCTAGCAGGCTCCGCTCCCTCTCAGTCAAAACCAAACCCAAAAACACACAATACCATGAGGGAAAAATGGAAGAGAACTTGAGCGTGCGTGACTACTGTGAAGCGAGACTGAGTACTGCGACCGTTATAGTAAGGCATTGTCGAAGGTTTTATACAGAGATCTGTTGTGTAGCGCTAGCTCTTGGAGGAGGACTGCGAGACAGGGCTTTTGCAGGTAGACTGGCCTTTGCAGGAAGCTATTGAGACAAGGAGGCAGATCAACCTGAAAGCATCTACGGAAAGGAAACGAACTACGAAGCGGTGAGAGACTAGGGTCAGGTGGATTGGAGACCAGGGTGCGTACGTCTAAAACAGCTCATATCCTTCGTTACATGGGGCTTCAGCTGGGATATCCGTAGAGACATGTTTGTAGGTTGACACAGGTAGTACAGCAGCATGTAGAAACGTACAGCAGCAATCCAGGCTATCTTTGCTTCTTGCTTCAAGTTTAGAAAATAAACTGAGCAGTCTAAACATGAATGGTTTTCAGTCCTGAAGTACTCTCGCTTCTGAATGCTGCTTGTTTCCTTTCTTGGGCAGGCTGTATTTTTATCCTTTTTTTGTCGCGTGTACATTCTTCATACAGACATCGTACTCTATCTACTTGTACCTGAACAATGCTGTATGTAGCTGCTGCTTGGGGGTGTCGTAAATGTTACTGCATGCGACGTACTCGTACTCGTAGATCTATACATGCATATGGTTTTATACGTAGGATGTTCGAGTTTTTATTATGACAGGATATCACAGGTGTCACGAACCCTACGTCGTATGCGCTTCAAGAAAACAGATGATTGAAACAGGTATCAAGAAATCCCACAGGCAGGCACGGTAGAAACCGAAACAACAGGCTGATGAGAATAGATGGTCGTATACTCTAGGTGGTAAAGGCGAGGAATGAGACGCTATCTATGCTATGTACAGCAGTGCAGAGAGCAAACGAGATTATCCCCGCTTTGAATTCTTGATTCTACGTCACTGTGTGGCAGTTTTTGAGTGGGTTTCCAAGTCTTGCGGAGGTTTTCTTGATACGGGTTACGGGGTTGTAGTTTTCGAGTTTCGATTTTCGTCTGCTACAAGGCTACCGCGAGCGCTACAGTTTGAACCTCGGCATGAAACTAAACACATTCGAACGATCTTGTGTAGAGCTATCGACAGTGTTGAAATTACCTCAATGCGTGGGAGCATGTAGGATATATGTATCATCTGGCGGATTATGTTCTTGAAAAAAGCAGGTTGCAGTGACCCATCCCCGATGCAGAATGATACGTACGTTCCTCTCTCGTTGCGACGATAACAACACCAACACGCTGCAGCAACAACACAGCAACAACAACCTGCCGTCGTACTCGTACGAATCCCAACAAGCTCGTATGCGTATGCATGCTCGCTGTCGAGGTGGCGAGGAGGGGCTCGGCCGGTGTTGTGCTATTTTTTAGTTAATTGTGCTGGTAACCGCTGCTGCTTGCTGCTTGCTGTACGTTGCTGTGAGTTCGACCGGTTAAGTGATAAAGTCAAATTTATTGTTTCACAATTTTTTTATGGGTAGGTGCTATGATTGCTTTACTTTACGGTTTTTTCAGGCACCAACATGTTGTGTTTTTGGGAAAGATTTGTTTTTTTCTTCGAAAGGTGTACGTACATGCATCCCTGCCTCTGCTATAGTAAGCGTGTTCTACTAACAAGCTGGGGGGGTGCCTATGTCCGTCGATATATGTTCAGGCAGGATGTATATATTCAGGCAGGATGATGAAAACGGAGTGACATGGACTGTTGAACGCATGTGTGATAAATCAGCTCGTAATTTGTAGGTAACATATCAGTGCTGTCCACCATGACCAAGACTAGATTCACGATGACTATTCATGTGAAACAGCCGTCTTCTTCATCACAACAACAGAAAAAGAAGACGAAGAAGAAGAAACACCCAACGAAAACTAGTTTCACAATCAGAATCCTGAAGGAAATGGCAGAACCGGCAACCAAGACCAAGATCAAACCAGCTTTCAAAACTACCCACGACAGGGATCGAGAACGGAAATCGGTCACCTTTAGTCCAGTTGTTGAAACATGGTTTCTATAGACAAAGCGGTAAAGAGAGTTGATATCGGGACCGGGTTATTTTAGAAAAAAATAGGGGCCGGGTTATTTTAGGAAAATATAGCTGGGGCTGACTAAGTAGTATAAAAATGTAGGAAATAGACTTAGGAATTTGCGACAAATAGGACATCGGGACAGCGAGATCATCATCACTGATTACGAGTAAGTTCTTACGTGATAAATCACTATAGGAATGTACCTATGTTCCTCGTACAGGTGGCAAATGAGTTCAGATCTGTTGATTGACCCACACTTGTTACATACTATGAGACGATCACAAGACAAGGGCCTTCTACGATTTTATATCTTCGCAGATTCTACAGACACGGCAAGGTCGCTCTCACAGATGTTTCAGGGGTGGCGATATTGCAAATTGGTTCTAGTTTTCAATTTTGTATGGGGAATGTAAACCTTTCTATAGCTGCGCTTTGTCATGCTGATTACTTACCGGAATTGGAAACATAGTCTAGTGATATTATCATAGCGGAACGGGAACAGGGGGAAGCCCAGTAACAATACCTTGGAATTTTGAGAATTGCAGAGAATGCTCTAATATTAATCAATGGAAGCAAAATAATATTTCAGATGCCAGTGGAGCTATATACATCATGGGAATTAATACATACAGTGGAGCTGCATACATCAGGAGAGCTACTATACAAACACTTTCATATGCTTTCAAAGCTACGTAGAAATTACTACAGTAGTAGTAGTTATGAATGAAAATATGTAGCCCCTAAAATATTTATCGATTGTTACTCTATAAATGGATACTCTATAAATAGGCGTTCATACCTCGATAGATGTTTACAAAAGGATAGATTCTGCTGTTCCAAATTCGTTGAGATACTGTGTAAACGATATACAACAATGACAGATATAGCAAATGCCTACGATTAGATTGCTGTGCCTTAGATACCTAGGGGATTCCATACGTTACTCTGTTCGTGAAAACTCATTTTCGATGGTTTGTATATATATATTTATGATAAGTGGATAATTTTCAATAAACCAGGAAGGTAAATATACATGTACTCGAAACCTCGTCCCAAGCCACTGTTTATACCCGTTTGGTGGAGACAACCCGGTGTTACTGGACTCCATCAATTCCCCGGACTCCACTCGTCTCCCTGAACTACACCGTTAGATACCATCTTCGCTTTGTACGACGCGGCTTCGTCGAGTACCTCGTGTACCACGCAGCTTCATCCAGTCCGCTGCACAACTCCATTGGTCGGGTACAACACAGCGTCGTCGAGTTCGTCGTGTACTGCATAACTCCGTCAAACTCATCTTCCTCTACAGGACAACAAAGCGAGAGGTTTCGTCAAACGGAAACGGGCGGCGTCTCGGGGGGGGGTGGAGGAGTGAGTGGAGAGAAGAACATATCCGGGTCACCAAACGACTGGCGGTGGAATCAGGGGAAGGATGGGCCGTGGCAGCGCGAGTGGTTCTACTACACAAGCGAGAAGCGATGGTGGACCCAAACCGACCATTCTTGGTGGAGGAGGACTACTTTTGGAAAGTCCTGTCGGAGACGGATGCCATGGGGATCTGTCGGTGCATCGTCGGAATGGTGGCCCCATACGATACCGACAAGTTCGAAGCACCTCTCTACGACGTACAAGCGCAGTGGGAGAGCCTCAGAGCATTCCCGGTCAATACGGGACAGCTTCTCGATAGCACGATGGAACTGAGGGGGAGAAAGGCGTGTGATATTTTCAACAAGTTTGTTGAGAAAATTAACATGCGGAGCAGCGACTTCCGCGACCCGAAGGTATCTACCACAACGAAACCCAAGGGCACGCATGCCTCGGTTTCTGCGTTTGGCAACACGTCAGGCGGACGATCCTCGAAGAATGACAGTCGCATGCGGGACATCTTCGGAGTCGGACACGTGCATGGTGGAAGCTCTCAAGGGACTGTAACGCGTGGAGCGAGCTGGAAAGAGAAGGAGAATTCCAGGAAACGTGAGGGGTCCTTATCAAGTTACAGGACGAGAAAACAGCGACGGAAACTCGGTATTGCCGCATTCACAGCGGATTCCCAGTTTCAATCCGATGCCCATAGCGGACTGTCAGACGAGGAAGACACCTCTGGCGATAAGATGAGAGATGAGCTCATGCAATGGTTGGCCGCGTAGTCTACCCACCCAGCGTCGTTGCCAGGAAAGGGAGGAACTCCTTTCGTCCCCACCAGCACACCGTCAAGACGGCTAGGACCCAACCCACCCCAGGCGACTACCTCAACACCAAGAAGGTGGCAAAGAGAGGGTAGCCAACGCAAGGCAAAGAAAGACCCCCTCCCTCTACCGCCCAACACTGCCGCAAAGGGAGAAATTGAAGAAGCGCTAAGGAATCGCAACATTTGTTTCTTCCACGCGCGCGGCCAGGATTGTCCTTTCCACGAAACCGGATGTCGCTTCTCTCACGAAGAGGGAGATGTCGCCTACGGCTTCTACAGGAACACGGTGCAGAAGGACACGGAACAAGCCACAAACCAGACGTCGTACGACATGATTGTCGCATATGACCTCGCTGGCAAAGGATCGCCGACGTCGACAGACGACGCAGACGGTACGGAGAATTGAGGACACGCCCCGGGAAGTTCAACACGCCCGGGGAAGCCAGTAGATAGAGGGAAGATGACGGACGACAAAGAGAGTTCCTCCTACCAGTCGGAAATGGGAGCACTGCAAGCTAAGACGTCACCGTTTTGGGTACACGCAACGTTGTGGCATGCAACGAGCTCGAGCCGGCGACTTCCGATTGCGGTGTTGGTGGATACTGGGGCAGGCGGAGGAAACTACGTGTCACGGCAGTTCATCAAGTCCATTGAGGAAAGTGATGGTTGGGGAAAGTCGCTGGTGAATCCAACAGGAAAGGGCCTACTCAGCGCAGCAAACCCGAAGAACAGCGCCGTACCCCCGATGGAAGTGGTAGGCTCGTGCTTGCTACCGCTAGTCATTGCACTGGTCGACCAGATCTTCCGTGTGAAGGTCAGGGTGGTGAAAGGACTTCCGTACGCGATGGTACTTGGGGCCGCGTTCATGATGGATCATCGAAGTATCATCAGTTTCGATGGTAAGGAGGGTTTCCGGCCGACACCATCCTCGTCGTGGGTACCATTCGCCCCGAAAGAGGTCGGAGAGGCCACGGCAGGAGCGATGTATGCCGAATGGGACCACTATTGCGCGGTGAAACCATCAACAGACGAGCGAGAACCGGAAGAATTGGAGGAACAGAAGATTCCGGCGGGGATTATGGAGTTAGGAAGCTCTGTATGGGAGGACGAAGGTACTCTACACTGGAAACTACGAATTGCGAAAGACGTAGAGGTTCAGGTAGGTACCAGTACCCAGGTAGACGCTTTTGTCAAAGGTCCTCAACCTCAAGTACAACAGCTCGTAGTGGTAGAGCCAGCTAACCGCTATGATCTTAAGCTAGGAGTGGATCTAGGAGTACCAAGGGGAGCACAGTGGTGGTTCCCAGGTATGCCGCTCCAATGCAAGTTGTCGAATGTTACCCAAGATAACGTGGAGATCCAGGGGGGTATCGTGGTTGCGACGGTTTACGCTGTCAACAACTACGATCGGGAACGCATGAAGTCACTCATGAACCCGGTGCCGGAGGAACCGACGGGCCCAAAGCAGGACGAGGTTGAGGGGAAACACAAGGGGAGACCACCGGAGCAACTCGACAAAGGTGGTGAGATCGCAAATACTCCGAGCGAAATCCCCACGGTGGACCTGGGGGAGGCCCACTTCGGACAGCTCAGCCCAGGGGAAAAGGACACACTGGTGAGCATTCTCAATGAATACATCGACGTGTTCGCAGTCAACCCCAAGAGCGTACCAGCATGCAAAGGAGTACCAATGCGACTGGATGTCAAAGATCCCAACGTCAAGCCATACGTAGCCCCCATTCGACACTACAGCCCGGAACAGCGCGAGATGATTCAGACTGAAGTGGCGAAACTCCTGAAGAATAGATCCATTCGGGAAACAACTCCCGAGTGGGCCGCCAATTGTTCGACGGTTCGCAAGAAAGGCGGGGCAGTGCGGGTTGTGCAGGATTTTCGAGGTGCCAATATGCTTCTCAAATCCCAGAGTGGTGGACTCGGGGACTTGCAGCACATTACGGACGAGATGGAAGGGTCGAAGTATTTCTTCAGCATCGATTTGGCTTCAGAATTCTTACAGCTCAAGATCCATGAGGACGATCGACACATGACGGCGTTTCGAGACGCTGACGGGAAGCTGTACGAGTACGTTCGATGTGGCTTCGGGTTGAAGACAGTGTCATCCGCGTTTGCCAACTACGTGGGAGGGCGACTGTTACCAGTCAAGAATGAAGGAATCAAGCACTGGTTGGACGACATCGCCATCCCGTCGAAAACCCTTGAAGATCATTGGGGGCTGCTTCGAGAAACGTTCGAGTGTCTACGGCAAGGACGTCTAACCGTCAATCTCCAGAAATCGCATTTCTGTCAGTCGGCCATGGAGTTCGTCGGCACGATCGTGGATAGGCTTGGTACCAGACCGGCCCCGAGCAAGATTGATGCTATCACACAGCTATCGAGACCGGACACGGTGGAGGAAGTGCGAGTGCTGCTGGGCATGACAGGGTATTTACGGCAATTCGTACCCCATTATTGCGCAGTGGTGGCGCCTATTTCCTACTTGCTGAGAGATCCAAGGTTCAGAACCAAGAGAGCGAGGAAAAAGAAAGTTCCGCGGGGAGAAGAGCAGAACAAGGCTTTTAACGCGCTTATCGAGGCTTTGACGTCACCTCCAATTGTAGCCCTGCCGGTGTGGACAGAACCGTTCTTGCTGTACACCGACGCCAGTGAGATAGGAGCAGGGGCGGTGCTCACGCAATGCATCGAAGGAGTGGACAAGGTGATCGCGTATGCCAGCAAGAGGTGGTCAAGAGGGGACTCCAAAAGGTCAGCAACAGACCGTGAATGCATGGCGGTCATGTGAGCGGTGAACAAGTTCCAACCCTATCTTTGGGGACGACCATTCACGCTCATCACGGACTGTTCGGCATTGACTTGGCTCTTTAAAAGCCAATCCCTGACACCGAAATACCACCGCTGGGCTCTGAGGTTGATGGAGCACGACATAATCTTGAAGTGGAGGCCGGGGACACAACATCAGCTCCCGGACGCCATGTCGCGGTAACCGACCAAGAGCAACGTGATCGAGAACTTCGACGACTCTTTTCCTGGGGACGAGTCGTTGCCAAACGTTTACAAGGGGCCACAGGAGCCAGTGCTCGACGGCGTACACCTCGAAACCTTAGGAGTGGAAGGTGTGGACGAAACAATTACTCAGAGTCTTGCAGTGCTGGCAGCCGTCGCATTCACACCCGCAGACCCATCTGAGGCAGATACTCAACAGGCCGAGCTTGTTATTGCACCGGAGCTTCCAGTGGTGGTCATGCTCGACTGTGGGGGGGAGGCAGCATCCTTGCATCGGAGGGATTGCTGACGGTCAGAGGAGCGGTAGACCAGGACTGGACAGCACTGGAATGCATCAGAGCAAACGGACTGGACAACGGTGCGAGGCTACTTAGGGTGACAACAGGGTCACAGGAATGCCTAAGCATGTTGAGAGAGGTGAAACCAGACGTGGTGGTAGGTGACGCCTGCAGGAGGTTTGAAGGGGTACGAGAGAAGGAAGGAGTATCCGGAGCGAGACGCTTAGTCCAAGATGCCATCGCCTCAGACGCGCGAGTGTTTATACTCGAATGTCTGAGCAACCTTCTGCGAACGACGGAATGGAACGACGAGATTCTCCCTGCTTTGGAACGAGAGTCATACATCGTGGACAAGGCAGAGATATCGGCGAACCAAGTAGGGATTCCGTGGAGGAGGAAACGGACATTTGTCGTAGGAATCAAGGGAGGCCTTGCCACGAAGGGGAAGTTAGCCGTTTGGAAGCGGAGGTTGGAGAAGGTAAAGCAACTAGTTCAGGAATTGAGGGAATTCCTGGGACGAAGAGGCGCATACGTCCTGGAGAGAGGTATCGGAGAGCGGGCGATTTACTCGTTCAGCGAACCCATCATCTCTTTAAACCGTGGCCACATCACGGGGGAAAAGCCAACCGAAGGGTATGTCGCACACACAGTGGATACGGCACGCCTTGAAGAAGCTGAGGAGTTGCACTTCAACGACTACGCCAAGATCACCACAGGACAGGAACACTATGTGATCCCGCAGGTGGTCAGCCAAAACGCAGCGGCGAACGTCATCGCAGCTTTCACGTCTCCTCCAATGCTACGAGCAGTGTTAGTTGAACTAGCTGTTCAAGGCTTACTGGAAAAACCGGTGCCAGAGGTCGTAAAACTGGAAGAATTGGCCTGCGTGGTGTTTGAGGATTACCTCGCAGCAGCAGAAACCTTGGGGGTGACGAGAGCGGTCACGAGATCGCAGGCGAAGGCCACTCCCCAGGAACCGGAGGTTGTCTGGGAGGCAGAACCACCGTTACCTGAGGAGGAGGAGATGGAGGATGCACCGACGCAGACAATCACTACTACTGAGCTACCAGTGGGAGTTGATCGTCCACCCAAAAAAAAAACGCAAGGGGCAGAGAGAGCCCATCCCAAAACCGAAACGGCAACGAGATCCTTTGGAGGAACCACCCAAGGACACCAGCAGCCGTTCAAGCGAATCAGGGAAAGAGGCCAAGGAGTCCCAGCGGTCGGAGCCGCCCATGCTGGAAAATATGACAGCTATTCTCCAAGATACGCCAACGCTGATGCAGAGGCAGTGCGAAGATATGGTACTTGGCAGGATTCGGAAAGAACTCCAGGAAGTGGGAAACCGAGGAGCAGGAGGTGGCGAATATGTGATGGACGACAATGGCCTCTTGTGGGTAGCACCTCTGGGAAAGGTCCCACGACTTGCAGTTCCCCAATCTCTCGTTCTAGGGATTATGGCGCTGGCGCACAGCACCTATGGGCATCCAGGGACGGCGAGAACTACAGCCTTGGTTAGTCGTCGGTGTCGCTGGCCTACCCTCATCAGGGACGTGAGAGACTACGTCCTCTCGTGTGGGTGCAGGCGTCGCAAGCGATCAGCGAGTCAACGGGTTGCCATGCTACCGGCGAGGTTCCTGCGACCCGGGGAGGTACTCGAAGTCGACATCCAGTACATGGGGGCGAAGTCGGACGCAGGCAACAAAGTTCTACTATTAATAGTGGCAGTCGACAAAGCCAGCAAGTTCTTGTTCGCCTTCCCGCTCCCCACGAAAGAAGCACTCGGAGTAGCGAAGAAAATGCTTGAAGTGATGCTTACTTTTGGGCTACCACTGTATGTTCGCAGTGATCCGGGATCCGAGTTTACGGCAGAGGTGATGCAACACTTATGCAAGTGGTTGAACGTGACCATCGCCTATGGGCCTGCCGACCATCCTCGTGTGCAGGGGACGGTGGAGAGACTGGGGGGGTGGCTACACGAAGCACTAGGAGAATTGTGCAAGACCTGGCCACGCAGATGGGACGAGTACGTACAGCCGGCACTATGAATCCATCGTATCACGCCGGACCTACGCTTGCCGGGGAAGCCAACTCCCTTCCATCTTTTCTTCGGTCGTGATGCACGCACGCAACTTGATGCTACGCACCCCGAGATCGATGGTGGTGATTTCAGTGGCGGGATGCAGAGTTACGTGGCCGACAAACGTCAAGCGTACAAGGAGGTACGGGATGTGCGGGAGGCTCTATTGAAAAGACATGATGACAGGCAGAAAACTCGTGAGAGTCGGAATGCTGAAATCGGTCGAACCTCAGTAGGAACCCGTGTGGTTGTCGGAGACAAGGTGCTGGTGAAGGAGGCAGAGTCTGTGATGGCAAGGGAAGGAATACATCATAAACTTGCCCACGAGCACTGGACCGGACCTTGGGAGGTGACTGAAGCTGTCTTACCAGGACTCAGCTACATCGTCACGATGAATGGGCGAGGGATTCGCCGACGGAGGGCGTCAGCAGCGAACATCAAGATGTTCCACTTACGTCCGGACAACCTCGGTCACGACGTCGAGGACGAATTTGCTCACCTGGCATGGGGAGTTGACTTCGGACTTGCGGAGCCGTCGATTGTAGCGTCGCCTATGTATACCCTAATAGACAGAGAGGCTGTGATGGGTCAGGGCAACGCTTGGAAGTGGCGATACAAAGGACGATTCGTGGATGGCACGGAGTCGCAGTGGCTGTCTGAAGAGGAGGCGCGAGACAGTTTCACCCCCTTAGAGCTGGACGTTTTCCATGCACTGGGGGAGACGTATCACGGAGCGGAGTGCCGGGCAAGCCCGACTTCGACGCTGACACAGAAGGAAAGAGATGGGATCGATCGTGAACACGCGTTGAAACAACACCCCGTGGGGACCGTGATCTGGAGGGAATTCACGGACGCTGAAGGAAATAAGAAGCGTCACCTTTCAAAGATCTTCGACTACAAGTCACCGTACTGGCGGGTTCGGTATGCAGACGGAGATTGGGAGGGACTCAACGAACGTGAGATCCTGAATGCTAGGAGAACCGGAAGTTCGCAATCCGGTTCCCCGTAAACGCGAAGAAGCGAAGTGGAGTTCGATGGAGAACGGGAAAAGACGTTAACCGAAGATCGACTCGCGAGCAGGATCAAGGCCTCGGCCTACCCGGGTTAACGGGAAAAGCCGGGAAGTGGTGGATAAGAGGCTTTCAGCTGGTGCGCTTGATGATAAAGTCTAGCAAGTCCAGCAGTACCGATCTGGGACCTAATGCGGAAACGCGGAAGACCCAGGGTCCCTACCCCCGGGGTGTCGCCTTCCCATGAAAATGGTAGACGCCACTCATTCGAGCCTTACGGCAATCGAAACACGACTAAGTGTGGGAAAAGGCCCTCACTCTTACTCCAGTGTGTCCGCAGCCCGGTTAGCACGGTATTCTTAAGAAACCGTGCTGGAGGGGTGTTGCGGCGGATTTAGAGGTACGTAACGTAAAATACGTACGTACGTAGCGGAATGCCTCCTAGGACCGTGCAACTCTTGCCAGTCTAGCAGGCTCCGCTCCCTCTCAGTCAAAACCAAACCCAAAAACACACAATACCATGAGGGAAAAATGGAAGAGAACTTGAGCGTGCGTGACTGTGAAGCGAGACTGAGTACTGCGACCGTTATAGTAAGGCATTGTCGAAGGTTTCATACAGACATCTGTTGTGTAGCGCTAGCTCTTGGAGGAGGACTGCGAGACTGGAGTTTGCAGGCAGACTGGCCTTTGCAGGAAGCTATTGAGACAAGGAGGCAGATCAACCTGAAAGCATACTCTACGGAAGGAACCGAACTACGAAGCGGTGAGAGACTAGGGTCAGGTGGATTGTAGACCAGGGTGCGTACGTCTAAAACAGCTCATATCCTTCGTTACAGTAAACACCCGTTGAAAGTATTTTTTATGCAAAAAATGTCCTTATACTTTCGAACACGCGATCGGTACCGAGCCGAACATCAGTCTTCGACCCCCGTATCCTCTCCAGCCGTGACTCCATGACCACGGACAGCTTAAGCCCGAAACCAGCCAGTTCGGTCCTCCCAACCCCTCCTCTAGACGCCAGCGATCACTGACTCTCGTGGTCGAGTCTAGCCGACGGGTCAAGACATATTTTGTCAAGACAAAAATCAGGCACAGCTAGATGCTCACGAAAACTTAGCCAGAAGACTTTATATTAGCTACTTTCTATACTCGTAGCACCGAGAGAGGTGTCGGGGAAACAATACACAGGAAGGAGCACAAGACGAGCAAATTTGTCGAAAGACAGTCACAATGAGTGATGATTATAATCAAGATTCCGAAAAAATATAATCATGTCGAATAGTCAAGGTTTGGTGATGATTATTCGTAATAATCAAGCGTGAAAGCGAACAATCAACACCTCCAGTGAATACGGCTTTTTGGACGGGAAGCGGGATTCCTCGCCGAGCTTACCGAGCAGGCCCACGAGACCTTCCAGGGAGCGGGGGGTGACATGTGCGAAAGCACCGGCGCGAGCGGGTGGTCGTGGCTTGCTTGAGGCCGGATGCCCGCCCGGCGGCGAAAAGCGGACAAAAAACCGCGCTCAGGAAACCACGTTCCGAAAACCACGGTCAAGAAAATCTAAAGGTATTTCTGAGCCGAAAAATAAACTAAACGCTACGTAAAGGGATTTAGAATTTAACACAAAGTGCCGTACACTCAGTAAAACCTATTAATAGTAAGCAACTGTGCTTTTGGCTAGGAGAAACTTTCTTACTTGGGAACGAGGCCTTTTATTGGAGGTATACGGGTTGAACCATTTATAGTTACATTTGAAGCCAAACCTAGGTGAAGCCCAATTTGTAGGGCTGTGAGTTGGCTGACTATTAGTTGCCCGCTAGTTATTAGTTGGCTAGTTTTTTTAAGTTAGTTGCGGCGGTGCCAAATATCTAACTATTTTTGTTTTTTGGGTTTCCTTGCTTGTAGGAAGGCTTGTTTGGTACGGGGTGTGTATTTCTCGGCGTCCCCAAGCAGCACCACCACGCACAGAGAGAGGTCTTCCACAACTCATGGCGCATCAACCCATCGCCATCGACGGTGCCGGTGCCGATGGCAGGGCCGAGGGTGCCGGCACCGCTGAGCCTGACCTGTCGACGGACCATGGCGGTGATGGAGCGTCCGACGAAGAAGTGACTGTACCGAGCGCTCCTCCGAAAGCGAGTGCACGCGACAAGGTAGCGGTTGGCTACCGCGTACAGAAGGAGCGCCGGCCTTCCAAGCCCCCCAAACGGGGACAGGGATTCATATTTTGATGCGAGAAAATCTGCGGGGTTCTGCATCTTTGTTCGTAGTCCATCTGGAACAATATTTCCAATATATTCCCCGCACCAAGGTACTTTTTCCTCAGAATATGTCGAGCTGTTCGGAATTCCGGAGGCACCGTCAGAAAGCTCAACACTGCGCCCAGCTTCTCACGATTAGTACTTATTTCTTTTTATTATATTAATTCGCCTGTTTTATGCAAAAAACGTATAAAGAAGCCCCTTGTTTTCCTGGCTCCGCATCGATGCCGGCATTTGTTTTTGGTCCGCTATACCGGCCCCGCTCTGGCATAGTTCGGCGTTCCCTTAGGCTGAACTAATAGGCCTATTTTGTTTGGGGAGTGGGTGTACATTCCACATGATCGCAATTTATAGCCTTCGCTTGGCGCAGCCCGATAATAATCAATAAGGGGCGCGAAGCGCGCCGGTTTTTGCGCTTGTATATATATATATGTTTTCCTACGGAAACGCCTGACTACCATTGACCACTTTGAAGGCCTGTTATTTGTCCCGCCACATTTTTGGCGGTAGCGCCAGTCCTAGGTCCTTGAAAAACAAAGCTGGCGGTGTTACCCTCGTCCACTGTTCATGGCCGTCAGTACGATACCACGTATGTGACATTTTAGTTGCTATTGCATGCAGCATTCGTGGCTGACGAAATTTGGGGCGTTCTGCTTGAACCAGCTCGTGTGAATAGCTCAAAAGGCCTACAGTAGGTTAACCTATTTTAGGCATTTGCCCATTCTTTAAAATTGCGTTTTTGGTAAGGATTCCACACCCCGGACAGATCAGCTCACCGTAGCTGACCGGTGAGCTACGTGAGCTACATGAGCTACACGTGTTTTCCTTCGCTTGAGCTATAGGCGATAGCTCATCTGCACATGTTTTCAAAGCTTGAGCTATAGGCGGTAGCTCATCTGCACACATATGTCCAGAGTGAGCTATATGATCTGCCTGAGCTAGCTCATTTGGCCCAAAATGAGCTATAGGAGCTACAGTAGGGGGGCCTATATAATGCGGCCTGAATAAGGCGGTCGTTCGAGATAAGGCGGTCAAAATCGGTGTGACACGACAGAAGATGCGAATAGGGCCGCAACCGTCCTATATAGCAACCGACCCTATATAAGGCGGTAACTACCCCATTCAGGGCAGCTACCGCCTTATTCAGGGAGACTACCGCCCTATCCACGGCCTATTGTCGCTTCCACATCAGTGTAAAACATCGCCCTGGTACTGAGCTTGAGCGAGATACACCTAATAAGAAACCGAAAATCTGGTCCAGGCTGGATTTATTATTCCAGCGGGGGTGCTTTCTACACTGATTTCAATACAACGACTCCTAATTTATCATTTTCCTCTATATCTCAGCCTGACTTCCCTTTTAGGCTGTTTCTTACTTGTAGTAGGTGTCTTGTACTATGCAGTAATACACCCCTACTGCTGTTGTGGCTGCGAGAACACACCCTCTGTTGGGAACGTCTAGCAAAGCGAAGGGTCCTTTCCGTACAACAGTACGGCGGTGTGTGTCTTCAGCAGGTGGTGTGTGTCCGGCGGGCTCTGTCGCCCGCAGCTAAAGAAGTAACGCATCGTCGATCTCATCGTCGAGCCGATGCCTTTCGATAGGCTAAATAGACTGGGACAGTCACCGTGCTTATAACAAGGCTGGTTGAAGAGGTTAGGCGCAGACTGTTGGCGGACCAAACGCGCAACGATCAGCAGTAGTATAGAAACAGTGTGACCGCCTGGTTACGGGGGGGGGCAGCAGGGAAGGGCGTCGTCAGAATACATTAAATTTAAATGCCATCAATGAGTTTTGCTAAGCCACCAGCGCACATTATTATCTTTTTTTCTGTTTTTAGTTTAGTTAATTCTACACACATATACAGCAGTAGGGGGGGCTATCTATATAAGGCGGTCTGAACAAGGCGGTCGTTCGAGATAAGGCGGTCAAAATCCGCTTGACACGACAGAAGATGCGAATAGGGCGGCAACCGCCCTATATAGCAACCGACCCTATATAAGGCGGTAACTACCCCATTCAGGGCAGCTACCAACTTATTCAGGGAGGCTGCCGCCCTATCCACGGCCCATTTTCGCCTCCACATCAGTATAAAACATCACCCTGGTGCTGAGCTTGAGCGAGATACACCTAATATGAAACCAAAAATCTGGTTTAGGCTGATTTCTTAGTCCAGCGGGGGTACTTTTTGCACTAATTTCAATACAACGGCTCCTAATTTCTCATTTCCCTCTAAATCTCAGCCTGGCTTCCTTATTAGGCTGTTTCTTACTTGTAGTAGGTGTCTTGTACTAACTAGGCAGTAATACACCCCTACTGCTGTTGTGTCTGCGAGAACACACCCTCTGTTGTGAAAATGTCTAGCAAAGCGAAGAGTCCTCTCCGTGCAACAGTACGGCGGTGTGTGTCTTCAGCGGGTGGTGTGTGTTCGGTGGGCTCTGCCGCCCGCAGCTCAAATAGTAACGCATCGTCGATCTCATCGTCGAGCCGATGCCTTCCGATAGGCTAAATAGACTGCGACAGTCACCCGTGCTTAACAAGGCTGGCTGAAGAGGTTAGGCGCAGACTGTTAGCGGACCAAACGCGCAACGATCAGCAGTAGTATAGAAACAGTGTGACCGCCTGGTTACGGGGGGGGTCAGCGGGGGGGGGGGCAGCAGGGAAGGGCGTCGTCAGAATACAATCAATGTCATCAATGAGTTTTGCTAAGCCACCAGCGCACATTATCATGTTTTTTTTCTGTTTTTGTTCTCCACCAATGCACACAAGTTGACCACAGTAAACTAATATCCTGCTACGTGAGTTCCTAGCGACAGCTAGAGTATCTTACTTCTCAACATGCGAAGAGTGTGTGTGTGGCCGTCTGCTCTTTGCTGTGCTTTGGTGCGTGTTTGACATCACACATGTCCCCTGGATTCAGCACTGGTACTGTTGCAACGCTGTACCCTCCTTCTCCGAGATCGCGTATGATACCCCTCGTCGTGTGGCCCTCAGGCTCATCTTTTTGCCATATTTTGGATCATGAGCACCCTGTGCTGTACTTTAAAACGCTGAATGTACTCGACAGGGCGTTTGCCGCCTTATTGGGGTATCACCAAAAGCCCAATAGGGCGGCCAACCGCCCTATCTCCAATAGGGCGGTCTTTCGAGATAGGGCGGTCAAAGTATCGGTGCACTACAGTACAGCGCCTTATATAGGCCCCCTTACTGTACATGAGCTACGCATGTTGTCCCCGGCTTGATCTATAGGCGGTAGCCCATCTGCACATGTTTTGAAGGCTTGAGCTATAGGCGGTAGCTCATCTGCACATGTTTCGAAGGCTTGAGCTATAGGCGGTAGCTCATCTGCACATGTTTTGAAGGCTCCAGCGGTAGCTCATCTGCACATGTTTTGAAGGCTTGAGCTATAGGCGGTAGCCCATCTGCACGTGTTTTGGAGGCTTGAGCTATAGGCGGTAGCTCATCTGCACTTGTTTTGGAGGCTTGAGCTATAGGCGGTAGCTCATCTGGACATGTTTTCAAAGCTTGAGCTGTAGGCGACAGATGACCAAGCTCAAGAGACGTCAACATATATAACAAATCTGGATCAAAGCTCGCGTGCGCGCGGACTTCCAAAACCAAAACCTTTTGGAATATATACGGGGTATTATATAAGTCTCGTCCGGGGTGTGATGAAAGTCTCGTCTTGACCAAGACGATATTTTTCATTTCCGTACCAAATCTCTATTGATAACAAAAAGTCTTGGCTGGAAATCTCTCGACCAAGACGATAGTTGTGTTTACTTGCTTTCAGTATTAGTGTGAGTTTGGAAACGAAAGCACGAAAATAACATCGAAAATAAAGTTAATCAGGATGAATAAAAATAAATATTACTTACTTGATTTTAGTATGGGACGAAAAACTTGAGTTAAGAAACCGAAAGCTGAAAATTTTCTGCACAAGGTGGAATAAATGTAAACTTCTAGATTCCATTCAAAGCGGAGTGAATGTAGGCCAAAGTGAGGGTGTTATATGCCATTTCGCCGGAAAAGAGCTACAATGAGCTGCGTACATGAGCTATGATTATGTTTTCCCGGGGTGAGCTATAGGCGATAGCTCATCTGCACATGTTTTGGAGGCTTGAGCTATAGGCGGTAGCACATCTGCACATGTTTTGAAGGCTTGAATTGTAGACGGTAGCTCGTCTGCACATGTTTTCAAAGCTTGAGCTATAGGCGATAGCTCATCTGCACATGTCTCCAACGCTTGAGCTATAGAGGATAGCTCATCTGCACATATTTGCTGAAGGTGAGCTTCGTATAGGGGCTACATGAGCTAGCTCATTTGGCTCAAAATGAGCTATAGGAGCTACGTGAGCTACACATGTTTTCCCCGACTTGAGCTATAGGCGGTAGCTCATCTGCACATGTTTTGAAGTATTGAGCTATACACGACAGATGAGGTAGCTTATGAGCTGTCCGAGGTGTGAAAAGGATTCCAAATGACCATACACCCAGAAAACAATATTCTAGGCATGAACTTGACAATGTAGTCCCGGAAGATTGTTGTGATAGGTTATACGATCCTTGTAAAACTTGTTTTAGTGTAATATATTGATTTTTGGTGGCGTTAAAAAGTTTCTACAGTATTATTTTACGCTGCCAACGATCACTCAAGATAAGCATTGGATTAGATGAGGTCTCCTGCTACGAAGCAGCGGGCCTCGTCCTGGATAAGCTCCGTGCTGAGTGCGCTCTCAGCGTGGCGCCCACATCCCTGGAATAGAAATGACCGAGCAGAAAAATACTAATAAGCCTGTAGGGGGGGTAGGAAGGTCTGTACTTTTCCTGTGCCTATCATCCTGTTCTCCGAGGAGAATAGGCTTGGACGGAGTGATCGTATCCTGCATACAATCTCTGAGTAATTCCGACCAAATCTGGATTCACCGTTTTTGTGCCAAACTGGGTTCATTTGATTGGGTATCGATTTTACTCCAGTATTATTTTACTCTGCCAACGATAATTCAGTACTTATAAGTTTTGGATTGGATAAGGCCTCCGGCCCCGGTCGGTGGTCCTACCCATACTTCCTTGTGTTTCGTAATTCGTCCTTAGTCACCTTCCGGGAGCTGCATTCTCACCCAAACTTGCTTCGTACTATGTACTGGTATACGTGAGGCATGCCTCGGTGTGCCTGCAGATAAAACCGACTCAACCGCGCTGGAGGCTCAACCGCTGCAGACGGTGACGGCTCTCCGCGGCCGCTTAGTCATTGTCCAGTTTCCTTCTTGACGGTAAGACCAGTGTACAGATGGTCCACCGGATGTACAAATTTGCTAATTTCTCAGTCTTCCACCTGCCGGTCTTGGTCATCTCACCAACGGTCGTATCCGCCAACGACTTGCTCCCTGGACCTCCTGCGCTCAAGGGGTGCCGGGTGGTCGGGCATTCGCATCGCTCGCCGGTGCACCAACCACGCCGCCTCCAGTGCTTACCCTTGCGGCCGGGCGTCAGGATGTTGCCTAAAGAGCGTAAGCAACCCGTGATACCGCGCATCCGCAAATACGTATGCATGCTCGCTGTTGTTGATGCGCTGCCCCACCTCATCACTCACCCGAGTGTGATGGACACGAGCTTCTCGCCCGTCAAGGGAAGTCGTCTCGGTTTCCACGGGTATTCCCACAACATGCCAACATAATATGGTGGCATCTTATGTTGGTGATTTCCTTTTATAAATATGTATATACTTGGGTATATAGTATTATTTCTTTTCTTTAGACGCTAGCCTCCCCAATTCCGTAAATTTCGACGTCAGGAAGGTCAATATTGTCCCATCCATCCGTGTGATTATCCAACAAGCCTGGCAGACATTTTTTCCCTATATATTTTCCCGGAATCCCGTACTGGGACACATTGATGCTTATTTCACCAAGTGATAATACGTCGGCATGTACCAGCGGTACTAAGTATCGAGTTTTGGTGGCGTTGCAATTTTCGGTTTTTGTTTATTTTCCATACTGTAGGACAATGTCACAAGCAGGGAGGCTGTAGGGTTTCATGGGATACTTGCGTCAATATCGACAAAATATAACTACCAACGACGTACTGGGACACCGAGACTGATTAGGGGACCGTAATTTATGTTTCTGGTTGTTATTCTATGGTGGGATCCCCGCCGGCTTTGTACACGACGCAAGAGGGAAAGCCCCTTTCTGTCAAAAGACGGTTCGTCGTCCTCGACTTCGAATCCGATAAGACATACCAGGTACATTTTACGTATCTCTTTCCACCGCCTCATGACGTCTTGGATCTCCACCCCCACCTCTCCGTGAGCCAGGCAATCTGACAAACACCCGTCCGTGCGCTTGAGGGACCAAACAGAAACATACTACTGTAGTATTAAGGTACAGGTAGATGCTCCCCAACAAGAGGAACATAGGTGTTATGGTACTGCTTGAATGATGTAGAGATCCCAGTAATCACCTGCTAACAGGTATTGTAATCGTGTTGGTAGTACTTTGGAGGCGTACCTTCTATGGAAACCAGGGTTCACCAAGGCGAGGCAACTTGAACGTTCAGCCTTTCAGTCATTCGTCGAGAAGGAACACAGCTGCTCTTCTTTCATCTCCAAGCAAACAACACACACGTAATTTCCAACGAGTACATGTTCAGTAGGCCAACCTAGCAAGGGGTACTCTGGTGTCCCATACGTTGATCATACGGTACTACACTTGGCTATACTTTCAGCGGGACTTGGCCATTGTCCGGTACGAGTACCCGGTGCACATGTTGGCCCTTTGCTTTTCTTTGAATTTGTTTTGGAGCTTGCTTTTTTCCCTCGCACTCGCACGATGGAGGCTCAAGAGGACGGAGGTTCTGCCCTTCCTAGCGGTGGCCAAGACACTGAGGCTCAGGGCCCCTTGGTGGCCACCATTCACGACGCGCCGATGAGGATCAAGCGCTTCGTACAACATACCAACCTGAAGACGGAGACTCTAGGCTGGATGAGGGAGAAAATGCTCCGACTAGAAGACAGGCCTCTGACCAGCGGCCTTCTTGTTCCGTGGAGCAAGTTCTCCCCCTCATGCCCCCGGAGGTTGCGCCTTCTTGGTCAACTGCGAAATTGCTGCCACCCAGACCCTCGGATGCCGTGACTTCTCGCTCAACTGCTGAAGTTTGGTCCGTCAAGACCTCGAATACCGCGCCTTCATGCCAGGCTGCGCGAGTTCAGCCCGTTCCGCCCCGTCCGGCAGCTGATTCTGGACTTCATAGCGTCCTGCCTTTCAACGCTCTGCGCCCTGCCGGCTCAATGGCTACCCTGCCCGCCTTGGCCTCTGGCTTTACGATACCTGCCGAGCAAAATGCGAGCAGGCTGCGCCACCCACTAACAGTTATACCTGGCCCTGGGTAAGACACGGGTCTGCCTGCGGATGAAGTTCGGAGTGCTACCCGGCCCAGTATCGCTGGTACACGTACGATGCCCGAGCGCGATACTGTCGCCCGCCGTGGAAAGTTACCGTAATTGTTTTGCGCCCCTCGCGCACAAGATGGTACATTGAATTTCAGGATAGATCCAGCCTTTCTTGGTGCTGTGACTATGAATTTCGATGCGAATGTAATTTCCAATAATTATTGTGCGAGGGAGACTTTTCACCTTTTCACAGCACTTTCAGTACCGAGCCCTGCACAGATCGACTGCTGTTGCTGTTAAAATATGTACGGAAGATGGAGGTCCGTCAAACGGCTCCCCTCTCACCACGCCACTTGTCTTTACCCAGACACGCCCTCTCAAGGTCATCGCCCGGTATTGATAAAGCCTACATAGAGAGGACATTGCGTGATGAGTGGAACGACGAAACTTGCCATCTACTTGTGTCGGAAGGGCGCTAGAAATACTTCCCCCCGCGCTGCGCTGCGCCAACAGCAGTACACAGCAGCAGCAGCAGCAGCAGTGATAGCACCAGCACCAGCACCAGCGGTAACTCCAGTAGCAGTAGCGGCAGCGGCAGCTGCAGCAGAGGCGGCAGCAGTTTCGTGGATGTGGCGGCGCTACCACTGACCGATACATATTATGTCGCCGCGATGGGCGGACCACGGAGAACAAGCGCGAAAATAGGTTTGCATGTGTTACTTTCTTGCATATGTGTGTGGTTAACGTCGAATCCAGATTTTTCGTGAGCTGTGGTGAAAAGGCTGTGCAACAATGAAAGAGTCTGACAAACGAGACTCTAGACTACAGTCCGGCTGCATTTTGTTTCCGATAGAGCAGTACAACAGAATGGAGTCGAGACTGTGGAGATATTACGTGCTTCCTTGAGGAGTTTCTGCCGCCCCATATCCTTCCACGGTGGAGTTTGCGGTAGACCTCCTGTCGTGCACCAATGTGGAGTTGCGCTCGGCCAAAGAGAGAGAGGGGTAAGGGAGGAGGATGGGGGTCGTGAGGAGGTGGGGGTGGGGGGGAGGGGTGATCAAATGGGCAAGAAGGGAAGCGGCGGGAAGCCGGCAAGAGGGGACGGCATTTTGGTGCGGAAAACAAAGAAGGCCTGTAGCGGGTACGACGAGATGAAGGGTACAACGATAGATAGGGGGGGGCTGAACGACGAAGTCAAAATACCCCCGCACGGCTTAAAGTGATTGGAGAGGAGAAGTCGAGGGGTCACTGGCCTTGGTCTCACACTAAAATCAACGTAAAAAATACCACACAGCAACCCGACACTAGAACAAAAACAAATCAGAAGACTACATGTGCCGGTAACGCTTGTTCTGTATAGAGTACACTGCCTACTCGGAGCCACGGCGGAAATAAACTCCAGAGAGGACGAAATAACTAGAACCTCCGCCGTACAATAAGCCTCATCCTGACCGCAACGTGACTCATGTCCCACCACATCATACTCGGGGTCGATACAGCGTGGATCAAACAGGATAAACGACCAGGTCAAGCACGCCGCCCACCATTCGCTGCGTAGGGTTCAGATGGGGGGTCTGTGACGGAAAGTCGAAACGTGTCGACCTCGATGAATGCCATAAAACGGTGTACCGGTTGGGTTTTACGCTATTAAACAATCGTTGACGGAATAAGCTCCTCGTACGTATCGGCAGCTCAAGGCGAACCAAACCTTCCTGTACACAGATCCAGCGTATCGATCTCTATCAACCGGACTCGACTGAGAAGAACGCGTCAGACAGACAGACAGACAAGCCTGCTACATACAATACTATTTGTCTTCTCATTTTACGAAAGAACCCGAGTTGACACTGGGGAATGAAGCAAGAGGACGATATAACATTTGCAGTGAGTTTGGTTACTACTTTTTTCGGAAGTGTTCCATTCCACAGAAAACAGCATATGGGGGAGATAGGAGTCGGTGTGCCGTGAGGTTTGCTGCATCTCGTGCTGAATTCCTGGGGATAATTTCCCCTGTATACCGTCGACTGGCGGGAAAAAAGCGGTACCGTTGTATGAGTTTTCCGAGTCTGACGGACATATTTGGAAATCGTGAGCTAAATTGGGGGAAACAATCGTAAGGTTAAGGTTACGATGTCTTTGCTGATAATGAACAGGCGAATCTCAGTACAGAAATACATATGATGACATAAATAATATATGATACCTAGATGCGTGTCGTCGCCAGCACTGGAATAACGAGGGCTCTCGGCGCTTCGAGGTACTTGTATCGACGCCTCTTCGTTTGCTTCTTTCGCTACCGTGCCCGCGGCCTCGCCCGGGAGGGCCAGCCTGGTGGTCTGCTCAATGGCTCGTGCGGCCGGCGTCGGCTCAGAAGTATGCCACACTGTCAGGACATCGGTCCGCTGATCTGTTTCAATATTTAAAACTCTCTTTTCCAAAGGAGCACCAAGATTGGTAAAACAAATGCAGGATGATTTTTTTGGATACTGGGTCGATCGTTCGACTGACGCACGCAACCGCAAGTAATTGGACACAACATTGTTTGAGGTGTTTGGTCATCGGACATGTACCTCTGTAATATTTTGGAGGCCGCACGATCACTGTTCACGCAAGAAAAACAAACATCAGTGTGATTTCTCATGGCCAAAAGCACCGCTTCTGAGGCGTGTGTGTGTCTTTTACTTGGCTTCAGAATTTACCTGTGTATTGGCTCGTCAAGTGAAATAGGTAAAATACTTCGTATATGTTCTTGGCTTTTTTATTCTGCAAAAAACAAAACCTCAGAAACGAGCCTGAGGGAAATTGGACTGATGAATGTCTGAGGAGTGACTGAGGGAGGAGGATTTTAAGAGCTGAGTATCAACAGTACTATCTAGTTACTACTGTGGTTCGCATTGCCTCCTTCCTGCAACACTTGGCACTGCCTTGCGATATTTTGTGCGTATCAGATACTGATCGTAGTGTTATGTTTGCCCTCAGACAATGTATCGTGCATGTTCCATTCCGACTTGAATCGAATATTTCTACTGGAGCAGTAGTAGTAGTGTCACTCTGAACCAACGCATAAATATCGAATCATGACCGAGTATTGTCATTGCGATCTTCCACACTACTTGGTTTTTTAGTGTACTGCCATGGAAATTTCCGTGGAAGAAAGTAAAATTTACTTCCTCCGTCCATGGAAGCTTTTTTACTTCCTCCATGGAAGTAGATAATGACATTATTTATACTTCCTCCCATGTTAGTTAGTAAAATTACTTCCCTTTCATCCCTACTTTCATGGAAGTAATTTTTATTGCCTGCATGGAAGTAATTTTACTTCCATGGAATCAAGTTTTTGCTTTCATGCGAGCAAATATGGAAGTAGTGTTTCACTTCCATGGAGGCACCATGGAAGCAAGCGAAACTCCCATGGAATTAAAATATCTTCCAACTTATTCCATGGAAGTACATGTATATACCACAATATGATGACGTCTATGGAAGCTGGTCGAAGTAATGGAACTCGATGAACTCTTGTGAAAGCTGATAATGTCAGTTTAAGAAGGTCGTGGAAGTAGTTTAAAGCTTTCGCTTCCACCATCAAGAGTGGAGTTTCCACGTATGTACGTGCGTACTTCTGTGGAAGTAAAAAGTACTTCCCTATGGAAGTAAAAACTATTACCCATGGAAGCTTCCATGGGACTATATTTACCCCCATGGACGAACGTGGTAACTTCCATGGAAAAGTAAACATATAGTTCGTATGTACAAAAGGAATATCATATGGTGGGCCCTGGCATTGTCGTAATGTATACCCGGAATTCCTACACAGCTATTATCACAAATGGCAGTAGTAAATGGCGTGCACTGAGAGGTACAATTTTTCCTATCCGAACTCGCCGACACCCATGCGGAGCCCTTGTAATTTTTGAATAAAAAAAAAAAGGGCGGCTCGGTATGTACCTGAGAATTAATCCCGCGTACTTCGGCAGGCCATCGGATACTTATAGCACTCCGTGCTAGATCCTACCGACTAGTGAATACAAGCAATTTATGCTTTCTATACCTTCCTGAAAAAAAGGTACTCATGATTTATTATTATGATTTATTATGCAGCAGTACAGTACGTGGTATATACCTGGTACGTCGTAGGCACCCTGGGCCCTGATACGAACGGTTGGTGCTTGGCAATCTCTACTGTGATAGTTACCGGTACATAACACCATACTACAGTACATACTGGTACTACTGTACTACTGCTACTGCTACAGACACTCTGCTGTTGTTACTGCTGTGTAAACAGCCCTACCTGGCACATAGACTCCACACAAACTCCACACACACTGATGGGTGTGTTGCCCTCGTACGTACTGGTACCAGGTACTACGTATGGACTCGAACGTATACTGCTGTAATACCAGGTACCAGATTTTTGCAAAACAAAATGATATTCGTACGTCGTACTCGTACAGTATGCACGACGTACAGCAGTGACCAGGATACCAAGATACCGACCGCACATATAATACATCTCACAACGACACACCAACACAACTCACAATCCGTCGATCGATCCCAGCAGCAGCAAAAACCAGGTGCTGCAGGAGGCCTCGCACCACTCACTCACGAGGGGCGTGTCCACCGCTGCCTGTATGTAGACCTTCGAAGGAGCTCGCAGTCTGTCACATATCTTCGCCAAACTCTGTGACGGGAGTCTCTCACTTGACTCACACATGGTACTGCTGTGGTTTCGTATACCTGGTAGTCTGCGGCACAGCAGTAGTATCGTCGTATCCTAGGACGAGATGGATCCACGAAAAGGCGTAAACTTCCACCTTCGGGAAATAACAAACGGAAGACACTATTAGTTTCAACACTAAAGATATCCACACGACCGCATGAACAAGGGGAACACATCGGTGAAGCGATTTTTGACGTGCGAGTTGTACGCGAGATATGGACATTGACCTACTAGTTGGGGAGGCATAGGGATGATATTCCTATAGTTATATCAAGATACTTTGAAATCAGGTCATATATCGGTCAGTACGTCGACATATTCGACACTAGACATGTTGACATGTCATATGATCGCATCAACAAGAGGAAGACGTTCGTGACACTGTTTTATTTGCAAGCCGTGAGGGGCTGTTTATTATAAGAAACGCCTCCCAAAGTACTAGAACAATGTATGGAACAATTTTGGCACCTTAGGCTAATTCTTATGCAGTCGGAAAAGCTGGATCGAAAAAGCCGGTTTCCGATCCACTCTAAATTCAACGGGGTGTGTCTGTATGCCTTCCCTATCGTCAATCGGATCCATTTTGCAGTTTTTTGTGCTCTTCCTGGGGGCGGTTGATACGATAATCGAAAACTGCTTCGTGTCCTGCTCGCGAGTTCTAGGAGGTTCTACGCTGCGAGCAGCAGCAGCAGCAACAGCAGCAGTAGAGAGCAGCAGCAGCAGTAGAGCAGTCAACCCAGCATCGGAGAGGTGTTTAGGCTGCCGCTGGGTGGTGTGACCGTGTGTTTGGAGGGGTGAAGAGAGATGCGATGAGCTTCAAAAACTTTTTCGACTGAGAAACCCAATCCACGAATCCCGTCGAAAAACTCGAGTTTGGTCTCCTCTTCACGAAAAATGCATGTTCATTAGTAGTCCGTGTCGCCCACGGGGGAGGTGGGTGAAACTGTGACGGGCCCCCTTCGTCCATTTCCCCCTTCCCCACCTCCCCGTCTCCTATTCTAGCTGATGTACGCGGCTGACCTGCCCCTCACTCTGACAGGCAACCTCAACAGCCAAACCCATTCAGAAGCCGCGTTTCCAGCCTGTCTCTCTCCCTTTTCTTCTTCTACACGCCCCACCTCACCCCCCTATCCCGGCAGCCTGCTCGGCTACGCTTCCCTTCCCACCAGCCTATTAAACCCACAGGGGATCCTCTCTATTCGACCTTACGTGTCCCACCAACGCCTGCCACGCCCAGTTCTCCTCTCCTTGGGTTTTTCACGGTAGGGGCTCCCAACCCCGCTAGCCCCACTGCTCATACTACCCTTCCTTAGTGCAGCGCTAACTGCTCTTGTATCCGCTCCGCCACTGCCCCCCCCCCTAGGGATCCTCATTTCGCCCCCACCTTCTCCAGCTCACTACTTAACCAGGGCGTCGCCTTCACTCTCATCCACACCTCCCATGGGTAGTGTTGTCTTCGTCTGCAACACTCGGCATTGCCTTGATCCTCTACAAAACTATGTATCGAACCACGAGCGAGCTGTCAATATTTCGTAACAAATAAACATGCACAGCTATATACATACATACGTCGTAGCTAGCTGTTGTAGTACATTTAATACGTTGAGAGGTAATTTCTTTGATCCGAACTCGCCGGCACCCATGCGGAGCCCTTGTAAAATACGAAAAAAGTAAAAAAAAAAAAAAGCGGCTCGGTATGTGCCAAAGAATCGATCTCTACACTTCGGCAGGCCATCGGATACCGATAGCACTCCGTGCTAGATCCTACCATTCATATTGGAGACACTCAGTTTATGATTTCTTTACCTAGAAAAAAATGTATTTCGTACATATATTACGTGCTACTCGTACAACAACGAACGGCACGTTTCGTATACTCGTATCATACCAGGACCTGCGGTGTTGTGTATATCCTTGCTTGTTGTTGTGGTTGAAGCTGCGCGTGCAAAGAGCACTTGGGCGCAGCGCGCAGCAACTGAAGCTCAGAGAAGAGAGGTAAACAATGATCCACTCGAGTGGCCACACACGGATAGAGGTCGCAGATGGTCCCGTACAGAGAAACTCGTACGTTGTAAGTATGTTGTATACAGCAAAAATGGAGCAACGCGAGGCAAAAAAGAGAAGGGAACAAGAGCAGCGACGAACATCTCTCCGTAAAAAATCAGACATCGATGACATTCTGCATTGTACCCGGTAGCACGTAGCGCTACTTATTGCGCCGAGCACACAACCAACTGCCGCTCCTCCCCCGCAAAAATAAACGCGACAACCCCCCTCGTTTTCGCGGTGCACGGCTCCGGTCGAGGGGGGTGAAGCGATCATGGATATTTCGCCTACGAATTTGAACCTCGTCCCAAAATAAATAACCCAACGCAGGAAACTTTCCTACGTAGAACCACCCCACACTACATTACATTGGCCTTAGGCCTTGCACGGGCAGAATTGATTTGTAAGTACTTCGAACTACAGTACTACCTGGCATGTTGCACTGGCATGTTGCACTGGTTATTAAGTGTTCAGCTGTACTGCTGCTGGATGGACTGGTTGTGCTGCTGTACGCTGTACTGCAGCACGTACAGTAACTGCTGTATGCAGCGCGTAACATAGAGTACCATCGTCGTATATTCTTCTCCCTCTTTCACTAAATTATTTAATGATACCTCCCCATACCACGAACAACCTACCTTACAACTATATAATATAATGCTATGTTATATGATATATACGTAAAGTATTACAAGTACAGTAGTACGTAGCGAAAACTTTGATGATAAAAAAAAGGAGAATACCAGCTGGAGAATACCAACAAGACGAAGACGGTGAAAGTTGGACGCTTTTTTGACGCACGTTTTCGAAAGAGTTTGTCGGCGTTCGGCGTGGTGGGTGAAACGGCAAAAACAACGGTTTCATAAATAAAATGATACGACACCAAAGTTACCAAACCCACAGGGTCGCATATGCCTTTTCCCGTTAGCCTTCGTACAACTAGAATATGAGGATTGTTGGATCTGCATCAGACTGCACTACATAAAATCGGCCACCACACAGCCGCGCAGTCGGCCCATCACGAGTGCAGCAAACGAGAGAAGCACTCATGCAGGAGCCCCCGGACCCTTCCGGCAGCGACCAGCCGCAGTGAGACAAACGCCCGTTTTCCCGCTTGCCTCTTTTTGTCTACACACACCTCACGAGTTTCATGTCATACGGATACTCGTATATAGGAGTTTTTTTGTCCCTTCAAGCCACGCAACTCTGCGACATAAATTGTCATACATGGCGGCGGCGGCGGGCGGCGCATCGATTTTACGACGTGTCCTTTCTATCGGCTCGTGGCCCCTGTCGCCGCGCATTCATGCATGTATGTGTACTGTATGCATGTGGTGTGCGGTTGTTAAGCTATCATTAAATCCCAACCTGGCCGTATTTTTGTATATCTGGACGCTCTCAGCTTCTCGCTCTATACTCATTGTCCACCCCAATGCCTTGTCTCGCCCTTCGTCGCCCTCCCTTTGCTCCTTTAGGCGGGCGCTACAACGCTCTGTTATTAATAGATCTAGCGGGGGCCCTGCCAGGGTCGCCCACCCGTCTGCGTGGCGAGTCATGTACCAGCGACATGTATCGAGGGTGAGTGGGCTGCCCGAAGCTATAGAGTTAAGACGGCAACGCTCTGGCTATAGAGTCCGTGCTTGGTGCGGCGGTGCCTGATGTTAGCGCCATCGAACGTTGAAATAAATGTTGAAAGGCACAAATCTCCTGCAATCTGTCTGGTTCGTGTACCTACCATGTATCACATAATACCTATGGTTCAGTGCCGTATGGTCTGTTTCTCGTATCCAGTATGTATGTACGAGTACGAGCACAGACAGACGTCATTGGAATGGCATCGCAATCACAATGGCTACGGTAATCTCCCGTACGAGATACCAGGTAAAAAACATAAACAAGAAGAGCTGTGAGATCGAGGGTTTCGTCGAAACTCACCGTTGGAAGCTGTGTGTGATACTTCTATCGCGGGTACTACAGTAGTTACAGTAGTACGGGTTTTTTATAGCCGTGCGTGCGAGCACGAGTACCTGGTACGTATACCGCAGGCAGGGAGCCAAACGTTTTCGTCTCTTTCTCGCCTTGTTCACCCAGAAAAGCGCCGGAATGAGGGCGATAAAATTATTATAAATACGTCAGCTGTGAGTTCAACCGATTGAATAGTAGATACTCAACTTTGCGAGCTGCGTAGAACGTTCGTTCTACGTGTTTATTTGTAGTGTTCGTGTGGGCCCCGTGATGTACTACTGTAATTGAGGTGGAAACGTACATCGACCATCGTTGATTCGGTCGGTTGTCGTTGATTCGACTTGTATTTGCTCTTCATACCTTTGGGGCAGATGTCACATACATATCTGGTATATACATACTTAGTATACGTATACTATATACGTGCCAGGTACCAGGCATACATAACACTACCAGTCCAACAGTTTATTTAGGACCGATCTCAATTTAGCAAAACCTACTACGTATTGAAAGCACGACCGCGAATCTCACGACCGAAGTTCGATTCTTGGCATCCCCACGAACATCCCTTTCTCGTGACTTCTTTTTTTTTTTTTTTTTTTGCTTTGCTTTTTGTGGTCACTACCAAGTATAGCCGAAGGACCCGATAATGTGAAATCACCGGCAAACACCAACAGTCGTATGATAGAATCGCAACGAGCAGTTCTTGAGATGGCTACGACAAGTCCCAAAAACACCATTGAGAAAACTACCTGGTAATGTGGAAAAACTCATTTTTTCGGCCTGGGAGAGCTCATTAAAAACCCTCAGAAAAAATCCTTACCAGGTACGTACTGGCAAAAACTGCGCGAAATCTCGAGAATATGGGGGGGGGGGGGGTGACAACTAAGCACCTTCGGGTCCATTCTTTTTTTAAACGCTCTACCCTCTCTGCATAATGGTACAGCTATTAATATAAACGATTTTTAGTTTACTTAACGGTACTTATACTGCTGTACCGCACTATTAGAGATCAACCCTACATGAAATGTCTTGAAAGATCGGGTCGTACAAGGTATGTATATAAAATATCGGACTGGTGTCATACAGACCGCACACAGACAGACATGCACACATTGTACTTTTTAGTCCGCTGCTTCAGAGAGTGCGACTTTGTATAGATAGGCTCTTATTTCGGGCACACTACTAATAAAATGGAGTGCAGCGGTACCTACACTGATATACGAAGTAAAAAGCAGTGTACGATACGTCCTCTCAGGTGAAAGTGGAAATATCGAAATCGTCTCAACTTCAGGGCGGATACCGCTCGGAATCCGTTCGGCGCCTTCGCGATCGGTTTCTTGCCCGCTCTTCTCGAGGGTCGCGTCCCTCAGCCTCCGCCCCTCCTACCCCCCCCGCGCACACTCTCGGGTCGAACGCCGCCGCCGAGCGCGTCGGTCTCAAACTCGGCGGATCTTGCGGAGATGGAGGGATATAATGGGGTTCTTTTTCGAGACAGATATGTTCTATTTTCTGTCTCCTGGAGATTTGTTTCGTGTGCTCGTGTGCTATGTACGGCGCTCTCGATCTCGAACGTCGCCGCGCCACGTATCTCTTCTCTCTGTCGGACTCTAGCTCGCCACCGCCTTCTCTCCGCTATCTCCCCGGGCGGGTTGCCTTTAGCCGTTTTGACCCCCCTCCGCCTTGCCTCGCCTGCAGCAGCAGCTTGTACAAACGAAAAACAATACCTGGTACGGTTTATTACTGTAGCTCCTACTGTAACCTTTCGCGGGTGAATTGTTACTACTGTATTTTGACCCCCCTCCGCCTTGCCTCGCCTGCAGCAGCAGCTTGTACACACGAAAAAACAATACCTGGTACGGTTTATTACTGTAGCTCCTACTGTAACCTTTCGCGGGTGAATTGTTACTACTGTACCAGGTATAGTAGCACTAAATCATGCCTGCATCTGGAAAAATAAACGTGGTAATTCGTGTTAGGCTAAATTTCGAACAAAAGGGCTGGATACTGGCACAGTAGTACTGGCAGTAGTAATCTACTAGCAGTACGTATATAGTAATCTACTGATTGATGCAGCCATTATATTTGCCAGTAGTTATATCTTTACGTTTTGCTTCTCCCCTGCACGGTTGCATTGTACCTTGTAGCTGTTGTAGAGCTCGGAGGCGTTGTGCATTGTCGGGCGATCGTACACGACCCTTCCGAGTATTGCTGTTTCTCCGTTGGTCGTAGATGGGCGCGGAGAAATGCATAGAGCACTGAGTTCACTCGATGTTTTTGTTCCTGGTATGATACCTGGTAGATTTTTGTTTTTGAGGGCGAACGAAGTTATAGTTCTTCTCCCCCCCCCCCCAGTAGTCCGCCCTTCCTCCCTTGGGTTGGGTTGGCGTCGGTTGGCAACGACGCTGTAAAACACGCCACTCGCTGCGTGAGCTAGACAACCAGGGTGCCGTTTTTTTTTGTTATTGTTTTTTGGCGGTCACCAAAGCTGGCGGTCTTGTTAGATCATTTGTGCGGGGTGGAGAACCTTTGTTCCGCACAAGGGGAATGGTCGTATCACGTAGTGTTAATATTGTACGGCGTCCGCGAGGCAGTTACATAGTAAAACCCATTGCTGTCTCCGGAAGTGGCCACACCAGAAATTAAATTAACTCATTGAAGCTGTCGTCCATATGCAAGTCCGCCTCAGAGGCGGTTCTTAGCAGGATGCAGCTCACCCTCCATGCGACTCGCCCAATACCTCACGGCGTTTCGCGCTTGATGCAAGCAATGTCTGCCTGGTTGGTGAAAACCCAACGCGCTCCGTCCCGGCATTGTAGGGATGCGAGGGTCTATGGTCATATGACTACGGCCGTGCAAGACATGAGTACACCCCCCAGTAGTTTGGTGCACTAGATAGTAGCGAGAAAACGACCGCCCTCTTAGGAGATAGATGGTGGCCAAAGGAGGCGAAGCAGCAAGGGGATTCGTAGGATTAGCAAAACGATTCTTTGTGACATATGGAAACAACGTATTGAGCGCCCAAAAGTTGGAGGTGTCTCTACTAGGAGTACGAAGGAACGGTGCTCCGTCTCGAAAGGGATGCGCGGTCAATGGTCGAAGGACTAAGGCAAACGACAAACTAGTATAGTACCCCCCCCTCCCGCCCCTCCGTCCCTCCCTCCGTCTCTAGGTGTTGCCCCGTTCGTGTCAGTTACTTTTCACGTGTTGGCTTGCTTATTTGTGTTGTTGGACTATTTTTTATGGGCGTACGTGTATTTTTTATTTGGGCACTAGCCAAGATTAGGTATACCTACGCTTTTTGAGCCATTTATAGGTACACGGCACATTTGCACGCGGGAAAAGGCTTTCTGGCCCCGCCTGATGTTGGGCCTGCGCTCCATCGTACCTAAAAATGGCTCAAACGGCCAAGGCACATCTACTATCAGCTATTCAACTTCCGCCTCACCTATTCTTGGCTTCAAGTGTACCTATAAATGGCTCGAGCGATCACTTTTTGGCAACTGAAATATGGATAGACGGCCACACCAGACGCCGGGACTGTCAACTGTCAACCAGCCGACCGTACTTGTCAACCAGCTGACCGCACCTGTCAACACAAACGCCCAAAAATACTGCCAAACAGTACGAACGCAGGTGACGCGGGAGACAACACAGGTCACCTAACAAAATGGACGCCCGACCCATTCTTCTGAATTTCATACCAATCCACATATACGATGTTCTTTTATTTCTTCGTGAAGCTCAGCTTGTCTCGTGGTTTTATGGTGCCCTACAGCAGTTGTGGGGGCACGCTTGTGTACTACCAGTCATACTGCTATTGATAGAAGAGTGTATAGTGGTGAGTTGCCCTCTTACTGATTGACGCCCTTTACTACCGCCGCCACGCCTCAGTTTGTTATGTGACCTGTGTTGTCTCCGGCGTCACCCGTGTTCGTACTGTTTGGCAGTGTTTTCGGGCGTTTGTGTTGACAGGCACGGTCAGCTGGTTGACAAGTACGGTCGGCTTGTTGACAGTCCCGGCACCTGGTGTGGCCGTCTGTCTATATTTCCGTTGCCAAAAAGTGATCGCTCGAGCCGTTTATAGGTACACTTGAAGCCAAAAATAGGCGACGCGGAAGTTGAACAGCTGAGAACCTTGGACTTTTGAGCCATTTGTAGGTACGATGGAGCGCAGGCCCAATATCAGGCGGGGCAAGGAAGCCTTTCCCCGGGTGCAATGCGCTGTGTACCTATAAATGGCTCAAAAGGCGTAGGTATACCTACTTTTGGCTAGTGCCCTTTTTATGTTTTGCTTGCTGCAGATACACCGTATAACCGTATAACCGGTATATGGTACGGAATAACGTCATACAGCTATAGGTGCTCGTCTCTATTGGTATACCCTACGTATACTCGTATTGTCATTTCGTCAGTTCTGTTTTCTTTCCTTTCTTTCCTTTCTTTCCTTTCTTTGTTGTGCATTCGTAACTCGTGACGGTTTGGACGTATATACGAGCTGGGCCAGCCAAAAAACGTACAAAACTTCCTAAAGTCGTATCTCGTGAACCACTGCAAATTAGGCTACCAAATTTGGAAGCACTAACCCCGAAACACCACTGATGTAAGTTTTGTTGCCCGATTCACCACCCATCAAGAGATATTGCCAAAACTCGATTCCATATATAAGTCAAGTAATTACGGGAAAAAAATGGCATTTTCCGTCATGCCCCCGACCTATTTTAAGAGCTTTACTCTGAAAATGTAACCACGTATTACGTATTCGAATCGTACGTGCAAAGATACTTGCCGTCTGCGCTCTTTTTTGTTTTGTCTTGGTTTTGATCGCTGGCGAGAGCCTATGTACCAAGGGTGCGAGCAATGGAGTAGCATTAAATATTATATATCAAAACGATTTGTGATGATGTACCTGCGCGAAAGCCAATAACGTGAAAAATCGTCAAATCATGGCCACATGTTGCATGCATTTTTAATTCTTGTTTGGTATCCTTTTTTTTGTGTGTGTGTTGATGACCGCGACTACCCCCGGCCAATGCAGTTTTGAGCCTCGATTGTGATGGGAAATGAAGCGAAAACGCGTGTTTTTTTGCCCTCCGGCCGCGCCTCCAGCGGGCCCCCCTCAGCAGTCGGGGGTGATTGGCCGAGCGTATACTGCTGAAATTCAGTATACAGATTGATTTTTTTACAGTATAATCGATACTGCCTAATAATGCAGCCAGTGCCTACGAAGCTCTACGAGGCTGAATAATAGACTGCAAGTAACACTGCGTGAGTTCGATTCTTGGATGAACTCGCCCTTTTTTTTGCTTTAGTCATGTCTCGGGTCTGACCAATATTAAAAGTTGTTTCCACCCCATTGTTGACACCAATCAATGATACGTGCTTTTAATCATACTTCGTACGTAGCATTTTGTCGGGCAGAATCGATATACTATACTGTACTGTGTGTAGGGGGGGGTATAATTAATTAATTTAGCGAAAGAGGGAGAAGTGTGTGTAGGGGGGGGTATAATTAATTAATTTAGCGAAAGAGG
>MEHQ01002010.1:0-31619 GCA_008828725.1 Saccharina japonica
CCTGACTAGTACGTAGAACCTGCCTGTACTACAGGTACGGCAAACTGCTACGACGACTGCCTGAAACGTACCTCTCTCTGTTGTGCTGATGTTGCCCGACATTTCCCTTCCTTCTGGGTCGTAATAGGTTCGCGCTATTTTTTTCCATTTCTTTGTACTGGCTGCCCATCCCCTCGGTGGGGTGCTTCGGCACTTTACCTATTTTTTATATATAATTCGGTCTCCCTTTTTTTCTACACATATGGACTGCTAGCATCAGTATATATGCCGAAACATTTACAGCCGTTTGTCACTACAGTCTGGTCGTACCCATAATATAGACTTGTACATCATGTGATCATCTGAATGTGCGTCATACTTGAGACCTTGAAGGCTGTTGTTCAAGTCTACACGAAGATGAGCATATCAGCCTTACAGCTGTAAAATGCATTGAATATAGACTATTTTCTTACTAGCACGTAGTGCAGTATAATTATGAGTTTTTTAGCGTCGTTAACTCCCTCCATAATCTGGTGCTGTATAAATGTACCTGTCAACAGTTAGTATACTCAATGCATTTGTATATTTTGTTCTGTTTCTTGTTCATTTTTTTTTATATCCCTCTTCCTCAAGGTCACCTACATTTCGTGTGATTTCCACCAAGCAAGGCACTAACCAGCTAATCCTTACGTTTACCCGTAACCCCTAGCCTACCCCCCACGCATAGGTTGGTGGCACGTTCTTCTAACGGCATGCCCACGTCACTCATCAGAAAAAGAATATGCATGTCAATCGTCGCTTCTTCCGCCACCCATATCAGTTGAAACTGTTTGATTAGTTTATACCGTATGTGATGCAAATGGAAGAATATAATAATGGAATATTTTCTGTTCCCTTTGTATACTTTCTATGACCCGGTCGACCAGATTTCTACGTCATATCGCGCGGGTTGTTGGCAGTAGAAGTAGTAGACCAACTATTATGGGAAACATTATTTTTGGGCTCCAGGAACTGATTTCTAGGCCCAATATACCCGTTTTACTCCGTTGGACAGTCAAAAACACCGATACACTCCTAAAGATCCACCCCGTAGTTTTTCGAGGGCTTTCTGGAGCAGTTCTCCGTTTTTCTAGGGTCTCGTCTTGATTTTTGGCGTAACTAATCACAACTAATCAGTTTCCAGAAATATGGCTTGTTGGTCAGAACTGGGGCCAAAAATAATGGATCTTTGAGGATTTTTGGCTAAAAATCATCATGTCCTCAGAACTGGCAACTTGGACGAACAGTCAAACTACGACCCTGGAGAAACGAAAAAGTACGTCAGAAAGCTCTACGAAAACTACGGGGAGCATCCTGACGAGTCTATCGGTGTTTTTGGCCGTGCCGCCGAGTAAATCGCGTATTTTTGGCTAAAAACTCAGTTCTGAGGGCCCAAAAATAAATTTCCTATAATAGTTGGTCGTAGTTGTTATTTTGTATTTGTGTTTTGTTTGTTGTTCATTTTTTGTTCTGGGTATTCCAAAGGTTGTTACATATATTATCCAGTGCACATTATTGCCCCTATTTTTTAGCACCGACGTTCCTTCCCATTCGTTGGTTCGGGTTGATGGATAGCAGAGAGACGAACTTTAACACTGCTGTTATACTGCAGTTGAGATTACCGGTGCCAATTATTCGTATAGGCGAATAACAAAAGCGGTAAGCTCCCCTTTTTGATTATTGCTGCGATATTATAATATGCCCTGGTATGGGTAAACTCGTTTTAGTGTTGTTTTAGTCAATGTTTACGACCTGGTTCCATCATGAATCACACCATGTCGCCCTCGGGCAATACAATCAAGTGTACCCCGAACATTTCGACGTCGAACATGTTTGCATGGCCGCTTGAGCAAGAGTAACACATCGGTGAAGAGCGTTTGGCATGCGAGTTGTAGTTCGACAGATACTTTGGACATTCTTCGTGTTTCTTGGGGAGCCGATGTTTCATACCAGTACCTGGTAGGGATTACCTTCATTTTACTGCTGTGATACATATTTTTGCAATATATCAGTCAACACGCCGAGTAATTCGATTTGAGGGCTTGGTATTTCCTCTTCTCTTTTCTTGTCTTTGGTTTGTTGCGCGAAGATGGAGCGGGATAAAGTAGAAAGCGCCACGCATCCGTTGTATGGAGGTCGCACAGTTGAATGGACAGGTGGGGGGGTCAACGGTCGTAGGGGAAAGGCGGTATATTGAAGTAAGCAGGAAGAAGACCGGAGCAGACCGAAAAGTTGGTAGGAACTGTCTCCGCTACCGGCACGAAAACTGAGCAACGGTCGTAGCGGAACCTCGGTTGACGAAAGCAGGGGAATACGGCGAAAACGGTTTCAAGGCACCCGACCGTCTAATTGGTAGGAACTGGCTATCCCACCGTTTCTACCAAACCTCGTCAGTCCGGCACGGTAGACAGGGTCTGCCAATCAGTCGGTGTGGTATCTTGCATAGCAGTCTGCCGTATTTTTTCTGATTTCGTCAACATTGGTTCACCTACGGCCCCCTCCCCATTCCCTTTTATCGGCTGCCTGGAGGGTGCTTTGGTTGAGCTACGGTTACCGGCCCTTTCCTTTCGTTCTCAGTCTTCCTTCGATTACCTTGTTATCTTCATCTGTTTTGTAATTTCCTGTCTTTGATCTGTTTTGTTTTTGTTTGGTTGTTTGTTTGCTTGTTTGTTCGTTGTTTCCCTGCCCGCTTTATGTTTACATTTGTTTTCCCGCTTTGACGCATTTGGATTGGTAGCAGGCTGGGTAGGGCCTGTCGTATATTGCCAAATATTTCAGGGAACGGGCACCCGCCAAGCTTTGTGTCAGTCAAGGGCGTCGGTCAAGGCATGTCCTTCCTTCTGGGCGCATTATCTCGTACCCCCGCTCGAAAAGAAGATATGATTATTAGGGATGGGGAACTTCCAAGAATAATCTGTCGTTTGTTGTTCTAGAGAAAATTAGGCGTTTGGTTCATAATCTTCGCTAAACAAACAGCAACGATGCACTGTTTGGTTGATCGTGTGAGTTGAAATACCAAGTGGGTACATCACGGAAATGTACCGGGAGACTGGTAGAGCACAGGCACAGACAGGGTTGCAGCTTGATGGCACTTGCCTTGACGCCGTTGGTCGAGGCGTAAAATTTCCGCCTATGGCATTGTATTATCTCCTCTTCTTGCTGCCTCGCAAAGTAGGATCTCTGCATCATGGTCGTGGAACTACATAATGACTAGTATCTCTTTAGAATGAAGAAACGGCACGGGCACTGGGTGTGCTGGATGCCGACGCCTAGTAAATACTGTTCAAAGTGATGAACACACACTAAACGTATTTTGACCTAATAGCATCAGCGAATGGAACGCGTGCATGTCACGTTTAGTTTCCTTCGAGCCTACAACGCTGTGCTAAGAATCCCCTGCCAACTTGATATGTTCAGATATTCTTAGTATTTAGCTAACGTGGAGCCCTAGAGCAAATTCGCGTGGCTGCTCTTCATTGCGACATGAAAAAGAGAGGTCTAGTCTCCTTGTTTTCGTTGCTAAAGGTCAAATATGACGAATTTGTTTATACTTTAGTCTCAGGCCGTTTCTTATGGAAGTCCGATTTGTTTCAGTTCGATTTGTTATTTCCGGCCATTTATTGATGTTTTTGATCCGCAACGCCGTCGGAAGGGTCGTGCGCTTCTCGGAATGCATTCCCCTACCATCTCACAGGTATCCATCGCAAAAATCCGCCTTCTCCATCCAGGCAGTGTGAAATTTCCAGCATTTCCATAAATCGAACAATAGACATAAAATACAATTTGAAGGAATATACTTCCAGTCCGAAATTACGGTACATTTTGAATAGTTTGTGCTTCTGAAAGTTATTTGTTGGATATTTTTGGAAACTCCACAATCTTTAAGAATTCCACACTGCTTCGATGGAGAAGCGGATTTTTGCGTTGGGTAGCTCTGGGATAGTGGGTAAGCTCTTCCCGAGAAGCGCACGGCCGATTCGCCTGCGTTCCCGGTCAAGAACACCGATAAAGGGCTGAAAAACGAATGAACTGGAACAAATAGAAATTCCATAAGAAACGGCCTAAAGAACAAAAACAATAAATTCAAATTCTAGTCTACAGTTCTCTCACATTTCGATTTCGAAAAAAGCGTACCTGATACCAAATTGTTTACCTCAACTAAAAAAAACACGTCGCACAGCAGTTCTGGTGCCTTAAAGTCCGTCCTGCTATTTGAATCACCTGGTAAATACATTGGTTTCTCCGTAAGTACCCCAGTACTACAGTAGCTGTACTGCTGTAGTAACAAACAGGTAGTATATCGTATGTATGATATCCAAGTAGCAGCCAGAAGAATGTTTAGAAAGCTACATATATATATAAAAACAAAGTGAGACTAAGAACTAAAGGAAGGGACGAAATGACAGGCAAACCGAAATGTTACAAAACAATACCCTCCAGACAGCGGCAGCAGTTCCTTTGTGGTACGAGTAGCAAGGTTCCACTGTACCTACTATTAGTCGGTGTGGTACCGTGGACGCTGATTGCGGTGTCGCTCCTACTTTCAGCATCCTCAGTTTCCTGACAACCATTGTCCGTCACCTCCCAATTTCCTTGGACGCCACCCGTAACGGATGCCTGGCTGCATGCTACGTATGGCGGGTAGAAATCACGGTGTTTCAAAGCAATACCTTCTCGAAGTAGTCTCGTGCCCACGAAACGTGTTTCGCTGTAAGACTACAGTAGTAGTGTTGAGCAATCCCACGGTCGGGGTACCACTTTTTGGCTCGATATTGTCTGACCGGCTGAGCTCCTCACGCGAGTAACCACCGGATGCTATTAATATTATACTGGTATGTTTGTTTTTGGACTACCGCATTTTAAGTTTTGGCCGGCTTGCGCGAACGAATGTCTCCGAGGTCATGTTTCGGGTGAGATGTTGAGCTCCTCATGTGAGGAGCTCAGAAAATTCTGCTACGCCCCTACCGTGGGATTAGTCTGTAATGTGATACAGGAGGACCCCCCCCTCGCTCTCAATCCCCTTCTCCGCCGACCGTAATCGATGCGTTCCGGCATGCTATGTACCTGTATGCCAGGTAGAAATCACTGTATTTCAATGTAGTACCTTTATTTGTGCCGTAGGTGTTCGACCACAAAATCTGGTTCTCTCTACTACGAGTACATACAGTAGATTTACGGGTATGAGCATCAGGACAGACAATGGTGGTGCTAGGTGTCAAGAGGGGAATAATAAATGCTTCAGTTTAAACAACGCATATTCCCTCCATGACGTGAGACTCTTCAACAAACGCCTGTCGTTTTCTGCGGTTTTCCAGTGCATCGACAACCCATCTGGTCGGCCACATTCCGCTTGTTCGAGTATTGGCGAAACAAAGCTATTGAAAAAGGATAACCATGGCGGCTGAGCGCGCTGAGCAAGCCGCCGTTCAATTAAAGCAATACAGTACTTGCCCCTTTCCCTCCGTTCCCGCATCTGTAAAGCCATCTCCATTGGGAGTCCATGCGAAAGTCGTTGTTGCTTCCTGGCGAATAGGGCTCGCCCCCAACTCACTGTTTATACCTGGCTCGCACAGTTGTTGGGGATTGGTGCCATATCACCGCAAGTATTAACGAACGCATGCTGGCTCAGTTACGGCCATCGCTTTGCACACTATCATCAATCTAGGTAATCCTTGCTCTTCCGGTTTGTAACACCTCCAGAAGTGAATTCACCAAGACGCACGGCGAACGCTTGCCACGACCTCGGTAGATTTTTATAAGGCCTGAAGTGCAACGGACCAACAGCACCTTTCGTATTGCGCCTGTCATGCACCGGCATTGTGACCCGTTGAGTCCGACCGAATGATGCATTCTGCTACTAATAGTACTAATGGTACTAATAGTACTGATAGTACTAATAGTACTAATAGTACTAATAGTATAGTACTAAAAGTACTAAAAGTTCTAAAAGTATGGTAAAGGCGCACCGTGCTACTAATAGCACCAATAGTACTAATAGAACAATTAGTACAAATAGCACGGTAGAGGTGCACCATGCCACTAATAGTACTAATAGTACAAATAACCCTAATAGTAATGATAGTACTAATAGTACGGTAGAGGTGCACCATGCCACTAATAGCACTAATAGTGCTAGTAGTACTAGTAGTACGTTAGAGGCGCATCATGCCAATAGTAGTGCTAGTAGTACTAGAAGTACGGTAGGGATGCACCATGTTGTTTCTGAGACGTTTTACAGGATTAAATAATATGATATTTATACCTTACCACAAAAGCCTAGTTCGGAGGAAGTTAAATTGGCTACCCGATACAGAATACCTTGGCCTAACTATACAACAATAGAGGTGCACCATACTACTAATAGTACGATAGAGGTGCATCATGTCCTTGCCCTGTAAGGCTGTTCACTTGAAGAGCTCTATACCTCACCCAAACATTGTTATTATTAAATAGTGGAAAATAAGCTACCCGATCAACAAGCTGATGCCCTGAGCGTTCAATGAAAACGATTGCAATGCAAGGCTGAAAGTCGAACACAAGTTTAGTCGAGGAGTCCGATCATTAGAAACATGTTTCAGCCGACACGTGACGCGTCAATACACCCACACATATATATATGCCTGAATTGTAAAAATCGCCTATTCCTCGACTAGCCTGACAAGCGCAATGTATATCAGAGATGCTCTTGTTGTGGCCTTTGTTTCGATCACGTATCAAGTTCAGCCCGCGGTCATAAAACAGGGTCCAGTGACTATCTAACGTCACAAAACATTCAAACACCGGCAGGAAGAACATCGCCCAGTGAATGCCTTTATCCCTTGATGCACGTCCATGCGTATATTAGGAAGTACCAGGTACCTAAAACATCCACGATATGAAGTAACCAAGATTACGTAGACGAACTCGCAACGCCTCAGTGGTTCAATTTAAAACGGGTGTCTCGAATGATTCATAAAATATATTTGCTGCAGGTGCGTTTATTTAGTCTGTCACGCCGCCTTGTGAGTGAATCGCCTCCAGGAGTACTTCTCCCGGACCGTGTGAGATTAACAAAACCTAGCCGATATCAAATACATCAAGTTTGGTCTCTTCGTCTTCTTTTCCGCGTCAGCTAGACACGCCGTCAATATTCGGAAGAGATCAAAAATGTTGTGTCGGAACCGGCCGCATAAAATATTCAAGTACGCACCACTAATCAGCCGCTTCGTACGCACGCGATTGTATTGATCGGTGTTTTAACCAAGCCGCTGGCCCAAATCACGAACCAATATTGATCGCAAAACGTGGAAGATAAACATTCTTACTATGCGGCATATTACCACAGCCGTCCAAAATGAACACAGCAATGACAGTAACACGAACCAACTCGCGGCGCGAACCTTTAGCACGCAATTTCGTTTTTATGTTGCACTACAGTCTATCTAGCTGTGTACTTAGTCCACAGGTTTGTTCATCGTGTAGCACGTCGTGTTTCCCTCCGCATTATGTGTTCGGGGGTGGGGTGTAATGTTCTCAAATTGACCTAACCCTGACAATTCGAAACGGTCCACCTCTACTGTAGTTGCTCCCCCGAAACCAGTCGGTCTTCGTATATCCTCCCGTTTTATACACTAACACTCGTGGAGTGCGCTCGATGATAGTCGGTGCTCTCAAGTTTCGCCCAGTTGATAGAAAGGGTGGGTGAAACGCTGTCTTTTCCTGGCATGCTGTACTATTTTACTGCTCGTGCTGTACCTGTTTGCAAGGGGCTGTTAGGTAAGGTATACCTATACCCGGGTAAAACTACTAGGTCGAACCTAACGTACCTAAACCTAAGGTAAGGTGTTGAGGTCGTCCCAAGGCTCGTACCTAAACTCGGATCTTTCGTCGACGTGTATACCCGATACTCGGGTAACGTACGAAGGTCCGTACCTAGCGTACCTAAAACTTGGGTAAGGCATTAAGGTCGTCCCTGAGCTCGTCCCTAAACCCGGGTATTTCGTCGACGTGTATGCCCCACACCCCGGTAAGGTATCGAGAGGAGTACATATCGTACCCGTACCTAACGGGCATAAAACGTAGGTAAGGTTTTTGTAGCCGTACAGAAGTGTGGGTACGGGTACGTAACCGGGTGCGGGAAAAGTTTTAAATAAAGAGGGCTGGGCACTGCACACAGTATGCACTGGCAGTAGAAATGAACTCGCAGCTGCCACGTGTAACTACTGGCTGGGCCTTCCAAAATGCACTGTTAGCATATGTGATACTGCCAACAACCAACAGCCTAGGGTTTAACGATAAAACTACACCATCGCTTGGTGAAGTTTGGCCCTCCTGGTCACCACAAGGGTTTTCGCTAATTGTGCAAGCCGCCTGGTTTGGGTACGTCTGGGTGACAGGTGTGACAGGTGGCGAGTGCCCTTGTGTTTGGTGTATGGCCGGGAGATCGCATGCTGTTTACTTATATTGCACAAGCAGATGCTGCCTTTAGCTGCTGCTACGTAGCTGCCGCCAGCTGTGCTGCTGCTTGCGGCCGTGGGATAGTCAGCAGCGGAGCTGAACTCTTTCCTGCCGCCGCCACGGTTTCTGGGCGGCCGTTGCTGCTCGTACGCTGGTTTTTGTTTTTGTTTTACTTTTTGGTTTGCCGCATTCACTCACCTCCTCTCCACTTCCCTTGCTATTTTTGAAGGCGTCTCCTGCAAGGTTTATTTTACTTCTATCGCAAACACACCGAAATCGTCAAAGGAAGGGACATCCCTTTTGTTAGCGGGAGGAAACTTTGTTTTTGTTTACGTTTATCGCAAACACCATGCTGAAACAATTAAATATCAGACCAGGTGTGAGTACTTTGCAATTTGCTATTTTACTTCAAGATTTTATGTTGTTTTAGTCTCTCGCAGATGACGTCGTGCACTTTAGTTTCTATGACGTGCATATTTCAGGTGAGGTGTCTGAGGTCGTACTTATACCCGGGTGTTTTTTCCATAGGTATACCCGATACACGGGTAAGGTATGAAGGTCCGTACCTAACGTACCTAAACATTAGGTAAGGTGGTGAGGTCCGTACCTAACGTACCTAAAACTTGCGTAAGGTATCGGGGTCCGTACCTGCCGTACCTAAAACTTAGGTAAGGTAGTGAGGTCGTCCCAAGGCTCGTACCTAAACCCGGGTATTTCGTCGACGTGTATACCCGATACCCGGGTTTGGTATTGGAGTCCGTACCTAACGTGCGAAAAACGGGTCCGCACGTTATTCAATTGACAGTGATGATCAGGAGACGGAGTGGCACCAACAGCCCCGAGCTGTGTGCCCACACAAATACTGCCCTATGCAGTATGTCCCAGAGAGAAGAAGATGATGTGTTTACGTCTTGAATGTTACAGCAGTACCCAAGGGTGTAGGTTGGAGTGAGGTGAGGTGGGAGCGCGAGCTCCTACCCACCACGCCTGCCCACCATACCACAATCTCTCGCACGTTCCCGAACCACAAACCGAGGTCCAGTACGGGCCACAAATCAACAATTCTCAATTCCACAATAGCCCGCACTGTCCCGTTCACTATAGTCAATGGACTTCCCACATAAGATTTATGGGCTACTGTAAATCCCGTAATGCCGCAAGCGGAGCGGCCGATCCGCCACACTGTTAGTGGATATAACCTATATCGAACATACCTAACCTACCTCAAACTTAGGTAAGGTATTGAGGTCGTCCCTGAGATCGTACCTAAACCCGGGTTTTTCGTCGACGTGTATGCCCGATACCCGGGTAAGGTCTCGAGCGGACTACCTATCGTACCTTCATTGTTGTAAGGTATCGGTAACCAACGTGTATAATACTTAGGTAAGGTATCGGGGTCCGTCCATAACGTATCGAAGTGGTTCGGCAAAGTGCGTACCCGGGTATTTTAATCCGGGTATACCTAAGTACGTACCTTCCCGAACATACACTTTGTATGTTTGCGTTCCATTCCGCGAGATGACTTGATATCAACAGTCGTGTCGAATGCCACGGACTTTCCGCAACCTAAACACAACGGGAACGGGTTCGAAATAGCGGCGATCCAAAAGCAAAACCCGCTTCCGCCGTCGTCATCGATAACGATGTCGGCCATTTGTTGCTGGGCAGAATATAGCGAACTCACTTCCCCCGGAATTACTCTTTCCCGCACTGCTCTCTTGAAACCTGACCTTTGTATAGTATCGCTGTGTCTTCGGACCCAAAGGAATCATCGTTCGCGGACCGTTCGACAGCAGCATATACATGCCCCTCACCGCCCAATGGGAGGTGCTTCTCTCGTCTGTGTGCGTTGTGACAACGTGCCCTTCTTCTCTCCTCGCTATCGCACGTGTTCGTCATCTCCAGCCAAGGTTCTCGTATAGGTATTGGTATCCTGGCCGGATTTCCTCACTGCGTTCGCACTTTCGCCCTATCTCGACCAGCATCTAACCCAGCCATTTAACGGTTCCTGCTTTTGTTCTCGTGCACCCGACGTCTGAATAGTGCCACGTGCACACCTAAATTATACGCTAGATTCATATTTCGAGGGAGGAGTGAAACGAAAGTATCTGCGCCGTCTTGATGTGTAGGCGTGTATACACCGTCCACTACCCATACAATAATGCATGGCGGCCTTGCTGGCCGTCAGCGTGACGCTTGTGGATACTGGATAATTGTTGCGATGCGGTGTTTTTCATAAGACGTAGTGCGTAATCGTAGGATGCGTATTCCCTATAGAAACCAACGGCCTACACCCATCGTGAGTGAGCCGTGTTGACAATATATGCCACCTGGAACACGCCCCACGATCCTTCCACTTTTTCGAACACAATATCGTGAATACAGTAAATAACGTGCCAATCATGTTATGACTAAGCTTTCACACACGAAACGGCACGTTTGGGCATGCAGTCGAATAGTCTCTCATTTTATTTGATGGGGTGATGGGTTTCCTGCATCACCACGTCAAACCTCCTCCCCGTGATATACAATGTGTGTGCTGTCGGTTTCACCATCAATATTAATGTATTTTGTAACGCTCGGAACAAGCGTACCAATGATTCGAACCTTCCAACAACTCTTATCATTCCTTCGGAACACGCCCCTGACAACGTTTAGGTTTCTCCTATGAATCTATCATTTCTTGCTTGCCATCTCCGAATTGTCTATTTCGTCCTAAACTTGTGTAATTAATTGTATCCACGCTAGCTGAAGCCTGATGGCATGTTCGACCAACAAATTGCTAGTGTGGCAACTGTGCACACCTGTTATCATCTGCTCCCCTCGGCGGGACGCTTTGTATGTTGTTGAGAATGCGCGCGTTACTAACCGCCTCCTGTCTTCCCCCTCCTCGTTTCATGTTGTTTAGTTTTCGTTTTGTTAAATATGTTAGCCGGGTTTGTGTAGGTTGGCATATATACGATACCGTACGTTTACTGGTAGTGCATTGTCTACCCTCCATACTGCATTACGTACATACCACAGGAGGAGTATGTTCTGCATGTTGTAGCTCGTGCCGGTATCATACCAGCTTGACCGTCAGCACCAACATTTTATGTTCTTAGTTTGAAGAGGTAGAAATATTAATTAATGTGTGAATTATCATACACACGTAGGGTTTACGGCTTAGGCTGGTAGCGTTGAACGTTGCTTGCAGCCTAACATATGTAGTTTCCAAGAATGCTCAGGCAATCCCTCAATAACTAGGATCATAATCCACTACAACTCGGCTACCATTTTCTGTATCACCTACCACACATCTGCCATTGCGTTCCTACACAACCAGCACCACTTCGAGATTAACGATATGAAGAATAAAACACAGTTATTCCAATACCACATGTGCCGGTGTATTCCCTTCAGGCACTACGTAAACCATCCGAGACATTCGAACACATTTTGGCGTTGCATTACGCACATTATGTTTTTGTTTGGGATGTTTTCGTCAGTTCAATATTCAACTCCTTCAATGTGACCTTTAGGCGCCACGTCTGGCGACACGTCGCATACAGCCCATACCTATTTTGCCGACCTGGAGGCCTTTCGTCGATCCCGACCACACTAATCGTGAACAAGTAGCGTCGGTACAGACGCGTGACTGCTTGTATTGGGTTCACAGTCAATCGTTGTTTTTGAACATCTCAATGTTATAGACAGGCTGGGAGCGGTATATCCGCCTCTTTCAAGAAACGACCATGGCAGAACACAACAAGTCAACCGCACCGACAAAACGTTTGTCCTTACGTAAATATTCCTCGTTTAACCACTTAGATTTCACCACCCTTTTCAAGATTCACCCGGCATATACTACACACCATAACACACTTGCGAAATACTTTTTGTTCCATGACAGACGCACAAACTCGACGTGTTGGGGTTCTACCCTGTACATCGAAGTTAAAGCTCTCAAACAGTTTCGGCCATGATCAGTGCTAGCATAGTGTTTCTACAATTAAGCGCTTGGACTATATGAGTGCAGAAATCCTCGTGTGTTTAGATACCAAATATACTAGCATTTGGTAAGAAGTTTACAAAACCTCTACCCTATTTCATGATACACAATATGACGAAAGTCGACGGGGGACCAAATTGCCACACTATTATCGCGATGAAAATGCAAGGCTAACCCTAACCCTAACCCTAATAATATGCCGAAGTGGGGGGGGAGGAAAAGAGCCCATTTAGTGACCATGTTAGGATCTGACTCACGGCTATGAAGGGAGTGAGAGTAGAAGGACGAATATAGCATATAAGATGGGGGAAAAAAAAAAACGAAAACAAACCAAGATGGTTTAGGATGTTCGGGCTTGAGCGTGTGATTTAGTATTTTGGATCGCCACATAGGTTGCCACTAGTACACAGCACAATAAGTGCCAGGTGGTCTATCGTATATCTATTTAGCTATCGGTGACACAAGTATACGTCATTTTGATGTATATATCTCGTAGTGCACAGCAGCTTGACGTGCTGTTTGTCTTTTCGTCGCTGTATCGGGTCGGTTTGTAACTCGGGACATGTAGTACTCTGGTACGGCACAAGGCCCCAAACACGAACCAACCGCACAAGCGTTTCACTATGATGGTAATGTACGTATCACTAATAGTGTCGTGCTAATTTAGTAGATCCGACATCGCAGATGTGCCGCGCGCTTATACAACCGGTTCGTGAAAAAAACACAACACAATCAAGCACAACAAATGAGGGTGGCCGACGGAGGTGTGCACACTTTTGTTTTCCATGACATGTGATGGTATGCTCCATGGGTTGCTATGGAACGCCATGTGGTGGCATGCCACTGTCACGCCTAGCCGTGGCACTGGCATGGCACGCTATGGCACGGCATTGGCTCCCGTCATTGGCCACCATACACGGTTTAAATACTTCATGCAAAGGCTATGGGCGTGTCATGGGTATCCAAGGCAACGCGACGGGGTTTCAACGCACGTCGTTTCATGGCATGGCATCAAAATACACCATGGCATGGCCTTGGCATTGCGTCAACAGCTCTGCAATGGAACGCCCCATAGCAACGCCATAGCAATGTCATGACCGTGCCAAGAACGGGCATGGCCTGGACATGGCAATGCATGGCGTCGCGATGGTATTGGTATGGGGACGGTCTAGAAAGGAGAGAGAAAGGAAATGCGATGACAATTAATGGGGTCAAAAAAATACAAAAAAATGTTTACGCATGGGCGTTCAAGGCAACGCCATCGTAATGCGATGATCCTGATGTATACAGAGTCACATAACCATAGTAGAGTAATGGCACGTGCTAGATATATTTGTGGCACGGTACATCATGAAAGAGCTATGGCCGGTCATGAGGACGTTAACAACTTAGGGTTAGGGTAGCCCGACAAACGTTTGTGGCTAGGAAATGGCAGCAACATGACACTTAGTTGAACCCCCATGGCGCTTCACGTCAGGCACATTAGAAACGCGTGACAGTGCCATGCCAGTGCCGTGGCAATTTGGCTAAACTCCCTGTCGCGCCTAAGTTAACCCCATGGAAATCCATGGCAATGCCGTGGAGATCCACGAAAGACCCATGGCGGGTCGTGGAGAGGGTTTTGGTACGCCTTGACTGACGTGTTGCATACTAATGGAGGACGATGAAGGCTCACGGACCTCTTTAGCATTGCAGTTCTGGCTCAGACCCATACAACAACGCCTGGCGATGTCATGATATCCGATAGGAAGGCCCTGTCAAAATACATGGTGTCGACATTTAATTATCAGGCACGCTGGTGTTTCATCATATCGGTGGCATGGTGCTCGCTGTGGCAAACGCCGTGGCATCGTTATACCACTGGCTGGCGTGGAGTGTTGCCAAGATGTTGACCGGTGGCATGGTAAAATATGTCGTAGTCTACCGATCATGGCCTGCCGTATCATTAAAGGGAATTGCCATGGCCATACACAGGATTGTCAGACATCGCCATGGCTTGACATCAAAAATATCAAACGTTCTTGATTGTAGACCTTGGGGCATTGTTTCGTTCGCCACGACTCCGAAGATACCTTAGCTGTCGAGTAGTACCGACTGCAGTGAATTTCTCTGCTGTGGGGTGACTAGTCTGAAGCAAGGCTGATAAATCAACCGCACGTTACACATAGTTGGGCGTGCAACGTAACCCCACTATCCTTTGAGCCCTCGGATTACGTCAATCCGGAAGGGATCGTTTGTTGCGTGAGATTAATCACTCTCACACCAGGGAGCATCCCATCGTGTACTGTGAGATACCGCCACCATTGCTCGCGTGATGTATACCGCACGCAACATATCTAGGTTAATTATTGTTCCGACTCCCTTGTCCACCGTGCATGCACCATCAGGGCCACCTCTGTTGTAGCGAGCATCGACGAAGCTAGCAGCTAAAACAAGTACATAGCACCGCGGGAAGCATCCACACGTAACCACGTAGCACGGCAGGCGATGATCTCGGCGTGAGCACTCAGCAAGTGTTGTCGATTGGTTTTCGGGATTGGAAACACGAGTTGGATAATACTGCAGCGTCACTTGTGACACAACCATCAAAGTAAATACCTTCACGCTGTATTATTATTATTAACATTCAAAAAGTAATATCCATCGTTATTCCATTTTTGAGCAAAGTGCCGCGATGTTGATTTACATAGACAGCAAGATGTTAGCAAACGGCAGAATGACGAATGCTTCCTGGACGCCCTTGATTCAAACGACAATCACACGCGTTTCCGTGTAGTCTATTCCCAACGGGAGCACTCGGTGATTTAAGGTTTGTGCTTTCGACGGCAATAGGCCAATAGGGCAATAGACAGGACGCCCTACTGTAATAAGAAACAGGAAAGCTGTCTCGGGCTGGATTTCTTTTGTGAGAGAGAGTGGTTTCTACAATAATTTGAGGATAACTACATTTCGAATTTCCTTATTTTCCTCGAAATAGCAGTCTGAATTTCTGATCAGCCTGTTTCTTATTACTTACGTGTCCTGCACTGTACCTGGTACACTTTTTGTATTCTCTCTTTTTTCTGCCTACGAGTAGAGATACCCATATAGGAGGGTGGATGGGTGGATAAGTACGATCATGATCAAATCTGGATATATAATATGTTTCGTGGTATGGGGGGGGAATCATTAATTAATTTAGCGAAAGAGGGAAAATATAGGTATATATAGACGTGTGTGTATTAAGGAATATTTAATTAATTTCGCGACAGAGGGAAAATAATATCGCACTCTCCACCCCGAGGTGAATCCATGATACGGCCTGTTAACACGCGACCACTGCAGTCGTCATGCTCCATCGACAGCAATGCTAGTGCATTACGTGTTTCGCGGACAGTTGTACTACTCTGACTGGCGATCTCCGGAACATCGGACCATCCTTGAGACAATCGGACGTCTTTGATTTGATTAGCCGCCACGCGCTACAATAGAGGTAGAGGTATACCGATATTTGGTTATTTGGCTGAAACGTCCTCAGAATGACCGGGCCCTTTGACCAAACATTGTCAGAATTTAGTTTCTGTGTCTCAATATTGTTCAAATCTTCGCCCACGCCAATGGTTTGTTCATCTGGTAGCGCTTGTATTTCCCTCCACAGACAGCTTTGGGTGAGGTTTAGGGCTCCTTTACTATAATCAAGAGAGTCAAGTGACCACCCTCAGGAGGGAAACATATGGCCTGTATGCAGGTGCACCTCTATACCTTTACCGCAGCATGCCTAGTCCACGGGCCACGGCAGTTAACCGTGGCGTTTATACTGTCCCTGGCCGTTTACCAGTAGTCTCCTTGCCATGGGGCCGTGGAAATTGGAGTTTCGTGTGGTGTGAGACGCCCTCGCAAACCGGCCCCCCAACTCTCCCGGGTGGGACACGGACCATGACGCATACTCAGAAAATTATGCTATTATTCGTCAAACACAGCAGTAGTCGCGTGACCCGCGACTATATAGGCAGTGGATTTTACCACTTGTTAGACACAATGGTTGAGGAACACTGCTGTGTACCATATCAATATTATCAAACCCAACACTGACACAACCCCGAAGGCAATCAACATCATTATTCGTCTCGGCAACAGGTCGTATCACCCATTTGTTTTGTCGAAATTACGGTTTAAGTCAAAATACTTTCATGTGAAACTAATATAACTTGGCAAAGCCCAGGTACATGATTCAACCACAACATATAATGTTACAGCGTGGACAAGACGCCCTATCGTCCAAGACACAAGGCATAACATGCAAGGTATATGATGCATACGATACAGAGTACAAGATACATTAGAACACACGACACACACTATACCTGGTACAAACGATAATGCAAGTTATACAATATAATACAAATAATATCACATTTACATAATCCTGGGTCGGTCGTTAGTTACGAGTGGACCGTAAGACAGCTTTCCTTCGCGACAAACGGCCCAACTTTAGATGGACACTTCTTCGAAAATATTTGAGCAGTTCACTTTTCGCTGGCAGAAGCACGACTTATATAGTCTACGAGTAGTCCGTACTTTAGTTTGTCAGCAACAACGCAGACAGAGCATTTGTCCGGCATTTTCATAGTAGCAGCTTGGCCGCCAACTGCTTCGTCGGAGACAACGTCATACAGATCATCATATGTATATATGTACATCAGCAGGACACAATTAACTGCTGCGATAGTGCATGACAATGTAATGTGGCTGCCGGCGCTGGAGCGACATTCATAAGCAGCGGGCGCTTTGGTGCGCAACCATTATAACCACGTAGTTGCTCAACGGCCGGCAGTGGTACAGCACCAAGGAGATACACCAGCATGCACACTATCAGATAGAAGAGCTCATGATGTACTGCTGTAAACCCGGCATTTTGTGAGCGTGGAGAGAGACACCATCATACAGACTATCAGGCAGAGCTCATGATGTACTGCTGTACTGCAGCACAGCAAGCAGTACTGAATCGACCTCTGCGACGGTAGCTCGGGCGGAAGGAGTGTGGCTGCCGGGACAGAACTACTGTATTCCGTGCCCGTGTGCGTTCATACTGTGTTGCTGCTGCTGTGCAGATCATAGCCTATCAGGTAGTGCTGTATCGTAGTTACTTCCCCGGCGAAGAGTTATTGTTTTGGACTTTCTATCTGCGCAAGAGGCACGCTTTTTAATTATTTTACAGGAAATCCACTGGAAGTCCTCTGTCGGGTAATAAAAAGTAAACAAGTCGTACGTACCCGTACGAAGTACGTTCCACAGGGTACGAGTCTCATATATACCACACGTACACCGCCCGTGGTATGTATATATACGAGGGCAAAGTTATTTTGGTTGTCTTCGGATCAGATGAAAAACGCTGGTGGTACACATTGTCGACTCGTCCATGGACCACCACAGCAGTATAGGCTGCCGCTTTTTATTGTTTGTTGCTGCTCTGCTACTGCTAAGATACTGCGTACTTCTTTTGCGTTGCCCGCATTTGGACGGTTTGCTGTATAGTCTAGCTCTAAATGTACTGTACAATTGAAACTCATTGTAGCCACACTAATCCCTCATACAACTGTAATTTTTGGCGGACTAGCCCAAACCCAACAACAAGCAAATTGTATTCGTGCATGAATAAACTCCCGTATTACAACCACTCCAAAGGAAAGCCTTGTATATATATAATTACGTGTTACAAAGTACAAGCTTCCAATATAGATGTTATACAACAGCATGCTACGCAAATTAATTTATGACGTATTACAACTCTCTTGGGCTTGCCAGGTACGGTAGACTTAGTGAGGACATGCGCATAATGTACACGGGACAACTTAGAACACCCCTACAACGAAACGGGCGATAAATTAGATGTCTTGAGTGGTGCGGGCGGGGGATGTACGCTCCACACACACCACCACTGTCGTACTGGTATCACTATGGAGATGTGCATGCTGGCTTTATGACATTTGTTTTATTTTATTCCATCCGATTTATTATCCTTGCACTTCCGTACTTCTCCCTCGATAGTCGTAACTCAGATCTGGGGCCACGAAGCAGGCTCCTCTCCCTCCGCCCCACTACGGTTAGTGCCTTCATTTTTTATCGCGAAGAGGGTTCAGTATTCCCAACGCTTGTCGAGATTCATCGAACTTTGCTAACTCACGCTCTCGCGTTTCCGCTAGTCAAGATATTATTTTGCGAGAAAAAGTCCCTTCGGCCATGCACTCAGGGGGGCTCGAATCTACGACCTTGACTCGAAAAGAGACGAGATTCGCCTGTCATTCCACCGGGGACGCTGGGGTGATATACGACCGACCCAATCAACAACGAACACCTGCTCGATTTATTTTTGAGTTTACTCGTGATCACAGTTGGCTATAGACATATTCCAGATCATGGTGTAATTTAGCTGCCATTAGAACCACACGTGTTCTAAACTCCCAACTTCGTACTGTAGGCATTCCACACTACGACTATGGCAGACGCAGACGGTTTACGAGGCGAAGAAGACAAGCCCGAAGCAATATTTTATTGAGTCGGCGCATCAATATTACGCAATGGTGAGTCGAAAGCAGCAGCTCAACCGGCTTTATATCTGAATGCACGACAGTAGTAGCAGTTTCATTTTGTTTTTCATCCTATTTTGACTGGAATGGACGCTCTCGCTCCAAACATTGTGCGATAAAAATGATAAACAAAATGACAACCGTACCACCGCGTGCAGCAGCGTCAGTATCCCTAAGACGAAGGCATGCAATTCAATGTGATCGCGAGTTGACGTCGCCGATCGATTATGGTTCCTCACGGCTCAAGGTGGTTGTGTCCAATCGTATCATACAACGGCCGGGCCATTATCACCACGAGCGCCACAAGGGATCTTGTAATTTGTTTGGGCAGTAATATTTGGTTCCGGGGCTTGAGGACGGTTTCACAGGAGCCCGACAGTCGTGCGGCAGTGAACAAGCCCCACACAACAAAATAAGCAGAATAGTTGTACAACGCGCCACATTGGGTAGTTAGGGTCCGCCTGTGTGGCTCCCCAGCTGCGGAGCCGAGTCAAGGAGATAGAACGGTTCCAGACGTACCCCCCTCACCATAGCACTGGTTTTGCAAATGTACACGGCGATCTTACGTACGAGCGCCTGCTAAGTCCCTGGTTTGTCGGCTTTCGTATGTGTGCCTGGCGAAACATTATCAAACCGCATTACTGCAATACGTTTGTGCTGGTACTGGTAGTTCATCTGTCCAGCAGTCTGCGATGACTATGTTTGTCTCTCTCTAGCATGACGAATGAGCACGGACACTTGGCGCGGTCGATGTGGCCAGGGTAGACACTCCGTTGTAATGGGATAAAACCAATCGTACGTTGTTTGGGATTGCTACAGCCGAGACATTGACAACTCATGTTTCAGGCGAGCACTCATGGCAGCCTACTCGTCCGTCTGATATCATGGGATGCGCACGTAACGCATGTATCTGGAGGACCTCCAACCCATATGAATTGCCATATATATCCATCACCTAGCGAACCTACCCCATCGTGATATTTGACGGCTAATACCACTTCGCGTTGGTCGACGTGAAGGACGCATTATATATTTTCCGCCTTGTACTTGATTATTGCCAAGCTACGCATCATATAGTCGTAAACCCTCGCTGGTCCTAATTTTTACCAGGTGTATATATATCAACATCGCATGCACAGGTTTATTACCGTCAAGTGTTTTACCTTGCAAGACAATATATGGCCACATATTGTATAAATCATATGGGGGAACGTAGATTGTGAATTCGTTGGGTAGCTAGCTGTATGCCACCCCGACAGGCCTCGTCTGAACGTACACCACCCCTATGATGTCGTGTACATACCCTACTTGATACATCAGCGTGCACCCCATATGTTGCACGTGACCACTCCGATCGTAAAAACACGCCCTGGGTGCAGACGCGTCAATGTATTCCCGTGTTGTGTGGTGTGGTCTCGTGTTTGGGTGGCCAACCACGCTTCTTGCTTAGGTTAACGCTATCGACAAGCTTAGGGCGATACCGCTGCCCTAATTTCAAAGAGGTCATCCCCCAAGGTTAACGTTGGACCTTCGAGTAATTACACACGTGCGAATGCTTACTACTAGGTCCAAGCTACATAAATACGGCGTGTTGGAGTTGCCGCCCATGCAACAAAGCAGCACCCCGGGTACAGTTGAAAGTTTCTTTGTTCATCCATACTACGAAAAGGTTAGGGTTAGGGTAACCCTAACCCTTAGTTCGGCTCGGCATCGGGTGCGGAGATGGCGGGGTCACATCTACGGTACCATGATCAAACACATGCGAATATCTATGTTGGTTGTGTATTGCGTATTGTTTGTGTTTGGCGCGATGTCCGATAGCCTTGGAATTGTTGATTGTTAGGATGGTGGTGGTGTCGAGCCCTTATTTTTGAGCCTACATCAGTCGCTTCGCTGCTGCCATGCTTACGGATGCAAGCCGCTATGAAATGAACATCGTAAATTTCAATGGCTGATACCGTGGAGGGGTAATGTCGTTGAGGCAATCCAAAACCAGAACAGGGAAGGGTGGTTAGAGTAAGAGTCGTGGCAGTATTTCGCGAACGGGTTGTCTAAGCACTGGAAATGCCGAGCCTTGAAAGCGCCAAATCAGACATGGTGGAAATTATATCGATACCAATAAGCACACGTTCAACCAAACATATGTACAAACTTGGAAGTGTCCTTCTGGTGCTACGACTCTTCCACCTACTTATATCGAGAATCGTGTACGCGGAAGCGGCAGCCATTGGCCATTTCGGCTACTTCCCGCGGTCCAGGATGAGTTCCGCCTGATATTCACTACCTAACCGTCTATCTCGCGGCTATTCCCGCTTTAGACATTCGTTGGTTGCTTTATTGCACCTTCAGAATTTATATTGAAACTATCGCGGGTGGTAAAGGTTTTGTTTTTCATTTCGGATTATAGTTTCCTCGACGTACCCGTGTTTCCTTGGAAGAGGTATCCCTTAGTATTTCTCCTAGCTAAAGTATTATCTGATTTAAACTGCCTTAAGGGGTGTGGGAGAGAGTTCGCCCTCAGGCCGCTCTCTGCAGGAGTATGTGCATTGGTTTTGTATTTCCCGTCGGTTGTTGCCTACATATCTAGAGTAGTAGCTACTCACTGTGCACAGTTATTAAAACGACCTACAACATAGTCGAAACATATCAAACGTGTTATGATTTGTTTGATGTTTGGGAGACGCGAGGGCTCTACCGTTGTGGGTCTAAACTCGATGGTGTCTGGTCTCTTCATACTTTCCTTCGAATATCGACGCTGACATTCCCCTGATGAGACCATCGATACCTTGAAACGCAATTTCAGCCCCCTCAAGCCTCCCTGTATTACTTACAGCCGGAGCACAATCAGGAAATGTCGTGATGGAGTCGTGTGTACAAGCCCACTCTGGAGTAAAACGGTTTGGTGTGCACATATTAAAGCCTTTTTAAACCAATCACTAGATTGTTCCCAAGACATTGCTGACACGAGTTTACGTTCCGTCCGCTAAATCCAGTTAATTACCTTCCCACCATGATAGTGTAGCGTTTGCGGAGAAGATACTCAAATTGCGGTGAAGATACTCAGCATACTGTCTTTACAAAGAGTTCTTGCCACATTGGACAGTTTACTAGTGGACACAATTATTTACGGAACAATACAGAACATACCGTTTGAGAAGCATCCTGAATCAAGCAACGCCGGCCGTGGTTGAGTTAGCGAATATGCTTCCGCTGAAATTCCAAACCAAAAGCCGTAAATAGGCACTGCTGTGTTGACAGAATCTTGAAAATGAACCAAGAACAGGGAAGAAACATCACCACCTGCAGCTGATAATCAATCAACATTGAAGTTCGCAAGTTATAATATGTAGACATCTCTGCCATAAACGGCGAAAACAACCGGAACGACGCCATCCGCTCCACTCGTGTCGGTAGATCGGGAAACAGACAGCGGTGATAACAACGCGCCGTGGACGCCGCTATTACCACCGCCGCAGTGATGTCTAAATAACCTGATACACGAACAGTTATCGTTCTTGCGCACTCGACAAGCACGGTTTTAAGACCACGAGGATACGGGCAGTGGTTTTGGAACGACGTATCCTCGAAGACACCAAGTGGGCGCAGCGCGGGTCGTAGCCGCGGCAAGCCAGGACAATCAAACGCCTCTCGTCCGCATCATATTCCACCTACACCCCTGGAGCCTCAGTGCTCCCAGTATGTATCGCGCTGTGATATAATTTTACAGCAGCAGGTGGTGCGTGGTGCGTGCGAGGCATTGATGATGATCGGTGGTTATAAGCCAACGGTATATTGAGCAAACCAGCACCGTACAACCGTATAACCAGCACCGTATATACTACATTCCCAAAATATACACCTTCGCTAAAGTAAGCGCTTTTCTATAGCGGGGATGTAAATCTGTTCACTGTTTCATGGCACGTGATGATGTTCCCCATGGTTTGCCATATAGGTTGTCAATGCGATTGTCACGGAAGAAGGACACGGCCGTGCCACGCCGTGGCACTTCATTGCTTCCCACGAACTATAACGGTGCATCATGGGAATGGAATGGGTGTCCATGGGAATGCCATGGGGTATCACGGCATGTTATCTCACAGCATGCCATGAACATTCATCCATGTCATTGCCATTGTATTGCCATTGTAAAGCCCGAGGCATTGGCATGGAAAACCCCGTGGAAATTCCATGTTGCCATGGTACGCCCCATGGCATCTCAATGGAAATTGTATGGCACTTGCGTGCACGGCCATGGCATTAGTGAGGTGTATGCATGTTGTCGCCACGGGGGGGCATGATATCTTCGCATTACCGCACATGGTATTTCATTGCCATGCCCATAGCATCACACGTCATGGCATTGCCACACCCGCCCATGACAATGTCACGAGTTGCCTTGGAATTCACACGTACTGGCAACATCACGAAACTACCGTAATTACCTATGGTAATGTGATGGCAACACATCGAGGTTCCATGGCCTTGTCGTTCGATAGCATGAACGTTGATGGCAATGCCGTAGCGAGCCATAGAGGTTCATGATGTCAAATGACATAGCGTTCGATGAAGGTTCATGATAATGTGACGGCGTGCAAGGTACGGTGCATGAGATTGACATATCATGCCAAAGGTATATCACGTCAAGGCCATGGTGGCCCATGCCAAAGCCATGGCATGCAATTAAATCGTTTGAAAATGCAATGAAAATAAAAGTGTATTCAACCATGCCGGTACCATTATGGTTGTCGTGGTAAGTGCCATGGCATCGCCATATCATCGTCGTGGCGTTTTGCCATGAACCGTGGCGATGTCAGTTCCATGGCGATGCGATGGGCCGTCATGGTGCGTGGGTGTGGCATGCCATGATCAACTTGAATAATGCGGATCCCCACCTTTGTGCAAGGTAGTTCCGCCAGTCCTGCTCTCGGTGGAATATTTGCCAAAGTAAATGTCTGACAATGCTTCTCGGTAAATGTACTGTGATTGCCTAGCTACATACCGTATTACCCAGCGCGGCCGGTCCGCGTGTCCCTAAATACGCTGATAGAGATTTTCTCGCGACGTCCAAGTGGTTCATAGTCATCCATTGCCCCCAACTGTTTGTTTTACTGCCCTGTCCCGCCCACTAGAACTATTGATATTAACACCGATGATATATCGAAAATCGGGTTTGCCGGGTGTTTCACCAGCAATGAATACACTTGACATTTCCGCCCAATCCCTCATGGGCGGATTTCTCTCCCGGCCGTAATGGCTATGTTTTACGTCCCGAAGACCCCAACGAGTTCCTGCAACCAGTCTCACGTTCAGTTAGCTCCACAGTTGTTAACTCTTTTCTAACGAAAGGGCGGCGTTCGGTAGTCTGCTTCCTGAGTATTGAATATTTACCTTGCGCGGGAAATCGGTAGTGCGTCCGTAGATTACAGTGGCCACCCAGTGTTCATGGAATGCACGTTGTCCGAGTCGGCATGATATGTCTTGAGACTTGTGTTGTTTTTTCGTTCGTGGAGATGGTATGGATGTACTTCAATCTGTATTTCGCAACAACGGCAAATACGGAGGAAGACTTATCCCACGGTAGGTATAGTACAGTAGGGGTTACAGTTAGTGTTTGCCTTCCGAGGCAATGTACTCACTGATTATGTCACTGGGACCGGTTCACCTCCTCAAACAAGGAACGTTTGCCTTCCGAGACAATGTAGTCACTGATAATGTCACTGAGACCGGTTCACCTCCTCTAACAAGGAATGCACTACCCGTTAATGTGACAGTTTGACGAGTATATGTGCGTTCAGGCTACGTAGGGGATATACGTCTTAGTCGGATCGGGCGAACAGGCTTCGAAGTCATGTGGCGGAGTACATATATACCAGCTATATGAATATATCAAGCTCCCCGTGCGAGAAGCTCGCACAGTATTATAAAAACACGTCCATACTGATGCCTTGGCGTGAAGTCACCAACGGAATGCATACACCAGTATGACGTGATGGCGATATCACCCGTACTCTCTGTGTTTATGCCTACAGGCTGGTTCAAGTGTATCGCCCAAACATTGTTCGGTAGCCAATGTCCGCACCGTTTTTTGGAGATATACCCTGAAAATGGGCACACGTGTTTATGCGCCCTAACCGAGCCTTCAACGAAGGTTTCGTTTTTTTCATTTTGTTTTCCCCAGGTATGGTGTGTGTTGTATTTGTTTTGGGAGATTTGGGCCTTGAAAGAGGTCCAACATTTCGGGCGAAAAAAAGGAAACACGAAACCTATTGGTCAAAAGCTCGAGTAGGGCGCATATATTCCGTGTGCCAAGTTTCCGGGTCTGTCTCAAACAAACGGCGTTTTTCATGTTGACCTTTGTGTGGTAAAAGTGCAATAAATAGGCACTATCTCGTAATTACTTGGTTTCAGTATGAAATCGATTTAGGGCGTTACATCTTACTTAATGCTGATCATACGCCGTCAGATCGTCGAATATTTGCGTGAAACGTTGTACAAACATGCCTTGGATAACGTGGAAGCGGCTCGATCAGATTAAAACTGGGGGGGGGGGGCTAGATGTATTCCTACGGAAACGCCTGACTATGGTTGACCTCTTGGAAGCCCTGTGATTGGTGGGCCGCCTTTTTGGCGGTAGCGCTAGTTCTGCGTCCGTGAAGAAAACACTGGCGATGTCACTCTCTTCCACTGATCAAGGCGGTTAGCATGATATCAAATATGTGACATTGGAGTTGATATTGCATGCTGCATTCGTGACTGACGAAATTTCGGATGCTATGCCTGAATCAGCTCGTACATCCTTATATTTTTATAGTCTTGGGTTAGGTGTGGCTCGCGCCGCCATTTTGTTCCGGGGCTTAACACACTTACTTGATGCTGAGAGGCAAATCCCTCCGTAACTCTGAATACGGGCGACGTCTACGATGTGGATCAAATAGTCACGAATGCCCGAAGACCGGCATGTCTCGGTGCCCGTCGTTTCGTACCTACGAACATGTATCGTTGCCGGCACGAAAACATGACATCAATATTACGCATGCACACCCTACTCGAAAGCTCAGGCTGCGCATCCCGGTAATGGACTATTATAGTGTATTGCTCGAATAGATCATGATATCTAGTCCTGTACATCATTTGTACCATATTTAGCCGATATCTAAAAGTTTTGCAAAATAGACCATGCATATTTTAAGTTGTAAACAATGTGCGGATCATCCCGCAGATCATACAGATCACACCCAGGTAAATATGCGCATATCATACGATCCTACAGACCCCAGTCAAGAAAACATGTCTGAAGAAGGTAGATCATACTGTTCCTGTCTAGCCAAACGTTTAAGATCTATATCATACAGATTCCATCTGTCAACATGATCTAGATCCCGCAGACTCTACCTATCACAATCGTCATGCATATGCAGGTCATGCAGATCAGACAGACCCCACCGAGACAAATGTGTGTGAACGATCCAAATCATACAGATACCACCAACGTAAACATGTGTGTACAAGCTAGTTTGTGCATTATCTAGACCCGACGATCATTCATATCCCACCGGAAAATACAACATACTCTAAATATTGAAGATAACACAAATCCCACCCCGGAAAACTTGTGTGTGCTAAAGATAGGTCGTACAGATCGCACGTTGCCAAACTTGTGTTAAATGTGACCTGTTATTATGTTGGTTGGACCCTGGCAAACATTTACATAGTGAGCAAGAGACGGTTGAATAGAGCGTACAGAAGGCAACACATGATGGGCGGCAGCTCTTCCTGAAGTTTACCCATTTGGTTGTTTGTTGGTAAGGTAGATCGTACCTCGTACCGATATGTCGTAATAGTATAAATACAGGCGAGGTCATGAAACCTAGCGAAGGTTTACTACGAGAATGCATCTTGCAAGCTACATGGACGAGAAGCGTGAGAAAACCAAAAGTCAGCACAGCCGGCATTCTCAACCGCATCCAGACATTTGATCATATTGACCCCAGGATCTGAAGAGGAACCTCCTTGCTGCCTGCAGACCATCTGCGGCTGCGAAGCCACTGGAGCTGCTGACCGCGACAAATCCGATGCTCACGGCATTTGGTGCTTTTTATGAATCAAAGGCCAACATGTGGATGCAAGCTTGATCGGCTATCCTGAAGGGCTGTCATGTCGTATGTAGGTATGTATATCCGATCTCGCATATAGCCTGAATTTCGGGTACCGGGTGTGATACAGGTACCGTTATGATGTATCGAGTACTGGTATGCGTCACCCGCGGCCACACAGCAGATCCTAGAGGTAGTACGGACCCCACTCAGGTAAAATGGTGTGAAATATCAAGATCATACAGATCGTATCAGCTAAATAGGATATTAATCCCTATAGATTACACCAGTCACATACGATCTAGCTCCCGTAGATTCATATAGATCGCACCCCACAAACCCGTGAAAATCTTGCAGATCGTACAGATCCCCTCCAGGCAAGCATGCTCGAATGATCTAGATCATAAATATGTCTCGAAGGCAAGAATGCGTGTAAGAGCTAGATCGTACACACCCCGACCGGAAATCATGATATGGATCCCGCAGACTGTACAGATCAAGGATCTATCTATCGAAAACCATTAGGTCCCCAAAATAGGATTTGATATTTGCGAGAAACGAAGTAGTGGTGTATGCAGGGGAGATGGGATATTTGTGAAAAGGCCTCAACCGCCACTATCGAAATTTCCTCCGCGGAGTCACTAACTCGCAGGATGTTTTGTCGATAGTAGTTTGTACTTTACTCCCAACATGCGGGATGCGAATCAGAGGAGACACACTGGGCCGAGGCTAGGACCTCACACGGTATTACTCATCAATGGTAAACTTCGGCGTACCAAAATACCCCCCCATCGTTAAACTTCGTGTTAATTCTAGGATAGCATGCTACGATACGGCTGAACAAACCATTTAGGGGTGCTATAGTTGGTCTCACGTTAAAGCGAATATTGATAACATTTGTGCCCTCTACTCGGATACCCGATACACTATTAATACCTGAAACTATATTGATTGGCTACACAGATGAACTCTATCCCTCTTGAGGCGCGATAGTTGTACATTTTGTGGCGCATACTGCAGCGGTAGCACAAGGGTCAAGGTTTGGCTCATTTCATAACCCCCTGCACATGCGGATTGTAGAGCAATTCAAGTAAAATAGATTGTGCGAGTGTGGTGCAGCCAATATTATGGTGGCACGTCTACCGGGGTAAACAAACGTCGATCACAGCGGTGGTGTTTTGGCCTACGCGTATGTTATTTGTGTTTCGAACCTTCTATTTCAATGTTGGTCCTAGCAATGACCTTGATCATTTGCTCTCGTTGTTTGAGCATGTTTTCTTTGCTTTAGGGGGAACCTCTCAGGGCATCAGTACTCGGGGGGGAAATTAACCAATGTTTTGACCCTGTTTTAAAGCGGCAATTGAGGGGTGATCTACTCGTGATGTGTACAGAACAAAGGAGAGCCTCTCAAGAAGGTTTTGAAATCATCTTAAATTTGTGCTTTGTGACTGAAGGAAGAAAAACTACAGGACCGGTCAAATTAGCACCTGGTAGATGGCACCACAGAAGACACCCAACCCTAACTTCAAAGAGAAAGTACTTCAAGGCAGATTGAATCCGAGTGATAATCATCAATACCGGATAATGTAGTTTTTGCTACATGCAGGTATTCGTTGAGCGAGATACACGGGCCTGTGTTTCGCCGTGAAGACGCAAAACAAGGAAGTCACGGGGCAAAATACATGGCCTTGTTTTCGTGTGCACGAGTGTCCAAACCCTTGCTGAGCGTATCAACCATCACTCCCTTTATAGCAGAGCATGTACGCGTTGTTGTCGGCTGCACATATTAACTGCATGGTCACTAACAGCGGCCCTCGGCAAGCTACGCACACACCGGATAACAATTGTGTAACCTGGCAAGTCAAACAAAACAGAAAAATAGGCAAAGAAAGCAGAATATAAAGCTCGACATCGACATCTGACTTGTGTAGAAGAGACACAGCACCGGCAGCGAAACAACATGCGGTAAGTCTCACAAAAACACCCAGCTTTACAACAGTCAAGTTATTTCAGTGTGATATTCGGTGAGCGGCTACGCCTGAATCCGATATCAGCGAAACCTCCCGCGTTTATTTTTCAAACTGTCTCTTGGCGCAAAATCGGCACATCCTGACGCCAAACACCAGTCGACAAGACGACGAGAATATCTATCGAAGCACACAATACACAATGGCAAGTGTCAAGGCCTCGAGACAAACGCTTCTTGCCACTCCTTCTCCTGCGGCGTGTGGCCGCAAGAACTCTTGGACTGCCGATCGAGTAATGCGTGCGCGAGCTGCAAATGTGTAGCCAGAACTTTTAACGGAGAATACCCAAAAGCCATGCGCAGCGAAAAAAAACTAAAAGAAATACAAACATGCGCACGAGGCCAAAGTGTTTTGTTTTCGACCGGAATCTTAAATTAACTCGATGGCGCTGCCAATTTATTCTCGGCGCACCCGATATCGCATCCCTCGGGTTGCAAAACAAAACAACAACCACCAAACCCCGCTCAGATAACTTGTGATTGTAGGCATGCTTCAGGGGTGCGTAGACCTCCGCTCACCTACAACTAATGAGACAAATGGTGGTTAAACATAAAATGTAAAGATCTGAAAAGGAAAGACGAATGTACCTATAAGGTCCCTTACAAAATGGGGAAGGTACCCTCGTCGTATTATGTCCGTTCCCCACGATCGATTGATGATACCATCAAACACAAAACCTTATGGTTGAGCCTAGGTGCAAACTGTCTGCGTGGATAACTTACAAGTGCATCTGACCTCAAAAGCAGTAACCAAGTCTGCGTCATATACTTCAGCACAAAAGTATTTCCAAAATATATCTTACAACGGCTTATCACCGTGAACTAATCCGGGCCCATTCAGACAAACAAGCTATAGACTCCGCGCAAGAAGAACAAAACGTCCTACAGCTTCCTTTCGTCAAAGGGTTTACAGCCCGGTGAAGTACGGCCTATCGTAACGCTGACGGGTGTAAAGCATGCCAAGCCATCTTCAGCGGCGGTTATGTAAAGGTTTTCCTGAACTAAGGAGCCACCAGGTATCGCATATATTTGTGCTCCGCAAATACTATTCGATGTACACCTAGCCCATAGGATTGTGTTTATCAAGTCAATCCTAACGTGAGTCTCTACGTCATGTTTCGTGTGGTAGGGAGCTGATCAAGTGTCCCGGGTGACAATTATTGGGTGATACCCACATCATAGCACGCGTCCGACGCGACTAGAATACCCTGAATTACGGCTCTCCTCTGCACACAGAGGTACCATGGGCACCGTTACCGAAGATGCTGCATAATACGAGTGATGGGGTTAAACTTGGAATGCTACGTTTCCCGACTACATTACTGTCGCTATCGGTGATGTCCGCTAGCATTGCCTGCGGCTTCAGTGACGCTACCGGTACTGCACGTATCGTGTCTACCCCCGCTCGTGTTACTTATACCGCCTGAATCGTCCCCAATTCCTATCGCAACTATCCCCCCCGGTGTATTACATTGGGTACGTCGGCTGTGGTCCCGGATATGCTTTAGTTACCAACACTACCGCTTCGGTACGGACACTACCACCGCTACCACCACCTCCATCGTTTTCAGTGCCGCCGCCATCGGTGCTCCGCTAGCGCAGCTATACCAGCGCTATCTCTGCGGCACTGCTGCCGATACAGACCTCGCCACTACTTGTGTCAGCGATGTTGCCACCACTAACACCAACACAGCGGCTAGCATCGTCGCCACCGCTACTACAGTAAAGCCCCCCTCAACAGCTACCACTGGTGCATCACCGCTTCATGCAACGTACTCTGGTTTCCCATTGTCCGGTTGCATCTAACTTACCCCGGTGATGTTTGACATGTATTACTGCTGTCTTGATGTATTTGCCAATGTTGGGGGGGTCGTATCGAGGCGGAATATCTATGTGGAATGGGTGGATCTTCGTAAACTCGGCACAACCACCTACCTGGTAGGTAATAGGGTTTCCCGGGGGGGGGCATGACAGCGCCAACCGTGACACTTGCCACAAGTTTACGCTTCCAAGCACAGGTACCAGGGGGGATGCTCACAAGAGAGTGACGTACATAGAACCGTATAGAAGTTCCCAAACGAATACCTAGACATTGTTGACATGAGAGAATCAGGGGGTGTCGTAGCAACATGTAGTAGCTCCACATGGGCCTGCCAACGAGAAACACCTAACTAAGCTGACCAAGTCTTTGAATTTGGGTGTGCTGCCATCTTTGAACAACCTTGAGCATAGGCGTTTACGTCGGATTTGACGAAGCGCTCCCCGTTGAGCCCTTTTCCATATATGTTTTTTTTAAGCGTCCTGCAAACAGGGGCCCTGTTGTTCGCAGTAGGCCGTTTTTCATTTGTGGGCTTATACTCTACTACAGTATTATTTTACGCTGCCAACGATCATTCAATGTAAGTATTGGATTGGATGAGGCCTCCTGCCCTGGTCGGAGGGCCTCGCCCGGGATAAACTCCGCGCTGAGTGCGCTCTCAGCGCGGCGC
>MEHQ01002955.1:0-36919 GCA_008828725.1 Saccharina japonica
CAATCTTAGAGAGATACAAATTCTGTGGTCACAGACTGTGAAACAGAGAAAAACCAAAACAAAATAAACGCAAATTAATGGGTAAAGCAAGTGAGATGCGTAACGTATCGGGTACGAGAACACAGCGACACGAGCCGAACCAAAAAATAACAAAAAAGACAAAATAAAACAAGTTCTGAAATGAAACAGAATACAAATGACGCAGGGAGACAGAAGCGCCAGAAGCGCCAGAAGCGCCCCTAGACGAAAAGCACACGTGCCCAAGAGGAACAGATAACTGCTGCACGAGCGAGGCAACACGAAAAAAGAGAGAGACACCGGCATAGGGTGGAAACTATACCCGCTATACCTGGTATTTTATCATATGATATACATACAAAATTCGTACCAGGTACTTACATAAGTATTATACAAATTCGTATACCTGGTATATAATACCGGGTACAAATTATATGTATTTTCGTCGTTTTTCGTCATTTTTTGCCATTGCCGTCCAAACTGTAGGTTTCCGCAGGAAACCGGCGTTTGTGAGGCGGTTTGAATTCATGTAACGGAATAGTATTTGCGTAATAGGCCGACGCGAGAGCTCAACGCATGAAGCGTCCAGTCTCAGTCGGCATAAGACAGTGAGGGCAGCGAGCTCGTACGAGATTACAAAGGACACGAAGGAGAGAGCTGATCTGCCTTCACTCGTACAGCTGGCCCCTCTGGTTTGGGTTTATCTTGACTTCTGCGTGTAGAAGACAGCGAGACAACTTTGTATTGATCGACTTTCCCACCCGCCCGCCCTGCCGCTCAAGGGAGGGGGGGAAACAGGTTGCAACAAGTCGGTCTGATTGTCGAGCTGTTTCGTTTTTTTTAATTTAATGTTATCATATGGTATATATATCGTAGTGGCTGTGAGATGTTACTTAGCCCCGCCGGGGAACGAGCGGGGCATAAGTTTTCGGGTTAGCCTGTCTCATTAATCTTCGGGGGGTTTCCTACTGTAATGGTATTTATTAACGTGGTGTTGTAGGCGGAGTTTCCCACGGCCCTGGCAGGCCTTTTTAGCACGACGGTGAGCGTGTCTGGCCTGCTGTAGACAAATAATATTCCAAGAATTCTTGAGCTATAACAAACTCGTTGTACCGGTTTTTGCCTCTTCAAAACCCAGGTATACCTGATTTTGTCTACTCTGCTTGACTTTCACCTTTTTTTTGTCGTTTTTAAGCCAATCAGAGGCCCTTCATAGTTCCACCCTATGCCCCCTATACACATGCCGACGTACGCGGAGACCCCCTTCTCCCTTCGCACCTCGCACTACACGCCACTCGAGCGACACACACATATATCTGCCTGCATACCTCCGCCGAAATAATACGAGGTAGAAGGCTCCCCTTCGGGATTGTGGTTGACTTGGAATACCAGGGGTGTCACAAAAGTTGAGAAGGGAGAATACAGCAGCAGGCGTTCGTTCCTCGTACTATTAATAGCAGCTACTCGTATACGTAGCCACCGGGCGAGCACGAAGAGCATGAAAAAAACTCTACTTTGCATTGCAAGGAACGGCAGGTTCGTGGGGTGCGTTTTAAACTTGATTTTAATGAGGAGATATTTGATGCTGAGAAGGGCGCAGCCCTTCGAAGCATCAATAGATGCTCTTCCTAATGGATGGGTTGGGTATCTGCCCTTGGGGGTGTACCCCCCTGGTCGCGAACGGACACAAACGGACAAAAAACAGTTATGAAAGCTGCCACAGCGTGCCTTTATTTACTGGATTGCTTAATATTGAGGTTTGTCTGTCCCTCGCTCGTTCGCTTGGCTTTTTTTTGGCGCGCGACGCGTACACTCAACCGATTCAGACACGCTCGGGACTGATAGAGGCCCGCTATTTGTGCCGACCGTCCTGTGCTGCTCGTGTCGAAAGCCGTGCCGAGATCGGAGAGCTAGGCGGTAGTGACTGTCATAATAGCGCCAACAGAAAGACAATAAAACAGAACGGGTTCTGAAATAATGCGGGAGTCAACACTCTGCACACGATCACAAACCACCGAACACCACCACCACCACCACCACGATCACAAACCACCGAACACCACCACCACCACCACCACCACTACGACCACCACCGCCACCCCCGCCCCACCAGGCGAAGGAGCACTGGAAGCTGTTGTTGCTCGTAGTAGCTGGTGGACGTTGGTGGGGTCTTGTCCCCGTGGTCTGGTGATAGTGGGGTGGTGACGGCGGTGATGGTGGCTTGCCTTGCGCCGTCGTCTCTCGAGAACAGTTCAGATTTGTACCTGCAACAAAAGAAGCAACCCGGACCACCGCCACCAAACCCCACCACCACCACCCCCGCCCCTCCAGCCGAAGGAGCACTGGAAGCTGTTGTTGCTCGTAGTGGCTGGMGGGCGTTGGTGGGGTCTTGTTCCTGTGATCTGGTGATGATGTGTCCTGCTGCTGCTGCTGCTGCTTCTGTTGTTGCTGCTGCTGCCGCTTCTTGTTTGCTGCTGTACCAGTGGGCCAAAATTGTCACTGGATGTTGCGGCATAGTAGGCAGAGGATAAAGGCATCATCACACACACCACACAGATTGCAGCCACCACACTCAGCCACCACCGCCACCACCACCACCACCACGGCCACCACCGCCAACCCCGCCCCTCCAGCCGAAGGAGCACTGGAAGCTGTTGTTGCTCGTAGTGGCTGGTGGGCGTTGGTGGGGTCTTGTTCCTGTGGTCTGGTAATGGTGGTCGGGTGCTTGTTCTGCCTGCTGATGGTGGCTTGCCTTGCGCCGTCGTCTCTCGAGAACAGTCCAGATTTGTACCTGCAACAAAAGAAGCAACCAGGACCACCGCCACCAAACCCCACCACCACCACCCCCGCCCCTCCAGCCGAAGGAGCACTGGAAGCTGTTGTTGCTCGTAGTGGCTGGTGGGCGTTGGTGGGGTCTTGTTCCTGTGATCTGGTGATGATGTGTCCTGCTGCTGCTGCTGCTGCTTCTGTTGTTGCTGCTGCTGCCGCTGCTGGTGTATACCAGGTATATGTCAAGCGATTTTATATGTAACTTGATGTACCAAGTACTCGTTGCATTGGTATACAATATATATAAACTGAGGAAATTATATTATACGAGTTTTTAATGTTTGCACTGCTGCTGCTGCTGCTGCTGCTGTATATACCACCTCACAACAACCACTCCCACCACTTGTTTGTTTTTTATACTCCAACTTTTTCAAGTATTTTTCTTTGCATTTTCTATGTAATATTGTTCCTCGTAGTTTCACGTATACCTACGTACGTATTTCGGGTATTTTTTTCTTTTATTATTATACCTGCACCTACGTTTGTATTTGACCTGCCCAGTACACAGCAGTTACGGCAGCTACCTGCTTACGTAGCACAATTCGACGCGAGAGTTGACAAGGAAAGAAAATGCTGATATATTCTCGTGATAGCTTGCTGTATACCAAAGGAACTTTTTCTCTTTTTTTTTTGCATTTTGTTGTTCCTTTTTGTTAACGTATACCTATTATACGTACGTATTTGACCTGCCGAGTACACAAACAAGATGCCCTACGTTTCCGACCTGCTTCGCACCATTCGACGCGAGGGTTGTCGAGGGAAGAAAATGTGAAATCTTCTCGCGATAAAAATACGAGGCAAGAACCGTAGCCGGGGGGGGGAGAGAAGGGCCTACTTTGTGAACCCAGATCTGAGGTACGACAATTAACAGGAAGGAGCTAGTAAGGAAGGGCGAAGATAATAAATGGTATGGAAAAAAAAACAAAAAAAAACAAACAAACAAACAAATGACCACGAACACCCCATCGATCCACTCATATACAAGATTTTCGCGCTGACGCGCATCGCTTCACGATAAATGTTGGCGGGTGGTGTTGGGACAACCGGCCCAGGGATCAACCGACCCACCCAGTTACTCTCTCACCCACAGTGCGCACCCACCATCCTATATACTTGCCCATGAGCCAAAAAAGGTTTCTGTGCTGACACAAATCGCTTAAAATCAAAATCGATCCAACCAATGACAATTGCAGGAACACAGCAAAAAGAGAAGAACCGCCAACGCAGTAGCTTAATGCAGTTAGGAGTTTGACCACTTGAAGGCGTCTGTCACGCTCCTCATTCCCACCGTTCTTGTAATGAGGAGATATTTGATGCTGAGAAGGGCGCTAGCCCTTCGAAGCATCAATAGATGCTCTTCATAATGGTTGGGTATGTGCCCGTGGGGGTGTACCCCCCTGGTCGCGAACGGACACAAACGGACAAAAAACAGTTCTGAAAGCTGCCGCAGCGTGGCTTTATTTAAAGAATCCTTAATATTGAGGTTTGTCCCTCGCACTTCGCACTTCGCACTTCGTTCGCTTTGCTTTTTTTTGGCGCGCGACGCGTACACTGAACCGATTCAGACACGCTCGGGACTGATAGAGGCCCGCTATTTGTGCCGACCGTCCTGTGCTATTCGTGTCGAAAGCCGTGCCGAGATCGGAGAGCTAGGCGGTAGTGACTGCCCTAAACTGTTGCCAGTACCAAATTGTGTCACTGGGATTTCTCGGCAGTAGAGCAAACTAGCAGTAGTATATAGCAACGATGAGGAGACATGTCAAGCAAGGCAAAAGGAATCAGGACAGGCACTGGGTGTACTGATTGATGTGGTTGAGTAGAAAGAACGGGTTTAATGTGAAGACAACAACAACAACAACAACAACAACAACAACAACAACAACAACTGGTATAATCCTGATCGATACCACTATTATATCCGCAAATGTAAGAAACGCTTAATACTTGATATAAGAGACAAAACGTTTCTTATATTTACGGATGCAGTGGGACCTGGTTTATGGTTCAGAAAACAAACCACAAACTTTGTTCGTAAAAACGAAAAATTTCAGCCCCTCACTAATATCAGTATAAACGTACAAACTGCTCATCAGAAAATGCACCAAAAATACAGAAACACGACTCACACGACCTCGATTCGAAATCGGCAAGACGAAAAAACGAAAAACAAAATCATGAACCAAAACTAGACTGTCGATTCTCCGATTTTCCGGTATTCCGTTTTATTTATTCTCCGATTTTCATTTCTCCGAATCTCCGATTTGCACGAGATCGTCAAGGAGATGATATACGTATAGTATCGCGTACTCTGTAATCAAGTCATCGTTGAAATTTTCGTGTGAATTTGTAATTTTTGTCGATTAAATTCCGCCTTCGTTTTTGCCCATTTTTGTTGATTTTTTCTCATCTATACGTACGCTGTGGTGGACACAGTGGTAGCAGCAGTACGTAGCAGCACAGCACGCTCCTGCTGTACGTACTTCTGCTACAAACAGCACTACGCATACGAAACTCTGCTGACATTTTTCCTGGGGTTGGCCAACGCTGAGAGCCACAGGGACGTCGCCAGCTGCAAGCAAGCAAGGAGGGAGGAGGTGAGGGGTCCAGAGAGCAGCACTGCGGCGGCGGGACTGCTGTTGCGGTGGGCGTATATACCACCTCTCTCGCTCGCTCGTGCACGCATGAGAAACATATTGCATCTTTCGATTGTACGCATTGGTTGACTCTCTCTTGAGAGCAGGACCATCAAGGAAGCTACGGACTACTGCTGCTACAAGTCCTACGTCTGTGGTACGCCCCATCCCGACACAAGAACAGACTACAGGCCCCTAGCCGTCTGCTGCCACGACTCTCACGCGGTCCGAACCCCACCGGCTCGGGGAGGACCCACAAACACTCTCACGGAGGTGGCGGCGCGAGCTGGCCGGGAATGCTGCAAGGCGAGGCAACACCATCACCACCACCAACAGCAGCAACAACACAACAACAACAACAACACACAGCACTCGAGCGAGGGAGCAAATTTCATTTTTTTTTCAAGGAAAAAGCCGTACGAAACAGGCCAAAGAGCCTCTCTGCGAAATTTTAATTTTTGCTGTGCGTGTGCCAGACAGCAGCAGTAGCAGCGGCAGCCGGACAGCTTTTTTTCTTTTAGACGGGACGCGACATCAGGCAGTGCAAGCTATTCCAAACCTCGGGCTCTGAGCAGTCTCGAGTCGGGGGGGGGGGGCAAGCAGGAAAGTAAGCGGGGAGGGAAGGAGGGAGGGAGGGCGAGCCGGGAAACAGCTCGCTCAGAGAAAGGGAAGGAGCCTTGATGGGGCAGGATGATCTTGCTGCTGTGCCGAGGCCTATCAAGGAAAATGGGGGGATTGTGGCGGGAGCGTATGACGGGAGGAGTGCTGGAGTAACGCGGATGAACTCGATCTCGCTAGATGTGGACGGGCTCATTGAGCAACTGCTATCAGTACGAGGTGAGAACTTGGGAGTTTGAGAGAGAGCGGTGTGGGGCATCGGCGAGACAAGACGGGACCCCGAAGTCTGCTGTCGCAGTGTCCCAGCTGTGGTTCGATTATCTCGTTGGTCCCAAAATCAATACTACAGCAGTCAAAACAGGAACAGTTTGCTTTATTTTTTTTGCAGTCGTACCTGTACTTCGAGCAAGATTATCTATCGATCGACGAGATTATTTTTTCTAGCTACAAATTGCAGGTCAAGGTTGTTGTTTGCTTTTTCGCCCACGCCCACTGCAGTAAGGCTCCGACCGTCCCTACCTCCCGCCCCTCTCCCAGTAGACCACCAACACCTCTCGAGGGCTCTCCCCCTGTTGCTTCAACAGCATCCGTCTGCAGTGCGTCGCGCTCCCTCGAACGAGAGATCACCGCATGTTGATTTTTGCGGTACTCTGGTGATTTTGAACCTTTCAGCCAAAAATACGTCACAAAATGCCCCAGGCCTACGTATTTTAAATGAGTAAAATGTAAAATTACAAGATACCGCCACCCTGTGCAAAACAGCAAACAACGGACACAACAGCAGCAGCAACAGCAGCAGGCAGCAGCTGTAACTCTACCTGACAACTGCACCACCGTATCTACCCAGTCAAGGTTGCCTCAGCCACGTCGGCCCTACCGCCCGAGGCTGTCGAGCGAGGCCCCTGGTGGCAGGATACGCAGCCGAAAATATACCTGGTACCTGGTATCTCGTCGTCGTATTAATATACAAGCATCAGCGCACGCCAAAAATATCGCTCAAAAATACAAAAAATAACATGCGAACCTTGCTCGAACGGTTATATACACGAAGTCTTTTTCGAATTTGGCCGATAACTTGGTGATGGACGAAAGCGCGACCTTTCTTTTATGAAGTGTGACCGACCTGTGACCTGGTTTTGCGCAGTACGTAGTCTTCGTATACAACCACCGCAGCTTCAACCTGGCCTCCCGTATACTGCTGCTGCTGTATACGTATACCCAATGACACTACTGCTGTCCAGGCACCCGCAGACCCGTTTTCCCGACTTACTTGATTAGTCACAACATTCGAGCACTATACGAGTAGTACTGGTGCTATTATACAGGTCTTGCGTCAGATTCTCTCATGGATATCGACCTGAATGTACAGCAGTTTACCAGGAAGGAGTACCGGTAGCATATCATATATCACGAAAGGTGGGGGGCGCTATTATATTAAGGCAGCACGAGGCAACTGGTCTTCGGTTCCGATGCGATGCCGATGTTCCGATGCTCCGAGCGGAGGTTGCGGTAGTTATGGTACCGCGTTGCTTTGCTGTGATGTGCTTTTTGGGGCCTTGTAAAGCGCGGTTGCATTTGTGATCCTGGCGAGACACGTCCGATATACCAAGCTGATGATAACGAACGGCATGCACACCGATAGTAATATCATGATGATCCATCCTGCTTTATACAACGAGTGACAGCTTTTTGCTACGTTCGAGAGTGGGTCGAAAATTGATTTTTCATTTCGGTCATCACCTTTTTTACTTTCCAGCTCAACAGCTCAAGTCGCATGATGAGTTTAACGCCCGCCTTCGTACATATCTGGTACCTGGTACCATTACGTATAATTGCGCCGACAAGCCGTGGTGTGGTCACAGGTGACAGACGTCTACCCCATACCGGTGTGATATACTCGTAGAGCAGCAGGGTTCATTCATACTGCGCGTCGATTTTCGAAGGCTAATTCGTAGAAACATGCAAAATACTACTGCTGTATGTACCATATACGGCGGTCCCTACCGCGGTAGTATGTCCCTATTAACTTTTTGAGAGTCTGCTATCTTGTACCAGGTACCTTGTATCGTACCCACGGCAAGAACCCGCGACGACAAGTAATTGTGGTGGCGAATGAACCCTATAACCCGGGCGCGCCTACTTGCAATCCTATAGTTGCATACCAGTACTCGGGCGCGCCTAATTGCAATCCTATAGTTGCATACCAGGATTAACGATCGTGGCGAATGAACCCTATAACCCGCGCACGCCTAATTGCAATCCTATACCCCTATAGTTGCAGAGCAGAAGTTGCACCCCACACATTATACGCCAGTCTTTTCGACTGCTTTGTTTTAGGGTGAAAATGGTTGGGACCCTATAACCCGCGCACGCCTAATTGCAATCCTATACCCTATAGTTGCAGAGCTGTAGTTGCACCCCTCACGCCATATGCCAGTCTTTTCGACTGCTTTGTTTTAGGGTAAAAATGGTTGTCCGGACCAACCCCAATAGGCAAACAGACCTCGACCCCCATTTTCTTTGGTAACATCCACACGAACCATCCTCTCAGCATGATCCCACCCGCCGACTTGATGCCATTTAGCACCCTGCTCCCGCTTACGTCGTAGCGGTTCAGAAATATAATCGGCCTTCCCTCCGCAATCCCTCGACTCTCATAGGTTAATATCTCGACAAAATCCCGTCGCTCGCACAGCCGGAAAGACCGGCACATTGAAACCCTAACCCCCCACCCCCTGCCCGAAACTCAACCCGAAACGCAAGGAGGCGTGAAAGCCGGGATGGGTGCTAGATGTCCCCGGGGTAGTTGTGATTTGAACCTTACCTATATGTACCATGTGCTGCTGCTGTAGTCGTGATTCTATTCCAGAGGGTGCTGCTTGCTGTACATGTATGTCCTTAAGTATATTACAGTAAAGGATACCGAATAAGAAAACGAGCACCGAGGAAGTAAAGGCAGGCTGAGATTTACAGGAGGATAAGAAATTCGGGAGCCGTTTATACTGCAGGTAGTGTAGAACACAGCCATTCTCAAATAGCAAATCCAGCCTGGACCAACTTACTGTAGTACAGTATACCTAATAAGGAAACGAACAATAAGAAAGGTAGGCTGAAATTCACAGGAAAATAAGAAATTCGGCGCTCGTTATCCTGAACTTAAGTGTACAACACACCCGTTCTCAAACAAGAAATACAGCCTGGACCAGTTTTCCTGTCCCTTTTTACAGTACGCATCCTGTACTACACAGACCTGTGGTATAATAGTACTACACAGACAGTAGTATAATAGTATTAATAGTATGAATAGTATGAATAGTGGGGTGACTCCGTGAAAAGGTCACTTAACACGCGTTATTTCTATCATCTCTCTAGCTCATGGTCTTCTATTTTACCACTATTAATAGTACTTCAAACATTATCCCATACGCGTACTATTTCCAAGTACTTTATTTTTCGTGGCAAGCCCACGAAGTTACCTGGTATTATCCCCCGAAAAGTCGTAAAACCGATGGTCTTAAAGTGGGGACTCCACTGCTGTACTGCTGTGCTGCTATTATATGTATCATAAGTTGAGGGTAGGGGGTGGGGTTAGCGATTGCAATCACGAGTGGTAACAGGAAGCTCGTAAAGCTGCGGTAGTACAGTATTAATAGTATGTCCATTCTAGATAGTCCCTTTTGAGGGACCCAACGAGAAGGGAAAACCGATTGTATGCCACCTCAAAATTAAAAAAAAAAATAAGTATCTGCCCTTGATCTGCCCACCATGTTCGCCCACTACAGACAGTACAGGACACCCCTGTAAGAAACAGGCTACGAAGAAAGCCTGGCTGAGCTACCCATCTTTGCAAGCTGAGCGTGATATCTAATACTTCGATCGCGCGTACTTGCGGGTTTTTGTATGTCCTCATCATGCAGGATGTACGTCCTGTACATGAGGAGAACAAAATCTGAGGCTGCAGAATTCAGGGAGCTTGTATCTCATCTGTGAAAAATAAACCGTGGGTTTGCATATTATAGGTGCAAGGCTAATTCAATTCGCACGTTTTGCTTGAAACTCTGTTCTTATTTGGTACTTTGACCCCGCACTGGGCCGGTCCCATTTGGCAATGGCGACTCTGCTCCCACCCACAAGATGCAGAAATACAATCAGCCCTCCGCCGGAGCCGCCGAAGCCCACCTTCGCACCCTGGTTCTGTTTGGTACCATGTAGGCCATACATATCTACAACAACTCCTTTGCACAGATGCACCGAGGACCTTGGAGTAAAGTAAGGAGTATTCGAGATAAAATACTTCAAGTACTTCGTGTACTGGCAGTATTTGGGCTCTATGTATGTGCTTCGGGATACTGCTCGTGCTCGGAGTAGTTCGAGATTCTGTACTGCAGATACTGCCATACTCGGGAGTATTTCGGGGTCCGATACTGCGGGTGCTCCTTGTACTCACAGTATTTGGGTCTTCGGTACTGCTCCTACTTCCTGTTACTCGCAGTATTCATGCCGCCAGTACTCTAATACTCGGAGTACGAAATGTGCTCGATACTCCGAGTATACTCGGAGTGTGAAGTATATTAGGAGCATCTTTGCATCGTCGGCCGTCATTACTCCAAGGTTCTGGGAGCATGTGGAAGGCGTTTATAGCATTTCACATTTCACAGATACTCCCATTACCTGGAAATACTCGTATAATTTGAGTGCTTTCGAGAAGAAGCACTTCCAGGTACTTTGTGTACTCGTAGTATTTTGAGGTTTTGTGCTGGCATACTGCCTGTACTCCCGAGTATTTCGCAACTCGATGCTACGGGTACTGCGTGACCTCGGGGTTCTGTACTGACCATACTCCCAGTCCTCCCTGTATTTGGGCCTTCAGTGCGGCTCATACTCCAAGTACTCCGAGTGTTTTGGCCGCCAGTACTACTGCTGTAATACTCAGTACTCGGAGTGCGAAAAATACTCGATACTCCCGAGTATACTCGGAACATCTGTGAACTCCTGCTATCAATATACAATTTATACGAGTGTTCAACCGCATTGGATTTGCGTGCAAATCTGAATAGCCTTGCACGTACGTGAACATTTCTCCGCCACTGCCCCACAAACATGCAACTGCTGTATATGGAAGTATACTTGACGGGTATACTAATGCTATCGGGTTTTTTGTTCGAGATTGAAGCGCATGGGTGCGTTGTGCGTTCTTAACTTGAGTGATTTCTTGGTAATTCTTAGCCAGCCGTTGTCAGCGCTCGTTTTCGTCTCGTATAACATTCATGAACACTATCCTGTGCATAGGTGTCGCCATGTACGTAAAGCAATACAAGTATACGATACTACTGCAACATTTGTAGGGCTGTGCTATTTCGCCGACTATTAATAGCATGATACTTTTAGTTGACTACAACGTACTGCAAGTAGGCAATAGTTACTCGTATCCTTGACGCCAGCAGTTGTTAGTGTTGGGTGAAGTAACTTGCAGAGCTCGGCGTGTTACTATTATTCATGATGTATCTGCCCGGCGGGTTTGTTTGTGGCTCGAGGTGTGCTTTTTTGTTGACCCAATACTACGTAAAAAGTTAGTTAGTTGGTTTAGTTGGTGTAGTTGGTTTACTTTCGCCGCCCAACTAACAACTATTAATAGCCGTCAAAGTCCTTCGTAATCCACCTCACATCTCACATCCCTAAGCTGCTGTACATACATGATGAGTCTTGGACCAACGGGCCATATGGGACCTCGGACCATACATGAGCAATGGTCAGGAACACTTTTATTAGTACTGCTGAAAGTACGATCCGGCAGAAGCAGCAGGAGGGAGCAGTCCTACACCGGCATGATAGCAGTTTACCCTCTGGTGCGGGTGGAAAATGAAGTATACCGATGTCTCCTTATTTAAGAAACTTTTGTACATTATAATTCAATCAAACCTTTGTTTATATTGAGGGACAGAGTGGTTGCATATTATACATACAACCAGGATTCTCTGACCCGAAATATAAGCAACTTTTGGATTCAATGATTATGAACAAACGATCACTATATCTCGGAACAGAGCGGTACCACATACAGGATGGGCATTGGCATTGGATCGAAGTACGAGTAGCTTGCAAATATGAGATTGAAGGATGTTTTCGATCTCACCTGATCTTGCAGCTGTTGTTACCTTTTTTGTTCGAATAAATATTTCGTATTTATTTACAGTGCTGGACACCTGATAAGAAACAGGCTACCTAGAAAGCCAGGCTGAGATTACGAGGAAAACAAGAAATTCGGGAACCGTTATCTTGAAATTATTGTAGAAAGCACCCTCTATCAATTAAGAAATCCAGCCTGGACCAGAGTTCCTGTTTCTTGTTAGATGTCCGGTGCTGCATACATAATCGAACATGTATTCTTAACTGTTCTCCCATTAGCTCCTAAAAACAAAAACCAAAAAGGGTGTCGCGGTATATGTGGCGTTTGGTTGCATGGACTGTATTATATAATATACCAATCTGCGCCGAAATATAAGCACCTTTTATCGAAACATATTCAATGAAAACGTTGCTTATATTTCGGGACAAATTGGTACCTGGTGTACCGGTACACTTCGTACCAGTAGAGAATTACATAGATTTATTTCTATAGGTATGCAGGCTCGTTGTGGTCTGCGATGCTCGATGTGGTGCTCCTGGTGTGGTTTTGTATTCTGTGAGACGTAAGAGAGCATGCATGAGAGCATGTGATACTCGTACATGATACCAGTACCACCATCACTGTAACTACTGTACCGGTATTTGTTACCGTTGCAGCAACAACTTGAGGGGCAGGAGGTGTGTGACTGTCCGCAGAGTAGCGCGTGGAATAGCGGAGTACATATTCATACAGCCAGTGTTGTGGACCGAAAATGACAAAAGCTCGGTCGTTTTTTTTTGTGTTTTTTTTTGTCGAAAATGTCGGTCCGTTCTTCGGTCGGTGAAAAAAAAAACCGAACCGACGGTTTCGGTTTGCATATATTATATACTTCGTATATGTATTATATACAAGGGCTCCGCTTCGCGGGCGGCTGACGCCGCCCGCTACGCTCGCGCAAGGAAAGGGGTACAGAAGAGGCCCCCATGATGTAGTGCAGGCACCGCGACTTGAAAATGCCAAGAGGTTCATGGCGCAGCAAAGAAACGGCGGACTTGACATGCATGCAAAACATGCTCGGGGTGCACAATAGCTCCATGCTCCATGACGACAAAGCTGTACGTTCGAAAGAGAAAGCACAGCAACACGGCTCACGGCACGGCGCTGCGCTGTCTGCTGTGGGTGTGTGAGTTGTGCATTTTTCGTGAGTATGTGTGGTAGTACAACACTATTATTAATATTACGAGTACGACGTACTTCGTACTTTGTACGAGTATACCTGGTATACTTTATTGTATGAAAGAGAAAACGCACAACACCAGCACGGTCGCAGTGAAGAATGCAAAACAAACAAATCCACAAAACTGAGAAAGACGTATGATACATACGTACTCGTACTCGACTCGTACTCGACTCGTACTCGACTCGTACTCGTACTCGACTCGTACTCGTACTCGTATTATACTCGAACTCGTACTCGTACTCGAACAAAAACGGCAAGCAACAACAGCAGTAACAGCAGTAGCACTTCGAATGACATACGAACTCGTATTCGTATCGTGATCGCGCCGCTCAAAAAAACAAAAAGTTAAAACGACTGCTGTCGCGTTCTGTCACCCTCGACGCTTCCAGCCACCCCGGGATCACCTCGCCATCGATTCGGCCCGGGTCGAGCTTTAGTACATCTCTGTCCCAGTGAGCCCCGTGGCCCGCATCGCGTGAAGCTCGGTGCTCACCGTGGCCCTCGTTCGCCCGCTCGAGCATGATGGTGTTCAAACCGCCTTGCTGTCACTCTCTGATTAAAATTTTTGCTGTGTGTTCCGAAAAATAAGCACCGCTTGAATGTTCTTTTACACTTATAAAAGACCTTTATAATTATGACATACTGAATTGATACAGCAAGCAGCAACGCAGACAAAGACCCTTCATGCTTCCCTCGTGTCTCGATGGACACGCCACGCCTAGCCACGAAAAAGGCGACCGCGCTCCTTCCGCCCCCCCCTCTACTGGCCAGTGCCCTCCCATAGCGGCGATGGTGCCGGGCTCGCCCGCGCTGCCGTGCTCTCTGGGTACCCGCACGAACCCAAAACCGAAAGAGGAAGAAGCCTCTCGCAACTAAAGTATACACGGAACAAAGAGATGACCAAGTAATGAAAGGAGGCGGTGTTCAAAGTGGGAGCTCTGAGAGGCCAGGGATGAGCAATCCCTGGGCAAGATATTAGTAAGTAAGTCTATGTTATGTATCATGTGACGACATGCAATTCGACGCGAGTCGACGAGGGGAGAAAGGGCTGGAATTTTCCCGCGATAAAACCACAGGGCACGAACCGTAGTGGGGACGGGGCTGGAGAACCTGCTACATACGTGACCCCGGATCTGAGTTTTTACTTTTTACTACCATTAACCCTTTTAGGACTTCAGTCCCGTTTTGGGGACAAACCACTCTAATTCTAAGTAATTTGTGCCCAAAACGGGACTCCAGTCCTTTAAGGGTTAATAGGAGGGAGAGAGAAAAGAAGGGCGAGGATAACGAACGCGAAGAGAACAATAATATTAATACAAAAAAAAAACGATCGTATTATGGTGTCACCTGCGGCTGCTGCTCCAGAAGGTAGAGGAGGACACAATTATAACCCACCTCAATTTGTTGCGAACCGAAAACGAAAATGGCTCGGTCGGTTTTTCCTTCTTTTTTTGCCGAAAACTTCGGTCGGTTTCGGTCGGTTTCCGGGTCTCCATACTCACGTGTAGGCGTTATCCGCGTAGGGGACAGGGGGGGGGGGGGGGGCCCCGAAAAAAAAAGCATCGGTTTCCGGTTTCGGTTGCCTTTTGGCAAAACCGAAAAGCCGACCCGAAAACGTCCATCGGTTTCGGTCGCCGAAAAACGAACAAAAAAATCGACCGAAAAACGTGTTTCGGTGATCGGTTCCCCATCACTGAACTGTGCAGCAATATCGAAGTACTAGCCTAAGGTGTATCCGTATCACTAGGGCGAAGTACTATCAATAACAGCTTGTTCGGTCAGTATACTGGACAGAGCCAGTACACTGGGTTGTATAGTGGGCAGTGCCAGTATACTGGATTCGAGTGAAGCGAAGCCAGATCCCCAACCCAACGTCCTCCGTCCCGGCAATGTAGAAGTGCGAGGGTCTATGGTCATACGACTACGGCCGTGCACGACATGAGTACACTCCCCCCTCCCGCCCCCCCGATTGGTGCGGGGGGAACCGCTGGAAGCGTCGCCGGAGTCGAAAAATATCCCATATCACACCTGGCAGGGTTATAAGTTCGGGGCGCGGCGGTGCTCTGGCGCATTTTTTCTAGTCGGATTTCCGCTTGGCGCACCATCCGCTGGAGGCAATGTGCGCCTTACCGCACTCCATTCTTGAGAGCCGCACTCCCAGTGTTCACTGCAAAGACGAAACGAAAACGGGCACCCCACTATTGGCAATGAGCAATGAGTCTATAACTGCTGTCGAACTTTTGTTTGGGGTCCTTTTCTCGCCGCAGGTGAACGTCGGTTTTTCGGCCGTTTCGCTTGCGGGCGACGCCTATTAACAGCACACTTCGAAGCATTTGCTTACCATAGATGATGTACAATACAGGACACCTCGTAATAAGAAACAGAAAACCTGGCCCAGGCTGGGTTTCTTATTTGAGAGAGGGTGCTTTCTACTCTAATTTCGAGATATCGACTCTCAAAATTTCTTGTTTTCGTTTAAATGCCAGCCTGGCCTTGGTAAGCCTGTTTCTTATCAGGTGTCCTGTACTACTGTATACGTTTGTGTTAAATAGCATGTGTGCCCGAAGCTGCGCGTACCACGTGCGGGCCGCCTAAGTATGACCCTGCTTGGTGTGTGTTCTTCCCATTGTACCGTTATTTCTACCCGTCGGCATGCAGGATACTCAAATGTCCGTGCCGATTCCGCAAACCTGTTATGTACGAGTATATATAATGCGCACTAACATACGCGTCAAAGATGTCGGGAGACAGGTCAAGCAAGGCAAAACATGCGCTGGCCAGGGTGTAGGGCCGAAGTGTTCCACACTAAAACCCAGTATTTTGGTGTCAGTCACGGCATGTCAAGGCAAAGCTGCTGTCTGTCAAGGGTTGAAAGTCCTGTCTCCCGACATCTTTGCTACGCGTGGCGGTCTGTGCTGAATAAATATAATGTTCTGTGTTCGCAGCAGGACTGGCGCGGCCATCGACAATCGACATGATTAACAATAATACTATTAATAGTAGTGTTGGATATCGTATCGATTTGTTTTTTAGTTTTTTTACATATATATCGAACGTGTTTTGCACTCCTCCACCCCCGTGTTTTTCGTGCTGACAACTGAACGAAGGCTTCGATGTACATATGAAAAACCAATATCAAATATCGAAATCGCACTTACCAATATCAAATATCGGTATAGTGTCAAACTCTAGACACAGATATTCCCAACACGATTTGACACACAATTCGATGGAGAGTGACATCAGTGGGCGTGGTAAGTTTGTTCCTTGGCCGTGGTCGCGACCTTCCTCTCCTCTCTCAGTCCTCTCAGCTCTCTGCCCCGCTCTCCTCTTTCCTTGCAGTGACAGTAGTAGAAGTCGTCGCGACTACCGTGTACTGTATGTAGTCAAGATAAACGCGCCCACTGGAACCAATTTCGGAGCCGATTTTTGTCCAAAGTATGCCTCAGAGGGGACATGGCTTAGGGGGGCAATGACTTAGCCCCTTAAGAACTGGTCCCACGAATTTGGGGACAAACTACTTGGAATTAGTGTGGGGCATTTTTTCTGTTCTGAATGGGTTAGGGGGGGCGCACACAACGAAAATGGCGGCTTTGGAAATATGAGTATCTTGTCGAGATCTCCTTCCATAAAGGCGGCGCTCGGCGCTTACTCTCTATACCGGATGTTGAAAAGACCAGCTTCAAAATCCGTCCTATTGATAGTATAGGGGGTGTGTTATCCCATTCCCCGTGTGATAAAGTACGTTTTTAAGGCGAGCTTTAAATCGTGACTTCTCGTACGGGGGAGATTAGGAGCCATCCCCGGGTTTTAGGCAATATGGCGTTGCGTGTATTGCCGCCGCATCCGTCCTCTCCAGGGTACCGGCCTACGCCCACAGGCCAGGGCGCACCGAGAACCGAAGCCCTGCAGCAGCGTCTCTCGTAGCTGTTATATGAGGCAGGTTTTGTTTGGGAAAGGCAAGATGTTGTATACCTGGTTCCTGATACCTATGTTTTAACAAATTAAAGAACAACAGCTGGGAGATCGAGGATTTCGTCGAAACTCATCATGATGCTATTAATAGCTGATACCTGGTATTAATTTTGACAGATTTAAGGCGCAATTATATCAGGGAGGAGAAAGCTGAACCGTTCTATTAATAGCGATTAAAACGGAAGGCACAATACTAGGATGGGCGCGGGAGACAAGAGTCTGTTGATTCTGTCTGGAGGTGTACAATTAACAGCAGCAGCAGAGTATCTACGTGGGAAAATATGTTACATTCTCCATGCTTGATTTGAGTCTCACAAACGGGAAAAAATATGTTTTTGACCCCCTTTCAGCAGTCTGTGCGAACGGTACCACTGCTGTCTAAAAACTGTTCGCGCTTCTTTTGGACCATCTGTTAATTTCGAGCTATGGCCGCTCCGACGTTGGGGCGGAGCGGCCGATTTTAACATTGTAACCCCTAGTCCCATTGTATACCACTCTGTACCTAAACATAAGCACCTTCTACACAACAACATTCAATAAAAACGGTGATTATATTCAGGGACACAGTGGTACCTAATATATTATGTACCAGAATATTAAGAACGCCCCGAGACAAGCCAAAACAAGCGCTCTTAACTACACACTGATTGCTCTTATCTGTAGCGGGCAATATCTAGCTGTTAGTACAGGCGGGCCATGCCGATTTAACCCGAAAGCTCTTATATCTTGGCCGCTCTTACATCGGAGTACCCACATCATGATGAAACTCATTTGACACTCGGACGTGGATCATGTAATAAATTGTGGGTTGATTCTGAAAATACAACAGCTCAGCTTTGCAAGCGGTGTGATGCTTATTCTTATACCAGGTATACATGATACAGCAGCATTCCATTGACGTGTTACATCGATGCTCCAGTAATCTGTGGGTTAATTCAGTAACTACAACAGCTCAACTTAGCTTCGTAGCAAGGTTGATGCGTTCTACATGACACAGCATTACAATGATGTTACATCGATTACCCTTTTTTCTGCGATTTTAAACAGCCCGTTCTTTCAGTCACTACGTAACCCAGCTCGACGTTACAAGCGGACGTTACAAGCGGTGTAATGCGCCGCCAGCCATGATGCATTGATGATTGATGATTGATGATACACTGATGATCTGATGACATACACCGATGATGCACTGGCATACCTGGCATGATAACTGCAGCGGTGATTCAGTAAGAGTCAGTGCATTGATTGATGATGTAATATCTACATGTGTCGGTTGCGCATGTTTCTCGCGTCTGCTTCTCTAAGATTTTTTTTTTTTTTAGTTTTAGCTTTTTTGGTGTTTTGATTGTTTTATACTTCCATCGGTTGCACGCTTTCTTTTGTATATTTTTACAATAAACTAATAAGAAACACTTTTTATAAAGATTACAAACTATTAATAACAGGTGTCATGAGATCGAGGATTTCGTCGAAGCTCATCTTTGCAAGCTGTGTGTGACACTTCGATCGCGCGTGCTTACGTGTTTCAGTCGTCCTCGTGCAAGGTGTACATCCTGTACACGAGGAGAACAAAATCTGAAGCTCCAGAAATCAGGGAGCGTGTGTCTAATCTGTGCAAAATAAACATGATATATACGGCTCGTAGTCTATACCGGTAACTATTAATAGTGGCTCTTTTAATTTTGGCGTCTACATTATTAATATTAATAGTAAGTATTTCCGGTGTTTTCCCTCCTCCGTTTGAGGGGCGGCAAGGAACAACAAACAAAGAACAACTTTAACCCATACGTACAGAACTGAAACAAAATGTCCCACACTAATTCCAAGTAGTTTGTCATCAAATTCGTGGGTTAACCCTTATAGGACTGGAGTCCCGTTTTGGGGCAAATTACTTGTAATTAGAGCGGATTGTCCCCAAAACGGGACTGCAGTCCTAAAAGGGTTAAGGGGGTTAAGAACGAACGAACAACACGCTAGGCACGATAGCACACCACCTCCAAAATTATAGAACGACGAGAAGGTATTGGCCGAAACCAAACTGGAAATCGTGTCGATACGCATTATGATCGTCTCGTCGACCCCGCCCGGTAGAATCCAGGGGAGTCAAGTCACCGGCCAGCAGTCAATCGCGAGGAAAACGTATAAAACGCGCGAACAGCAGTTATCACGCATCTTCCAAAGATGAGTATCGACCAATCGGGAGAACCCACAGCAGCTGTCGTCTATTTATTTTTTTTTTGTTGTAAGAAAGACTTTCCGGGCCATTTTTCTCCAAAGCATGCCTTCGAAGGGCACACACTAACACAAAACGAAATCGGCGGCTTTGGAAAGTGGAAAGCACTCGTCGAGATCGTCGCATTAACTATATAGTCGCTCGCTCGGCCTTTGCAATCTCCCCGCTGCTGCCGTACACATACATAGAGTGTTGTGAACCGAAAATGAAAATGGACTCGGTCGGTTTTTCGGTTTCTCGCCGAAAAGTCGGTCGGTTTCGGTCGTTTTTTTTTTTAAACGGAAAAAAACCGAAACCGAAACCGAAATTTTTCGGTCGGTTTTTCGGTCGGTTTCCCGACTAAACTAGCCAATTGGTCTACATTTCGAAGGGTTCGGTGCGCATGTGTTGGCATAATGTGACGGTATGGTGTCAAGTGGCCCTCCTGCAGTACCTGCGTCTGCTGCGCCACACACACACGGTACAGGACGACATGCATATTTATAATCTGCAGCCGACAATAGCTACAGGTACAGCAGTGTTTTTGCACGGCACAGGAATGGCGCAGGTCGGGCACAGAGCTCGATCCTTGTCGACATGGCGGAGCCAGCCGTGTTTCTTGTAAAGAACACAGTTCGACTGTCTGCAGGTCACGAAGCCTGCCGCCGCCTTTGACGCTGCAACTCGACCACCGAGAGGCTTGCTCACAACCTTCACGGTATCATCGTCCGAGCTCTCCACTTCCACCTCCCCTTTGCCTGCACCCGCCTCTGCCTCCGGCACAAGGTCAGAGTCAGCACTGCCGCCTGAACCGGACATGGCTATCCTTCGCAATCTCGCGACGCACTGCTGTACCCTGTACCGCTGTACCCCGTGCCCTGTGCGACTGCTGTTGCAGCTGCTGCGGGCTGTGTGCTCTGTGCTGGGTGCTGTGTGCTGTGTGCGTATCAGATGTCCATACATAACGGGGTTTCCATGTAGATATGTAGGCGTTATTGACTTAGGGGACGGGGAAAAAAAATCGACCGAAAAAAACCGAGTCGGTTTTTCGGTTTCGTTTTTTTTTACAAACCGAAAAACCGAAAAAAAAAAGCCGGTTTTCGGTCAGGAAAAACCGAAAAAAACCGACCGAAAAAACCGACTTTCGGTTATCGGTTCACAACACTGCATACATATACATGGAGAATCGGATCGGGAAGTAATTTGGAAATATTCCCTGGGCACTGCTGTGTGTTTTGTGAGTACAGCTTACCTGGTACAGCTTACCCCCTATTCGAGTAAATTGTTGGCACGTTTTTTTTTTTTTTTTTTTTTTTTTTTCCATCCCATTTATTATCTTCGCACTTCCGTCTCTCCCTCCCTAGTCGTAACTCAGATCCGGGGTCACAAAGTAGGCTCCTCTCCCTCCTCCCCCACTACGGTTCTTGCCTTCATTTTTATCGCGCAGAGGATTCAGCCTTCCCAACGCTCGTCGACTTTCATCGAATTTTGCTAACTCACGCTCTCGCGCTTTCTGCTAGTCAAGATATTTTTGGCGAGAAAAAGTGCCTAAGAGCATGCACTCGGCGGGGCTCGAACTCGCTTTCTTGACGCTTACAGGCTTCGTGGTTACCTGCTAGTCCACCGGGGCGACCCGTTGGCACACACTGGCTGCCTGCTTCGGGAGACAAGCTGGGCTCATGATAAGCCACCGATGGTTGTCCAGCGTTACAGGGTTAGCGCTATTAATAGTGTATACTCGTACTCGCCTCAAACACAGCATTGTCCTCTCAACCATCGTGTCTCGATAAAAAAAGTGGTATTCTACTTTCACTACGATCACTATATACTCGTAGATGTCGACGGGTAGAAAGGACGGTTTAATGTGAAGAACACACACACATATTTATATATTATACCTTATACCTAATTGTAGGGCTGGGCACTGGCACAGGCAGTAGTCTGGTATGTACTGGCAGCAGTAGTAAAATCTACTGATTGACCCGGCCAGTATATTCGCCAGTAGTTTTTTTTTCTCACGTACGCCCTAAAAACACGCCATATTATAGTGTACGGAAACCCATCAAATGCGTTTTGGAAGGAGAGAGGAGAAAGGAGAGACAGCATACTGCTGCAACCCAGCATACTGATTAATTTTGGCGACATCAGTATAGTCGCCACGGACTGCATCAGCCAGTGCCCAGCCCTACCTTATACTTGAAACAGCAGTAGTGGGTACCGCGCAATAAGGCAGTCATTGGTAAGGCAAAACTAGAGAGAAGGCATGCATAGCAGTCGGCTTGTCCCGATTTCAAACTCAATACGTAGGGTGTCCAAGCCATTTCTCCCGCTTAAGGCTGGTTCCGGCTTTATCCCCGAGTTGAGGCATATGTGACCTTAAAGGAAGGCATATGTGGCCTTAAATCAAGGCATACGTGGCCTTAAACCAAGGCATATGTGACCTTAAATCAAGGCATATGTGGCCTTAAATCGGGATAAGGCAAAAGTAGCAATACGGCAGGCCTTCTCCCCGAGTTAAGGCATATGTGGCCTTAAATCGGGATGAGGGAAAAGTGCCAATGAGGCAGGCCTTATCCCAGATGTCAGGCATATGTGGCCCTAAATGGGGATAAGGCAAACGTAGCAATATAAGGCATGTTCACCTGCCTTGTCCGTTACGAGGTGTATACCTGCCTTATTGCGAAGTGCGCACTGTAGCTGTGAACTACCCGCATATGTAGCCTTAAATCGGGATAAGGCAAAAGTAGCAATAATTCAGGCGTTGTCCCCGAGTTAAGGCATATGTGGCCTTAACTCGGGATAAGGGAAACGTAGCAATAAGGAAGGCCTTTTCCCCGAGTTAAGGCGTGTGTGACATTAGATCGGGATAAGGGAAAAGTAACAACAAGGCAGGCCTTATCCTCGAGTTGAGGCATATGTGGCCCTAAATGGGGATAAGGCCAAAGTAGCAATATATGGCATGTTCAACGGCCTTGTCCGATACGAGGTATATACCTGCCTTATTGCGGAGTTCGCACTGTAGCTGTGAACTACCCTCCTCCCACTCCTCGGGCAGATAACCGATTCGTACTTCATGACCTATACGTAGATCTGTATGATCTGTATGATCTGTATGATCTGTACGATCTGTATGATCTAGCTCATGTTGCTGGGTGGGACCCGTATAATCTGCATGATTATTTGTTAATAGAGCATGTTTCCCGGGTTGGACCTGTACTGTGCAGATCATGCACGACCTATCACAAGGGCGGTTGAGGAACTATTAGGGGGGGACCATAGTAAATGGACCTAATATTGTTAGTAAAATCAGGCAAACATACAGTTTTTTTTTGTGTGCCGTAGGTTCTATTTACTACTGTATGTTCCCCCATAATGAATGGTCTAGAGACAGCAGTACTGGTAGATCATGATCTAGAGACGGTAGATTTATACCTGGTATCTATTAACAGATGATGATCCATCTCATCTATCCTACGGGTGTAATTTAATATTGCCAGAGTTACGCCGCACGAACCAGATGCTACCTATTATACTCGTACACCCTCCCACGTACAGATCATACGAAACATGATCGCAACCAGCGACCACACAGTACAGGACACCTAACAAGAAACAGGAAATCTGGTCCAGGCTGGGTTTCTTATTCGAGAGAGGGTGCTTTCTACACCAATTTCGAGATAACGACTCCCGAATTTCTTATTTTACTCTAAATGTCAGCCTGGCTTTCTTGTTAGCCTGTTTCTTATCGGGTGTCCTGTACTATACACATCATAATGTGATACACAACACACAACCACCCTCGACGGACGGCACTACTCAGTACACATGAGGGGTATAATTAGGCAGCCACCATGTAGGGCGGCGAATCGGACAAAAAAACTAATAGTAACTTTCGCCTGCGGGGAAAATGGTCCCTTTTTTTTCGGGGTGCCAAGGGGGTGCGCTTGTTTTTTTCGCCTCCGCTAGAAAAGGGTGCGGCCCTCGAAACTATTAGGGAGGGCCAGAGTAAATAGGACCAAATGCTGTGTGTAAAAATATGTACCTGGTATATATTATTTAGGTTCTTGTGGGTACCGGAGGTCCTATTTATTATGGTCCCCCGTACGATTACGGAGGACCATAGTAAACAAGACCATATACGGTGGGTAAAAATATGTACCTGGTATATATTATTTGGGTTCTTGTGGTTACCGGAGGTCCTATTTATTATGGTCCCCCGTACGATTACGGAGGACCATAGTGAACAGGACCACATATTGTTAGTAAAAATAGGTAAATATATAGGTGTTTGTTTAGACTGTAGGTCCTATTTACTAGTATTACTAGTATTTACTATGGTCCCCCGTAATAGAAGAAATGCGGTAAGGCGCACACCCTGCCTGGAGCGGGTGGTGCGGCTTAAGCGGAGTTTCTGATGGGGGGAAAAAAAGGGTGCCAACCCACCGCCGCACCCCCTAATAAGTAGATAACCCTCGTAGAAATGCATGTGCAGTATATAGGTCATGTTGTACGCCTGCTGCCTGGTATGATACTGACTGTAAGTATACTAAGAAGTCGAACAATATATTTTCGCACGGCTCTCTCGTCGACGAGATATTTCGTAAAATAGGCAACCTCCCCGTTCTCGAAAAAAGAGGGCGCTAAAAAACGATCGCACCCCTGTGCGAACTCAGCGCCCTTTAGGGCAGTCGACTTATTTCCTAAGCTACACGCCAAATCGCGCAACATCACAGCCCCCTACACATAGCATCTATTACGTGGTACCATAGTGAATAGGACCGAATATCATTAGGAAAAAATTAGAAACATACTGGTTTTTGTCTGCCGTAGGTCCTATTTACTGTTGTCCCCCGTACTTTGAATATCTCGCTGGGCGAAATGATATCGTACATTCGACGCGAGTCGACGAGGGAAGAAAGTGCTGAAACCATTCTGGCGATAAAATTGCAAGGCAAGTACCGTAGTGGGGGGGGAGGGAGAAGAGCCTACTGGGGTGACCCCGGATCGGAGTTACGACTAGAGAGGGAATTATCTAGCTTTTTGTTTGAACCGTAGGTCTTATTTACTTTGGTCCCCCGTAATTTTAGTTAGAATAAACTAAAAAAAATCGGGAGGCGTTATCTTGAAAATAGTGTAGAAAGCACCCTCTCTCAAACAAGAAATCCAGTCTGGACCAGAATTCCTCCTTCTTAGGTACTACCTGGTATGAATAGGTGTCCTGTCGTACCTATAATACTCGTAGAATATAGAATACGATATAATAAAGTGCCAGCGCCACACACTCCTGAGAAAACCAAATCCAAACATAAAAAAAAAAACGGGTTCGGGCGTACGATTTGGTCAAAATAATAAAACAATTGCCTTGCGTTCATCATTTTATTATTTCGTACCGGAATTAGAGTTGAATATTTATTTTCCGTGTTCGGGCACACGAAATTAATAAGACACCACCCGTGCATCACCCGCCAATCACACAGCAGTGGCCGTTCCTGTAGACGCCAATTTGTATTGTCAAGTTTTTCAAGTTTTTCGCTCCGAGTCCCCAAGAGGGTTGTCTCTTATTAATAGTATAGTATACTGTAATCAAGTGACTTGGTAACACAACCCTGGGACGAACTTCGGAGCCGATTTCCTCCAAAATATGTGCGGCATAAACACACGCAAGAAAACGATGGTGGCTTTGGGAATACCTCGTCGAGATACTCTGGAAACATCTCGGAGGTACTTTAAAACTATATTGTCAAGACTCCTTGGAAATATCTTGTCGAGATATTTCCATGGGCGCCTGCCTCGCTCGGCTTTTACAGGTTTCCAAACATCTACATTCGTCCGAGGGCTAAGGGCCCATATTAACGAGTACAAAATAAATTCAATTTGGAAAAAATGAAATTCAAATTCGCTTCTCATTGTTCAACACACGCACCAGCACCCAATATTATCCCCCAAGATCCTAATATTTGGTGCTCGTGCGTGTGTTCACCAATGAAAAGCGGATTTGAATTTGTTTTTTTTCAAATTGATTTTTTTTCTTTTTCGTTAAAACGGGCCCTAAGAGTGTGTTCTATTAATAGCTTGATTTACTATCTCCGGGCACCAGAGTAGTCAGGACCCCACATCACATACGTACGTACATCGAAAACATAAATGTGCCGTCGACGCCAAATGAGGGTAGGTCCTCCTGTTCGACTTGATATCTTACGGATATGGCACTTTCCCTTTCTTAGAGAGCAGCGTGTAGCACACTGTAGGGTCGGTACACTGTAGGGTCGGTACAGGTTCGGTACGGCCGATCCAACGAAACGACAACGACCACCAATGATGATGGGGAGGAGAGAGAGTGGAGTGCAAGGCACGGGCCTTGCATTCCTGTCCAGTTCGTAGCCTTTGCCAGTCCTCTTGTCCCACAAATCGTACTATTAATAGATAATGTGCCAAATATAATACGGTTTTTGTGGTGGTCCGCACATTCTTTTTTTTCAGGTTGTCAACACGGGTCGAGCCTTAGCCTGGACTAGGGTTAGGGTTAGGATTGGGTTGCGTCGACGGCTTCTCGTGATTTGATTTAAACAAAACACCCAAAAACACCTAAAAAACAGCAAAAAATTATAATATACCTGGTATTTGGTACTTTATCTGGTACGATTTGTGGGTTAAAAGACCGGTAAAGGCGGCTGTCTGCAGTGATTATTTGTCACGGGACAATGTGACTGCTGATGACACAAATTCGTCCAGGAATATGGGTGACCACAGTAGTCATACAATTAAGATACGGATATCCACGACCTCGGCGAACGGTGGGACCTACGCGGGACAATGCCCATGCGGCGGTTGGGTCGAGGGCCCGGAACCCACCCATGTTCCAGTATGTGTACTATTATTACGTAAGCATATTTGGTCCTGATCAGGACCCACGAAATATTATACCAGGTATGTGTGTTGTCTTCACATTAAACTCGTTCTTTCTACCCAACTACATCATCAGTACACCCAGTGCCTGCCCCGATTCCTAATCCTAGAGAGATACAAATTCTGTGGCCACAGACTACTGTGAGACAGACAAAATACATGATATGATACATAAAAAACCTCCGAATATGTTTCCAGTATTTTTACAATCACGGCGGACCCATAGTAAACACTAGTAAATAGGACCTACAGTCCACACGAAAACTGAATGTTTCCGTATTTCTACCAGCATTTTTTTTGTGCTATTTACTATGGTCCTCCGTAATAAGCACAGCAGTTAGTCCTCATTACTATGTATGAATATTAAAAAAACTAAAAAAAAAACAACAGCTGTGAGCTGGAGGATTTCGTCGAAGCTCATCTTTGCTAGCTGAGTGTAATACTTCGATCGTGCGTACTTACGGATTTTATACGAAAATGTATGTGCCCCCGTAATCATATTATCAAACGGGTGATAAGGTGGACATCATAGCAAAACACCGCACGGTTTTTTCCAGGCTACAGAGAGAATCGGCGGGAAAACAGGCGGTGGAATTAATAGCCAATACTCTTTGCCGCCGCCCCCGCCTTACTTGTGACGCCGCATCGAGTGAGAATAGCATAGTAGCAGTAGTGGAAATCTGAAATTTTCCCCGCGCCCTCCTGACTTGTGACTTGTGAGGCCACGACGAGTGAAAATGGTACTTGGTATATGTTAATAGTGGGAATCTGAAAAAATGAAAATTTTCGCGTTTTTTTTTTTTTTTTTTTCACATTTACTTGTGCTATATAGCTGCGATAGATGTTATGAATGGCACCCAGGAAGGAAAAGTGCCGGCAGCCCACTCGTATGATAGCAGCAGCAGCAGCAGCCATCCCACCCTGGGCGTCAACACAAGCACTAATTGTTCGGTCTTCATATTATATTTTTTGCCTAAAATATGCTTATATTAACCGTTCAGAGTGAAATATATGAAGAAGAGAAAATGTCTCGTACTGGTGAACATATCATATGTATATTCGAGCGAAGGACCGTTTCGTCTTCATATTTATGGATATTTATGCATAACAGGTCTTCATGTTTCCTTCCTGAGAGTGGATGTAAATACCCTACCTGGGTACCTGGTATATAGTTACGTACAAACCCACGGTTCATATTTTTTCACAGATGGACACACGCGCCCTGAATATTGTAGCCTCAGATTTCACACACACACACACACACACAGACCTCAGAGTATGTCCCCCTCATACCTCATACGGGATGTACATCCTGCACGAGGACATTTAAAACCCGTAAGTACGCGCAATCGAAGTATCACACTCAGCTTGCAAATGTGAAGTTCGACGAAATCCTCGATTTCACCACAGCTTTTTTTAATCATTTTTTACGAATATATGAAAAAGATAAATGTCTCCTGCTTGTTGACGATTGTACGTTCGAGCGTAGCGCTTATCATTGTTTTCATCTTCTGAATACTGCTGCTGCTGCTGTTCGTATACCTGGTGGGCACTCATTGTGACCTTGCGATGGTCATTATGACGTTACGATAGCAAAGCAGCAGCAGTTAGTTCATCCCATGCATATCCCTTAAGGACTACAACATTTTTTTGGGGCACACAAATTCCCGCTGTAAAAATACCGTGGCCATACCGCGGTTCCTACCTACTCCGTGAACAAGAAAAAAAAAAAAGTCACTCGATTCGCCGTGGTTTGATCTTTCTTATGGTGTTTTTGCCATTGTTTATTCCTCATTGGTAACTTTGTTCTGGCTGATTTACCCCGATTCCCGAAATCTTCTGGAATCGACCTGAAGAAGGCCCAGCAGGTAAAATCGGGACTCGTCAAATGACCACATGGGTAGGACCACCGACCGGGGCAGGAGGCCTCGTCCGATCCAATATTTTATACGAAGTGATGGGGTTGATCGTTGGCGGCGTGAAATACTACTGCTCCAGGGATTTATGTTGGGACTCGGGTCAAGTCCCAAAGATTTCGGAAATCGCGGTAATTCAACCCTCAAACAAAGTTACCGATGAGGAATAAATAAACAATGGCAAACGCACCATAAGAAAGACCAAACCATGGCGAATCGAATTTCGTGTTTTTTTTTTGTTTTTGTTTTTCAACGACGAAGTAGGAGGGGTATGATGGCCACGGGATTTTTTTCCTTATTTTGTAACTTTGTTATGGTTGATTTTTCCCGCGATTCCCGAAATGTTCGCGAATTTACCCGAAGAAGGCCCCTGCAAAATACCTTAAAAATACGGGTTATCCGCACATGGGTGCGATTTTTCGTTTTTCAGCCGCTCGATTTTTTCCGGAGCGGGGAAGGTTTTCCAACACCGAACAAGGCGTTTTTTCAGGGAAGATATGGTCGAGAGCCGTCCGAAAATACAATGATTCGACTTGACGCATGCTACGAAAAAGGAAGTACCTGGTACCATGTTTTTTTCTGAGCTCTACCCTTGAGGACAAAGATGTCGGGAGACATGTCAAGCGAGGCAAAACATGCGCTGTCAAGGGTGTAGGGCCGAACGAAGTGTTCCACACGAAAACCTAGTCGATTGGTGACAGTCACGGCATGCCAAGCAAGGCAAAAGCTGCTGTCTTGTCAAGGGTTGAAAGTATTGTCTCCCGACATCTTTTTGCTTGAGGAGCTCCATCGGCAAATCGCCGAAAAATGGATTTTGGAGGAAGATAAAAAAAAGTGTCACGTACTCGATGAACAATCCCATGGCGCCCCTACATAACGATACAACGAAAAATATGGCACAAAAAAAAAACACGAATCCCGGCGATTTTGGGTTAAACCCCTTAAGAACTGGTCCCACGAATTTGGGGACAAACTACTTGGAATTAGTGTGGGACATTTTTTTCAGTTCTGAATGGGTTAAGGTTAAGGAGCCCCGTCATTCAGAAACCGTTTCAGCCAAAAAGTGCCGTAGCAGTCCTCACTTTTTCAATTGCACCCTTCCTTATCCGCACATGGGTGCGATTTCGTTTTTCAGCCGCAGGTTTTTTTTCCGGAACGGGTAAGGTTTTCCAACACCGAACAAGGCGTTTTGAAGAAAAAATAGGGTCGAGAGCCCTCCGAAAATCCAATGTTTCGGCTTTTTATCAATAGCACCCTTCCTTACCGTTGTCGAGAAAATGACCGCTGAAAACTGAAAAACGATCAAACCCCTGTGCAATTTTGACCCGCACCCTTTTACGGTATGGAGTAATGTGGACCGACCCTTTCTTTTTTTTTCGTCGAGGCGACAGCAGTACAGCAGGACACCTACCTAAAGTAATAAAAAACAGGAAAGCTGGCCCAGGCTGGCTTTCTTATTTTGAGAGAGGGTGTTTTTCTGCTACACTTGATTTCAAGATGTCGACCCTCGAATTTCTTGTTTGTGCTCTCAATCTCAGCCAGGCGTTCTTGTTAGCTTGAGAGGGTGACTTCTGTACGATCCGAACGTAATCACAGCAGTCACCTAACTAGATATCAAACGATAATCAAGTTCGACATACGAGTATATATATATGTATACTTCGATTTATTACGATACCGATCACTATTAAAAAAGTGATGACACGACTTCGATTTTCAATGCATCTTCCGTTCCGCGTCTGCATATATTAAAGAGAACGCGGGTATGCCAGAAGGATGGAGGGCAACACACGCTCGATACGATATCGAACACTTAACCTTAACCCAAAACTATTACGGTAGGACCTACGGGATACACTAAAACCTAATCATTTCCCTTCTTTTTCTAATAATATTTGGGTCCTCGCATACCATATTCACCTTTTTCTAGTAATATTTGGTCCTATTCACTAGGGTCACCCGTACTATAGGCCCCTCGTAACAGTGTACATCAACCATTGTCCTGTATCGAATGAAGTGGTAAGCTCTGCTGACCCAAACCCGAACCCTACCCCAATCAATCGATGGTGACCGAATGTATGTGCGTTGTGTTTGTGTTCATGATGTTTCCGGTGCACAGGGCAAGGGGCCAGCGCGCAGGTTAACCTGCCGGAGGAGGATATTCGATCGCTGTGCCTCGTAGCGCGGGACGTTTTCCTGGACCAGCCGTGTCTCCTTCAGCTCGCCACTCCCATCAAGATCTGCGGTGAGTCCGGTTTTCCTGAACATGGCAGGCTGGATGTTGGTGGTGGTGTTGGTGTTGGTGGTGTTGATGTTAGTGGTGTTGGGTCTGGGGTTGGTGTGGGTGGTGTTGGTGGTGTTGATGTTGATGTTCGGCGAGTGCAGTGTTCAAAGGCACGGCAAGCTGCAGTTTTTGCTGCTGTTGGTATCGTTAATTGTTCGACGTTAGACTTACTACCTACTTTCATTGTTTTAGAAATCATTAGTTGGGGGTTGGAGTTGGGTTCAATGTTAATGTTGCACACCTCGGACAGATGATACAGAACATACAGATGACACAGATCATTCCCACTTGATGATGTAGATCTTTCAGGGCAGATATGTTTATGACCTGTATGATCGGTATGCTTTGTATAATCTGTATGATCTGTATGATCTGTATGATCTGTATGATCTGTATGGTCTGTATGATCTGTATGATCTGTATGTCTGTATGATCTGTATGATATATAGCTAATTTTCCCCGGGTGGGAGCCATATAAGCTGCACGATCAATTACGGGGGACCATGGTGAATAGGACATACGGTACACGCAAAAACCTACCAGGTATATATTTCCCTACATTCTCCAACAACATTTTGGTCTTAGTCACTTTGGTCCCCCGCAACAGCACATGTTTCTTGTGTGGGATCTGTACTATGCAGATCCTGCCTGCACAACGTATCACAAGGACAAGTTAAGATCGATCTAGAGGATCTACTTGTAGATTAACTACAGTAGATATCGTGCGCAGCATACCATAACGTGTAGTTTAGGATCTAGATGATCTGTAGATGATTTGTAGATGATCTGTAGATGATCTAGGTTATGACTCTCTGATTTATCCAACGTGTGTAACGTATTTCAGTCCGATAGCTATTGAACATCCGCCCATACGCATCAGCTCTCGTATCGCTTTTATGCCAACCTTTTCCCACGTGTTCCCTTTCTTTGCATTTTTCCGGCTTTCGTCCCGTGCATGTTCCGTGGTGCCGTCGTGGCATGTATGATATGAATTGCTTTGTATCCACAGGGGACATCCACGGCCAGTACCACGACCTTCTCCGACTGTTCGACTACGGCGGGCATCCTCCGTCCTCCAACTACCTATTCCTTGGGTGAGGGTTTGTTTTCGCTTTTTCTTGGTGTTTTTCCATCTTGTTTATTTTCTTGAGTGGGACGTGTCAACCTATTCTCCAATATCAAGCCAGTTTTTTTTTTGAGGTGTTCCAACCCATCAACAAATCAAGCACACAGCAGTCAAACCAGGTGAGAAACAATACTTGTTTTTTGCTTTTGGAGTTCTTGCTTTTTTTTTTTTTTTTTTTCTTGAGTGGGACGTTCAACCAATTCTCCTAGATCACCCATTTTTCTTTCGGGGTTTTCCAACCAATCAACAATCAAAAGCACACAGCAGTCAAACAATAATCAACGTTCCCAAAAAATAAAACGGCACATGATCTTGCATGATCTCTTGTTTCCCTGGGAACGAGATTTCGTCTTTTTTCGTGTGGTATAGTTCCGGATTTTCTTTTTTCGCTTTTTGAGTGTGCAACCAAGCAGCAACCTCGGGGTAAGGGTGCGTATGATACGACACCTGAGTACAGTAGGCAGATGGCCCTTTCAATGGACCCTGTTAATAGGGCGTTCGAGACTGGAGGTCTCTTATATACGAACGTCCCTTATCAGAGTTGGTACCCGCCCCTTACGGTCAACTAATGCCAAGTGCGTAGTAACTAATCGGCGGCCTATAGCCAGCCAACTTTACAGCCAGACCTGTAGTCCAAGTACTGCAAAATTGCCACACGCAACCAACTGTAATACCTCGCCAACTATTCCCAACTAGTCGGCGCCTTATAGTCAGTCAAACCACCGGCCTACCTGTCGTCGATGATGTACTGCAATTTTTTCACACGCAACTAACTTGGGCCTAGCCAACTAATGCCAACTATTGTTTCGGGCGATTTATGGTCAGCCACCTAGCACTCGTAACGACAAGCGGGTTGCGGTTTTGAAAGGGCGAAGCTACTGTTTGCTGCTTGCTTGGGTTGTTGTTTCGATATGGCTTCCACAGGGAATACGTGGTCAACTAATGCCAACTAATGCCAACTATTGCCAACTCGCAGTCTTAACGATAAGCGGATGTCAGTTCTGAAAGGGTCTAGCTACTGCTGTTTGTTTGTTTCCACAGGGACTACGTGGACCGGGGCAAGCGCAGCCTGGAGACGATATGCCTCCTCATGTGCTACAAGGTGAAGTACCCGCAGAACTTTTTCATCATGAGGGGAAACCACGAGTCGGCTTCCATCAACAAGATGTACGGCTTCTACGACGAATGTGAGTATACGAGTGTACAGTATACAGCAGTAGTACAGACAGTAGACCTTGATAGTGACTACCAGGTATACAACAGTAGTTATTAACCTTCGGGACGGAAAACCATAGTAGATAGGACATACGGTACACACTAAAACCTACCAGGTACAATTTTCAGGCCTTGGGAAAATTCCCGAAGATTTCGGGAATCGAGTAAATCAACCATATCAAACTAACCAATGCCGAATAAACAATGTTAAAAGCACCACAAGAAAGACAAAACCACGGCGAATCGAATGACGGTGTTTTTGCCAATTCCCGTCGTAAATTACCATGGACCATACCGCGGTTCCTACTGGGTAAAAGAAAAAAAAAACACCGTCATTCGATTCGCCGTGGTTTTGTCTTCTTGTGGTGCTTTCAACATTGTTTATTCGGCATTGGTTAGTTTGGTATGGTTGATTTACTCGATTCCCGAAATCTTCGGGATTTTTCCCGAGGAAGGCCCTGTATATTTTGCTATTTTTACTAACAATACTTGGTCCTATTTACTACGGTCCTCCGTTATATTAATAGTAGGACTTAACGTTTAGTCAGTATAATCGTGGACGAACCTTGCTAGTGAACCTCCCTAAGGTAGCTACTTGGGCTGGTTGGCTGAACGTGTATCATACTCGGCTCAATCAACTTGAAGCCTTTCCCAGCCACAGCATCCCGAGCCCAACCTAGAGTCTTTCCAAGTACGAAATTCAAGCCGGCCGAGGCAGCCTAGAGTATTGCCAAGCACACAGTATCCAAGCACTGACCGCTGCTACAGGGTTAGGGTTCGGGTCGGAGGGTCGGCTTCAGGCGCCAAGCACAAAACCTCCGTCAATATTCACTATCAAGGTGTGTCCACCCCTCCCTTTGGTAGGGGCTTGGACTTCACTAGGACTTGACCTTTTTGGATGAAGTGACTGGCGCGCCTAATTGCAATTCGCGGACTTCGGCACTAATTGCAACCCGTACGTACCCTGTTTGGGTAAAGTGACGGGCGCGCCTAATTGCAATTCGCGGACTGCGGCACTAATTGCAATCCGTACGTACCCTATTTTTGGTGAAGTGACGGGCGCGCTAATTGCAATTCGCGGACTGCAGAACTAATTGCAACCCGTACGTACCCTATTTTTGGTGAGGTGACGGGCGCGCCTAAGTGCAATTCGCAGACTGCAGAACTAATTGCAACCCAAACCCTATTTTGAGTGAAAGGACATAACGTTACTATTGATAGAACAAGAGACAGGGCCAAGGGGATTGCAGCACGGTGGGTTTGCGGCCTGTTATAGAGATGGGGCAAGCTGAGCCGGGTGACAATACAAGACAGGAACACGGCAGGCTCGTTTCTGAAACTACTGTAGTTTCCCCGATTGTTGCTAGCAATGTCTGCCTGATCGGTGAAAACCCGACATGGCCCGTCCCGACATTGTAGGTCATACGACTACGGCCATGCAGGACATGAGTACCCAGCTCCCCCAGGCTTTCACCTGCGTTTCATTCAGATCGGCAAAGCAAAAGAAAAAAAAAAAAANCCTTTTTTTTGTCGTTTTTAAGCCAATCAGAGAGGACCTTCATAGTTCCACCCTATGCCCCCTATACAAATGCCGACGTACGCAGAGACCCCCTTCTCCCTTCGCACCTCGCACTACACGCCACTCGAGCGACACACACACATACCTGCCCGCACACCTCCGCCGAAATAATACGAGATAGAAGGCTCCCCTTCGGGATTGTGGTTGACTTGGAGTACCAGGGGTGTCACAAAAGTTGAGAAGGGAGAATACAGCAGCAGGCGTTCGTTCCTCGTACTATTAATAGCAGCTACTCGTATACGTAGCCACCGGGCGAGCACGAAGAGCATGAAAAAACTCTATTTCGCATTGCAAGGAACGGCAGGTTCGTGGGGTGCGTTTTAAACTTGATTTTAGTATGTACCTGTTTTTGGCCCCGAACGGACCAGGTGTATCTGTTTTTGGCCGCTGCCCAATATCTTAGGTATAGTTCTCGCGATCGAAATATCACACTCCGCTTGCAAAAATGAGTTTCGACGAAATCCTCGATCTCACGGCTGTTTTTTTTAAAATTATTTTTCATCTATCTAGGATCTATACGTAAGACCTAAAGCATTACCTACTCTGTAGCTCCTACAGTGGGTAGATCACAGTCTATCCTACTTGAGGAAACCCTTCCGCTTATTTTTGTGGAACTTGTCCGCTACGCCCTTCCGCTTGTTTTTGTTAATTTTTTGTGCTACGCTTAGGTGGTGGAAGACGGTTACGAGTTCTTCGCGAAGAGGCGACTGGTGACGCTCTTCTCGGCCCCGAACTACTGCGGCGAGTTCACTAACGCCGGAGCCATGATGAGCGTGGACGAGGCTCTCATGTGCTCTTTCCAGGCAAGCCCAGCTCACCGCCTTATTTAAGACAATCGTCCGCCATAAATATATATTCGGCACTCTCACCCGCCTTATTAAATACCCTCACCGCCTTATTCAGCGCTTGCACCGCCTTATTCAGCACTTTCAACCGCCTTATTCGACGCCTTCACCGTGTTATTCAGCGCTTTCACCGGCTTATTCAGCACCTCCACTCGCCTTATTTAGCACTTTCAACCGCCCTATGCAACATTTCAACCGCCTTATTTAGTACCTTCACCATTTATTCAGTCCTTGCACCGCCTTATTCAGCACTTTCAACCGCCTTATTCAGCATTTCCACCGTTTTATTAAGCATTTCCACCGTCTTATTGAGCGCTTTCACCGGCTTATTCAGTACCTCCACTCGCCTTATTCAGCACTTTCAACCGCCTTATTCAGCGATTTCATCGGGTTATTCAGCAATCTCATCGCCTTATTCAGCGCTTTCACCGCCTTATTCAGCATTTCCACCGCCTTATGCAGCACTTTCACCGCCTTATATAGCACCCGTATTACGCGAGACCAAAGTTATCAAAAGCCACGATTGGACCACATTTGGTTTTGATGACTACTGTGTTCCAACGTTATAGTGCAAGTCTCCAGGCAAGCTCGCATGCTCGCCCCATATAAAGAAAGATAGTGCTGCAGTTCAAGCTTGCTTGAAGTTTTTTGTTTTTGTTTCCAGGCTACTCGTAGACTCGCGGCACCACTGGGTATGCTGACTTAAAACTACTGTTGGAACGTCGGACATTTCACGACTAAACCGTCCTTGTGCTTTTTGTCAAAATTTGGTTGTGGCTTGTTGTAGTGTATTTTTTGTGTGATTTGTGTTTTTGTTGCGGCCGTTACTTCAATATGTCTTTGCCATACCGCGCTTATTTTCCCCTCACTGCCCCCCCCCCCCTTCACACCAAGTCCGCCTCAAAGGCGGTTCTTAGCAGGATGCAGCTCACCCTCCATGCGACTCGCCCAATACCTCACGGCGTTTCGCGCTTGGTGCAAGCAATGTCTGCCTGGTTGGTGAAAACCCAACGCGCTCCGTCCCGGCATTGTAGGGATGCGAGGGTCTATGGTCATACGACTACGGCCATGCATGGACACGAGAAGACCACCATTTCCCCCCCAACCCCCACCTTCCACTATCCCCCGAGAAAAATAGACGAGTGTGACATGGAGCAGTTTGGTACTCTAAATAGTAGCGAGAAAACGATCGCTATCTTAGGAGATAGATGGTGGCCACAGGCGGCGAAACAGGAAGGGAATAAGATTAGCAAAAAGTTTCTTTGTAGTATATGGAAACAACGTAATGAGCGCCCCAAGTGTTGGAGGTGTCTCTATAAGGAGTAGGAACGGTGCTCCGTCTTGAAAGGGATGCGTGGTCAATGGTCAAATGATTAAGGCAAGCAACAAATGAGTACGCCCCCCCCCCCCCCCCTGC
>MEHQ01002955.1:42765-52765 GCA_008828725.1 Saccharina japonica
GGGGGGGGAGGGGGGGTGCTCCTGGTACACAGGTATTCACAAGTACAAAAAGTACAGGACACTCAGTAAGAAATAGGATAGCTGGCTCAGGCTGGATTTCTTATTTGAGAGAGAGTGTTTTTTTTCACTACCGTCAAGGTCACGACTCTCGAATTTATTTTTTTCCCTCTAAACATCAGCCTATTATGGTAGACCATATGATAGTAAATAGAACCAAATTTTACTAGTAGAAATAGGTAAATATGTAGTTTGTTGTGTGTACGGTAAGTCCTATTTACTATTGTTCCCCCACAATAGCTTTCTTTATGAGCCTGTTTATTATTAGGTGTCCTGTACTGTATGACGTCTATGTGCCCCTCTGTTTCGAAATATATGGGCAGTTTGGATGCTAAATTTGGATAAAAAACGTTATTTGTATTTCTGAACAGAGTGGTAGATTATTATATTCTGAACCCTAACCCACCCAGTCCCCGAACATTAAGGCAATGTTGACTGTCTCCAAACGCTAGGGCTGGGCAGTGGCTGACTCAGTCAGTAGCGATGTATACTGTCGTCAAAATCAATCAGTATGCTGGATTGCAGCAGTATGTTGTCTCTCCTCTCTCCTCTCTCCTTCCGAAACGCATTTGGTGGGTTTCCGTACTAAAACATGGCGTGTTTCTTGGACGAACATGAGAAAAAAAAAACTGCTGGTGAACATACTGGCCGGGTCAATCAGTAGATTACTACTGCCAGTGCATACTGTGCCAGTACCCAGCCCTACCAAACGCAGGGTAGTAACCGGTATGAGTCCGTCGTCAGTCTGATTATGGTTTTGAGTACTGTGCTGGGAAATCGATTCGTTTGTCAGTTTTACCCGACTGCTGCTTCCTGAAGCTCGTCGCTTCTGACCGACAACCTGTAGCAGTAGATCCCTCCATTATGATTTTTTTAATTCCCTCCATTATGTTTTTTTGCAATCCCTAAGTGCAACCCCTAATTACAACCCCCAAGTGCAACCCCTTAGTGCTAATTGCAATCCCTAAAATCAACCTCTAATTGCAAACCCCAACCCCTACAGTAACTGCAACCCCTAATTGCAACCCCTTATAAGTACAACCTCTAATTGCAATTGCAACCCCTAATTGCAACCCTAATTGCACCCCTTGTAAGTGCAACCCCTACTTGCAATCCCTAACTGCAATCCCGAACTGCAACCCCGAACTGCAACCCCTACTTGCAGCTCCTAAGTGCAACCCGTAGTTGCGATTGAAATCCCTATATGCAGCCTCTAATTGCAACCCCTATGTGCAACCCTTACTTGCCATTCGAACCCCCAAGTGCAACCCCTACTTGCAATGCCTAAGTGGAACCCTTGAGTGCAATTGCAGCCCCTAATTGCAACCCCTAAGTCCAACCCTTAAGTGCAACCCCAAATTGCAACCCCTACCATGGCGGGTTGCTTGCTTTGCCAGTACCGCCACACGCCCGAAACTTGGATGCCATTTGTGGATTGCTCCTTTTTTTTAACCCCCCCCCCACCCCCCCCATCCCCCCCCCCGCCAAATAAATGCTACCCTGCTGTACAAACGCGCATCAGAGGCAAGAAATGGCGGCGGCTACCGAGCGGCGAGCCCTACGCGGAGAGCAACGCCGCGCGAACGCCCGAGCGCGGGAGGAAGCGGTCCTCCTGGCCGCCGCTTGCTCCCCGGCTACACGCGCCGCCTCATCATCATCAGCATCCTCAACATCGTCATCCGTTTCGTCATCTCTTTCGAAGTCGTCGGCATCTTCGATCTCCATCGCGGTGGCGCAAGGCGACCGCCAGGTGTTGGCGGCGGCAGAAGCGGCGGCGGCGGCGGCGGCAGCGGAGGCGGGGGCGGAAGTCGGGCTCGCCGAGGGAGGAGGGTCCGGGGGCGGCGCAGGGTTAGGGCAGGAGTGGGCCGCGGCCACCGAGCAGCCTTCCTCCTCTCACGGGTTCTTCACGCCCCCCTCCACGCTGGCGTCCGCGTCGCGAAGCGCTGCTGCCGCCGGCGCCGTCGCTGAAGCTGGAAGGTCCGCGTTGAATGTCTCTGGGAACGGTGCTGGGAACGGCGCTGGGAACGGCGCTGCAGGGAACGGCGCTCCTGAGAACGGTGCTGCAGGGAACGGTGCTGGGAACGACGCTGGGGAGGATGTCATGTGGTACGATGCTCGGAGCAGTGCCGCTGGGAACGGTGCCGGCAACGCAGACAGAGACATCGCCGGGAACGCCGCCGCTGGGAACAGTGCTGGGAACGGCGGCGGGAACGGTGCGAGGAACGCTATTGTTGCTAACGGCGTCGCGGGGGTTTTCGCCGCCGGAGCCGTGAGAGAGCCCGACTCTGCTGACGCTGGCGCGGGTAGTCGGAATGACAATAAACGCGGTGGTGGGGGTGGTGTTGGTGTTGGTGGTGGTGGTGGGGTTGGAGGCGGGGTTGGAGGCGGGGTTACAGGTCGGGGTCGGGTTGGGGCTGGAGCTGCGGGTGGTGACGGCGGGGTGGGCAAGGGTAGTGCCGGGGGCAGGCCCCCTCCTCGAGCTAGAGCACCGTCTCCGAGGCCCAGAGACGCGCTCGCCAACGCGTTCGCCTCTCAAAGCCAGCACCACCACAAGGTGCCGCGCGGTGGCGGCCTGCATATCAGAGGGACCAGCAGCGATGGCATCGACGCCGCGAGCAGCGGCAGCGGTAGCGGTAGCGGCGGCGGCGGTAGCGGCGGCGGAGGTAGCGGCGGTAGCGGAGGCGGTACTTACGCGGGCGAAGAGGAGATTGGGGAGCGGGAGACGCGCTCGCTCACCGCCCCTTCATTGGTAACTCCGGGTGGGAGTAGCAGCGGGGGCGGTTTGAGTACCCCGCGAAGCGGTACCCCGCGGGGCGGTACCCCGCGCAGCGGCGGCGGGGGTTTCGGGGACAGTGGCGGGAGTGAGGACGGGAAGCCGAAGCGGCGGGCCGGGCTGGGGTTTGTCGGTGCGTGGCGACGGGGGGCGGCTGGTGGGTCTTCGGGGCGATCGCGTGGGAAGAACCGAGGGTGAGCTCGTGGTGGCGGTGGTGGGTTGGGGGGGCGGGGGGGGCGGGGGCGGGCGTAGTAATTTGTTGTTTGCCTTAGTCTTATGATCGGCTACGCGTACCTTTTGCGATTGAACACCGGGGTTTGGAGGGGGGGGAGGGAACTTCTGTCATGCATGGTCGCAGTCGTTGACCATAGTCCGCGGGGGGCGTATTCATTTGTTGGTTGCCTTGGTCATTTGACTCATTGATTTATCCGTTGACCACGCATCGCTTTGGAGACTTAGAGCCGTTCCTAGTTCCTACACATAATAATAAACACCGCCAACATTTTGGCCCTCGTTGCGTTTTTTCCATGTATTTTACACCTATCTGGCAGGTTGTTTTTGCTAGTTTTGTCATGCATGGCTCTAGTCATATACCCATAGACGGGGGAGGGGAGTGGTAGGGGGGAGGTAGTGGTGGTGGAGATGGTAGGGTTGTTGTTGGTGGTGGTAGGGTGGTAGTTGAGTTTGATTGTGGTTGTTCTTGTTCTTTTTCTCGCTTTGATTGTTGTTGGGTGTTGTTAGTGTTGTCATTCGCGAGCTGTTGTTTCTCTCGCAGCATTGATTTTGTGCACACTTGTTTTCTCATCTGGTGTAGCATGCGCGCGCTGTCTTATTCACACCTGTTCACACCTCGGGGGCATATCACGATCTGGATCATTTAGATCATGTAGATCATTTAGATCATTTAGATCATTTAGATCATCTAGATCCTTGAGATAATCTAGATCCTTTAGATCATCTAGATCTTTGAGATCATCTAGATCCTCTTTTAGATCATCTAGATCATTTAGACCATCTAGACATTTTAGATCATCTAGATCATCTAGATCATTTAGATAATCTAGATCTTTTAGATCATGTAGATCTTTTAGATCATGTAGATCTTTTAGATCATCTAGATCATTTAGAGCATCTAGACATTTTAGATCATCTAGATCCTTTAGATAATCTAGATAATTTACATCATCTAGATATTTTAAATCATCTAGATCCTTAAGATCATCTAGATATTTTAGATCATCTAGATCTATTAGATCATCTAGATCATTTAGATCATGTAGATCATGTAGATCATGTAGATCTTTTAGATCATCTAGATCATTTAGATCATCTAGATCATCTAGATCATGTAGAGCGCAGTCTTCCGTTACTTATGGTAGTGTGGGCCCGACCCTTGAAAACTGTCCTAGAGCATCCGGTACAGATCATACAAATCAGGTACCTACCTTTCCTGAAAGATGTACATAGCTCTTTAACCGTGGGAATCGGTGACCTGCCCAAGTTTGCGCGTTTTTTTCTGCCGCTTCTCATGGGAGCATTATTTTTCAGCACTTGCAAATATTTTATATATATACTTCGAAGTATATAAGTGGTGTTAAATTGAAGCCGGTATATACGATAATTCACAACTTACTCGATGCCATGGTTGACACATGCCGCTGTGTAGGAGACGACGCGACTAACGCTTGGCGCAGGGTTTGCGTTATAGTCATTATTGGTAGTCATTCGACCTTCGCCCATAGTGTCGAATAGCTGACAAACCCCCTCTCATTAAAGCACGATATCTATTTTTATGCCGTAGTGTGGCCCCTACCTATATAACAACATGAGCAACTGCTGCTGTACATCATATACAGACCGGGAACCACTCTGCCCTCGCATGATTTTTCATTATGAAGTGGGCATCGATGATACTGCTCGCGCGGTGAGTTTTCCTGCTGTTTTTTCTCGGGAGCACTCTTTTTTTCAGCACTTGTTTTTTTTCTTCTTCTTTTTTTGTAGTTGGTGGGTGTTAAAAGCACGCGTGCGCTGTTTCTTCTTTTGGCACAGGGGAGGGTCTGACCAGGACCAGGAGGGTGGTCCTGACGATATCGGCAGCAGCGCCAGCAGCGGCAGCATCCACAACGTGAGTTTTTATTTTTTATTTTGTAGAGTATTGATTTTTTTTTTTTTTTTCCGAAGCCAAAAGTAAATTCGCAAAATACTTAATTCGAGCAGCCACATCAACACCTTGTGAGTGTTTTTTTAATGGAGATAAGTTCGGCGGGTTTTTCCGAGTCGAAAGTATATTCCCAAAATAGTAAATTCGAGCAGCCGCACCATCAAACACCGTGGGAGTGTTTTGTTTTTTCTAGAGAATTTCGGCTTTTTTTTCCGATTCAGGTAAATTCACAAATAAGAAAGTCGAGCAGCGGCAGCATCAACAACGCGGCAGTTTTGTTTTTAAATAATATGGAATCTCGGCGTTTATGCGAGTCAGGTAAATTCGCAAGCTGTCAGATCGAGTTCCTCCGATTTTTCCTTGACGATAGACGTATGCTACGGAGAGGTGTGTACCCATAACAAAACATTTCCTTCCCTTCGTTTTGTTGTTGCTTCGTAGCTAATTGTTGTCGTTGTTGTTTGCTGTTGCTTCGGACACAAACGGCACCCATCCCCGAAGGAAACACGCCTACGTATAATATATAACGTTTCCTTCCCTCCTCTTTTTTTTTTTTTTTCTTTTTTTCAGCCTGGTAATTACAACACCAACGCTGCAGCCGGTGCCTAATTGTGGTCGCTGTTGTTGGTGTTGCTTCGGTCACAAACGGCACCCACCCCCGAAGGAAACACGCCTACGTATAATATACCAGGCATAACCTTTCCTTCCCTCCTCATTTTTGGTGTCTTTTTTTTTTGTCCTTTTTTTCAGCCGGGTAATTACAACATCGACGCTGCAGCCGGTGCCTCCGGATCTAGCAAGCAGAGCGAAGACGGCCGTAGACTCGACAGCATGCGGAGCATGGACAGTGCTGGGGAACGTTCTCGACGGGGCATCCTGGGGGCGGTTAAGAAGGGGGTAGGGGCAGTGTGGGACAAGGTTTCGGCAGACCACCCGGAGCCGTTGCCTGTCGACACGGTGAGGCGCTTTCGTTTTTCGATTCCCATTTTTTGTGTGTGTTCCTCATTTTTTCCCGTTCTGCCTCAATCTTTTCGACTTTTTGTTTGTTTTATTTTTGTTCGATTTTACAATACATAGTTTTGTACTGATTATGCTCCTACGTCGTAGCAGTACTAATGTCGCCCTTTTGTTTTGACGTGACGTTTGTCGGTGTCTGCAGAACCTCACGAAGGAAGAGCAGAAAGCGCAGCACATAAGACTGGAGAAGGAGAGACGGAACGACTGGCGAACCAACAGCATGGCGGAACAGCATCAGGTGGGTCTCCTTTATTTTAACAGTACATACGGCTTTCATATAGCACATCAGTACATTCGGTTTGATTGAAGGTTTGACCTTTATATAGGAGTTAGTCGAGGGGTGTACTCATGTCGTGCATGACCGTATTGCCGGGGACCATAGTAAATAGGACCAATTTTTGGTCGTAAAAATGAGGAAATATATAGGTTTTTGTCTGTGCCGTAGGTCCCTATTTACTATGGTCGGGACCATAGTAAATAGGACCAATTTTTGGTCGTAAAAATGAGGAAATATACAGGTTTTTGTCTGTGCCGCAGGTCCTATTTACTATGGTATGGTCGGGACCATAGTAAATAGGACCAATTTTTGGTCGTAAAAATGAGGAAATATATAGGTTTTTGTCTGTGCCGTAGGTCCTATTTACTATGGTCGGGACCATAGTAAGCAGTACCAATTTTTGGTCGTAAAAATGAGGAAATATATAGCCATAGACCCTCGCATCCCTACAATGCCGGGACGGAGCACGTTGGGTTTTCACAGACCAGGCGGGCATTTGAGTGCTTGCACCAAGCGCGAAGCGCCGTGAGGTGTTGGGCGGGTGTCACGAAGGGTGAGAGCTACATCCTACTAAGAACCGCTTGTGAGGCGGACTTGCATGTGGACGTACAGCCTCCAATGAATTGATTTGATTTCTAGTGTGGCCACTTCCAGACTTCCAGAGACAGCAATGGGTATTACTATGGATCTGCATCGTGGGTGCCTTGCCATATACGCACTACGCGATACGATCATTCCCCTTGTGCGGAGTTGAGGTTCTCATATAGAGGGTGAGGTGAAGTTAAATTGATTAATTTATCAGTGACTTGAGCTGTAAATAGTATGGATTGATTAATGCAGACAAAATAGGGTCATGATGTATCACTTTTTTTCCTGTGTACATCTTAGCCTTTTACTTTCTAAGTGAATGGGTATCGACAGAGAATCGAGGACTATCATATCATATCGTATCGGGAAATGATGCACGAAATAAATTTGATACGATTTCGATGTTCTACACCTCAGAATGTCTCGAGGAAAACACGTGTGTCGATATGACATATATGTAGATTCTACGAGTACCGGTTTCGGAGTTGGATATTTGGATGTGTCAAAACTTTAAGACACGACTTATCCGTATAACCAAAATCTGACATCTTGATTAACCGTTTTAGAACTGCACTGTCTCGAAATAAGTATTTAACTCTAATTCCAAGTGATTTTGTCTCCACATCGGTACTGCAGTCCTACATGGGTTAAGCAACGATTTTTTCGAAACGATTTTTTCGTATTTGTTTTTGTCATTTCGATGTACGAAAATTTCGATACGATCTCCAACTCTTACGTACCTTCTACGAGAACTCTTTCCTTTCCCCTTTCTGACCCCCCCCCCCTGCTCCCCGTTCTCCACCCCCGTCCGCCCCCCTTTCCCATCGCCGTTCTCAGCTAAGCAGTCCTGCTTTGCGTTGCAAGCAAGAAGAGAGACAGGTTCTGGGGTTTAGAGTGATTGAAACTCCGCACGATCGAGAGAATGAGCCCAAACGAGTTAGTTACAGCAGGGGGGGGGGGGGGGCGGGTGATTGCGACACCCCCCCTCTGTGTCTCTCTCTCCCAGGGCGACTGATTTTGGGGCAGTTAGGCATTCGGCCGGTCGAATATTTTGCGCCCTTGGGATGTCAGGATGGGGTAGTCGGGCTTATACGGGATCTTGGTAGGGTGGGTGGAGAGGGGCTACGCTTCAGGGATGTTCGGGCCGGGGGGCGGGGGGAGGAAGGTTCACCTCCCCCCCCCCCCCCCCCCCCCCCCTCCTTATACCATGCCGTTTTTCTAAGAGGGGGCGCAGTAATGCGTACCAGGATATTTCGTGCCTTGGACAGATCATACAGATCATACAGATGACACAGGTTATTCCCACTTGATGATCTAAACCTTGCAGGGCAGATGATCTGGATGATCTGGATGATCTGGATGATCTTATGATCTGGATGATGTGGATGATGTGGATGATCGGTATGGTCTAGTTCATCGTGTTGCCGGGTGGGAGCCGTATAGTGTGCATGTTCTAACACGTGTTTTCCTGGGTTGGATCTGTACTAAGCAGATCCTTCACAGTCTCTCACAACGGCAGGTCAAGAGATAGATGATCTAGATCATGATCTATCTGTAGATGATCTAGATCATGATCTATCTGTAGATGATCTAGATCATGATCTATCTGTAGATGATCTAGATCATGATCTATCTGTAGATGATCTAGATCATGATCTATCTGTAGATGATCTAGATCATGATCTATCAGTAGATGATCTAGATCATGATCTATCTGTAGATGATCTAGATCATGATCTATCTGCAGATGATCTAGATCGTGATCTATCTGTAGATGACCTATATCATGATCTATCTGCCCGAGCTATGGAATACTTGGATGCTGAGCCAAGTTTTTCTGTGAGCGGATGCCGCTTTTTTATACGGACGATATTCCGGTCGTGTTGTGTTCAGCTCGCGTCTTCCACGCGCGGTAAATGCCACCGAACCTTCTCTACGAACTCCCCCTGTCAAAACTGGCGCTGCTTTTTTTCTCCCTCTTTGCTCTCTCTGCTGCGCCTCTCTTTGGTGCGTCTAACTTGATCGAATCGAGTTACGTACGTAATGCAACTGCTTTTTTTCGGGGCATTGGAGGGATTTTCCCTCCGGGTTTTGTGCGGCCGTTTCTTAACCCCTCCTTTTTTTTTCTGTGTGCGTGTTTTTGGGAGGGTGTATACCCGCCCCCGGTGCACAGTGAAAGCTGCTTATAGGGAGGAAACTATTCGAAGTTATAGTGCTCTGTGTGTGGAAAGGGGTAGAAGGTTTCTAAGCACGAAATCTAAGGCGGGTGAGTGGGGGGGGTGCGAGGGAAGGGGGAGGGGGGTGTCGATACACTGTAGTTGTGTCTCGTTCGAACCGGACGGATGGGGAGGGAGGGGGGGAGGCGTTCACGGGGAGGGGGGGGGGGGGGGGGGGGGGTTGCGATTACCTTTTGTTTGTTCCTGTTCCAACCGGGCGGGGGGGGGGGGGGGGGGGGGGGGGGGGGGGGGGGGGGGCGAGCTGCTGCAAGCAGCAGAGTGTTTCTACTCGTATTGTTAAGCTGGAAAGCAGCAGAACGTTCCTAGTTTTGAAGACCGTACGCGTGTACGATGTTGGTTATAGTCGCACCAATATCTGACGGCTGCGTCTGCGGAGAGCTAGATGGCTGATAGGGAAACAGCAGCAGCAGCAGCAGCAGCATTTAATAGCTAGTCCGGGGGCCCCCCCCCCCCCCCCCCCCCCCCCCGCGAGTATTTTTTTTAATACTTGGAAGGAAAAGGATAAGAGTGTAATGATAGCTTCCCTTTTTGTCATTCTACCACTTACACTTGTTTTTGTTTTTTGTTTTGCAATTGTTTCTCCGCCTTTTTGGCGATCTAGGAGTGCCGTTATTCTTAGGAGTACCGATATTTTTTTCAACTTTTTTTTGTTTTTGCTTCCCATTGTGCACTTTGCCCCCCCTTGTTTTGGTCCGGATACGTATTTTGGGACCCATAGCTTGAGACAGAATGCTAGAGGATTACGTAGGAAAACTACATGCCGCAAACCGATTTTGTTTTTATGGTGCGAATTGTCCTGGAATTTTCCCTTACACGCGAACCGATTGTGGTTTGTGATACGATTTTTCCTGGATTTTTCTTCAGCTCGCGAAACCGATTGTGATTTTGCG
>MEHQ01002955.1:54112-70149 GCA_008828725.1 Saccharina japonica
CCCCCCCCCCCCCCCCCCCCCCCACGATCAGTCAGTCCTCTATACGTTAGTAATACAATGCCTCTACGCAGAGGCCGTTTCTGATTGGTCAATTTTTTTCAGGTTGGCCTTTTTCCTCATGTGGAACTTCTAGCTGGGAACTGTTGGTTGCTTGGGGAGGGTTATGATTTGCAACAAATAAACTCGTGGAGGGTTCATCCACTCAGTGTAGACTGCTGTCCTTTTTTTTGGTTGGTTGTCGGTTTTCATTTCGTCTCGTCTCGTTTTGTTTTTGTTTTTTGTTCCCTTTTTTTGTTGTCTTACCGCTCCCCCCCCCCCCCCCCCCCCCCGTACATATGAAAATATGTTGGGGGCGCCCCTGGAAGGAACTATACAGACGGCGGCTTACATAGACACCCCGTCAATTATACTGTACAGTGCAGGACCCTACTACTAAGAGACAGCGATAACTAAGAAAGCCAGGCTGATTTTTTCAGAGAAATTAGTAATTCGGGAGTCGCTACTGACGTTGTTAGTGTAGAAGGTGATTATTCCTAAGTATGAAATCCAGCCTGAATCAGTTTTCCTGCTTCTCGCTGCAGGTCCTGTACTATCGTATTCCATAGTACTTTACGGTTTTTGTCCAATCTTGGGAGACAAAATCAGGCGAGACACACGGAATTTCGTTGCTCTTGGCAACAGAGATGGACGAGGCCTGTACTGGGGGATTGTACGACTCGCGCTGCCTGCTTTTTTGCCCAAGCTTGCGTTAAAATGAGTGTAATATTATACCTGGTAGGTACCTGGTATGATATTACAGCAGTATTATTATTGTGTTTTTTTTTGTTGCTCATTGTGCGTGTGAGTTGAACTTATAAAAAATGGAGCCGTTTTTTTTTTTTGTGGCTCATTTTTTTTAGGCGTGAATACAAGCAAAAGCGACGTTCGTTCGTTTTGTTTTTCCCGGCAAAATACTCATTTTCGAGTCAAGTATTGCCGGAGATTTGAGGGGTGGGAGGGGAGGTAAGGTTGTGATGTGGACCTTTGCTGGCCAGTTGTCAGGCTAGCATGGCGTTCGGCAACGGCAACGGTAAGAGAAGCAACAGGAGAGGGGGTAGAAAAAGGAGGAGGGGAGGGGAGGGGGAGGGGAGGAGGGGCAGGAGGAGGAGGAGGAGGAGGAGGAGGAGGGTGTGGAGCAAGAGGATACGTTGGAAAATATAGGGAGTTCATAGCCAGGAGCGGCGACATAATAAGTGGGAAGGGGGCAGCGGGTGTATCTGAAGTTCATTTGTCGTCCTTTCTACGATGATGACCAATGATGAGTGACGATGTAGAATGTGTGTGCTTTGCTTCTTTATGAAATCACCTCACGTTTTTTTTTTGGATGTGTTTTTTTTTTTTGTTGAGACGTCTATTTGTATGCCTTTGCATGTCTTTTGTCTTTTCTTGTCTGTGTGTTTGTGTTCATTTTTTATTTTATTTTCACTACGTGGATGCTGTCGTGTTTTTTACTTGTGCTTGTTCGTGCGGTCCCGCTTTGGGGGTAACTCGGATTTGGAGGGGTTTGGTAAAGAGATAAGGAGGGAGGGGTGGGAGGGATGGGAGGGATGGGAGGGATGGAAGCGAGGGAGAGAGGGAGAGAGGGAGAGAGGGAGGGAAAGAGGGAGAGAGGGGGGGGGGGGGGGGGGGGTATGTGAGGGAGAGAGGGAGGGAGAGAGGGGATAGCAATCATATTAATACGTGCTCTTTTTTTCACGGAGTTGGGCCGTGAAAAAAAGTTGTGCTCAGTTATTGTAAGGACTTGGGGGTGGGGGGGAGTCTGACTGTTGTAGTATCTGTAATGTCGAGGGCTGTGTCGAAAACAACAGGTTGCGGGCTGACAGCAGTGTTGCCGCCACTGCCTCTTTTGCGACAGTCGAATGATGCACCACCATCGTCCATACAGCGTACAGGGCATTTTACATGTGTACCTTGGTAGCATACGGTACTTTTTTGCTTTTGTTTTTTTTTGGTTCGCGGGGAGTCACGCAAAATAATAATTGGAAACCCACCCTTTTTTCAAAGGTGAGCAAATAATACGATAATGCTACCTGTCAAACCGATATTATAGCACTTTGTAGTAGGGGGACTATCCACCCGATCACAGCCTCCCGCTGTTAGTTCTGTTGATACGTAGGGGAGGTATTAGTGGGTGCCCCTCCCTTTCTTTGTAAGCTTCCTTTTCTAGAAGAACTCCCCCATAACGCGTGCCACCCCCCCCCCCCCCCCCCCCCCCCGCCCCCCCCCCCCCCCCCCCCCCCGTCTCTTCCTTCGGTGTTGGAATAGGACGGCTGCCCTGTTTTCTGGCCTTTGGGCGTATTTATAATAAGTTGCACCCATTATTTCCCGCCTGCTTTCCTTTTCAGATTAGTGTGGTTCGGATTCTGGATCGTTCATGTGTGTCGGTCCCAGGTTTAGTTTCGGATTCTGTCTCGTTTCCCGATTCCGTCTTCGTTTCGGATTCGAATCCGATGTTTTTGGTGTCAAGGTCGGATTCGGCAACGGACTTGGTTTCGGAATTTTTCCAGGTTCTGATTCGGGTCTGGTCTTGGGATGGGCTTGGTTATAGGTTCGGGATCGATTTCGGATATGATTCCTGATTCGGATTCGGTATTGGTTTCGGGACTTCTGAAGCGATCGACGGATTCGATATCACGGATTCAGCATTGGATTCGATGTGAATTTCGTATTTATAAATAGGTTTCAGATTCGGTTTTTTATTCGTTTTGAGGTTCTGATGCCGATTCAGTGGTGGTTTTGGTTTCCGTTCCTGCGCGGTCGGTTGTTGACGCCGATGCAAATGAGCAAACCAACCGCGCATGCATGCAGTGCATGCTTTTGCTGGAGCTTTGTTCGGTCGATCCATCTTCCGGCGGATTATGAATTAAAAATTCCGGCGAGTACGATGCTTCCAGTGGTGGCGGTACACGTTGCATCAAAAAAACAGGAACGGGCCCCCAGAGCTATTTGATGAGTTTCCTCATTGATTACTTGTTACCACAGAGAGAGACAGCCGCGAGCATCGGTAGGATAGGGGGACGACGGGGTGATGGTGGTTATCATGCCTTGTGACGGCGATGAGGGTGATGGTGATTTGGCGATGATACGTACGATGATAATGATGGTCGGCTATAGATGGCCATCAATGGTGAGATGATCGATTGATGGATGGATGCTGGTTTGTAAGATTACGATTGTTGTGGTGGTGCTCGTCATGGTGAGGATCGATGATTGATGATGGTGACGATGCCATGTATGTGGGGATGATGACGATCAAAGTATGATGATGATCATGGGGATGGTGCCGATGATATACAACGGTGACCATGGTTATGCCGTTTCGTTTTGTTTTTGCGCCAAGTTTATGAGGGGAGAGGGGTGGGGTGTACTCATGTCGTGCATAACCGTAGTCGTATGACCAAACGGGGGGAGGGGGGTATTTTATTTTCATGAATGGCCGTAGTCGTATGACCATAGACCCTCGCATCCCTACAAAGCCGGGACGGCAAGGTTGATAATAGGAGGTGGGGGGGGGGGGGTACTGAATAAGGGAGGGGCGGGGGTGTGTGGGGGATTCAGTTATACGAGCGTAGTTGATGTATTTGTATTGTGTGTTGACCTCGAAATATTATTAATTGCACTCGGCTGTCAGTTGAGGAGAGGAAAGGAACGGGGCTTGTTTTCAGAAGTTCGGCTCAATGGAATGAGACATGGTTAAATGAGAAGAAGTCCAAAGGGATTGGAGATTGAAGATCTCTCAGTTGGAGCAATACCTGCCTTTTAGGGATGTCGCCTTATTGTATGAGCTCTTTACATGGAGAGCTCAAACATCCCACCCGGAACACGACTTGGAACAGCAAGTTCGTTCTCCCAATCCGGCCAACATGTCTATGCGTCAGGCCTAAACAACAAACACTCAGTATGCTACTGTAGTATTCTGAGGGACCATAGCAACCCGCACTGCACACACAAAAGTCTACCAGGTATATATTTACCTATTTTTACTAACAACATAAACATTGGTCCTATTTACTAGTGTGTACTATGGTCCTCTGTAATAGAGGTACAAACCAATGTCGCACGTCGTGTAGGCTTTGTAGGCCACTTCTTGCTGCAGTACTACTACTTACTGTAGCCACTTCAAGTTGTTGCCACTTCATGTCCCAGCTTCCCAATTTACGTACGTACACTGCTACGTAGTAGGTGTGGTCTGTGCTGCCTGGGACCATCCTGGAACAGCCGCCATCCTGGAACAGCCGATTTTCCTAATTGAGGATTGCCTTTCCGATGAGAATGAAAATCGAAAATATTTGTTTTTGAACAGTAAGAGATGTACTTCCCTTACAGTCATTTTTTCATTGTAAACTATTGTCAGTTCTGACACCCGTCGATGACTGGAAAAAAACAACTAAATCGGCATCGGCAGTCTCAAGATATCGAGGATATCAGAAAACCTGTATTTATGGGCGAGGGACCTCGCTCATAAATGCAAATCCCCTTAAATCCTTGATTTTTCGAGCCTGTCAAGGCCGATTTCATTTTTTTTCGTGGATCGATACCTACCATCGAGGAACATATTTTCCAGGTCAAACTTTGATCGTGAGCGAAATACAACTCTTAAACAATAATAAAGTACTAAAATCGATTATCATTCTCATCGGAAAGGCAATTCTCAATTCGGAAAATCGGCTGTTCTGGGATAATATCCGCGCGGATGAATTACTGATACACCTGGTACACAGCAGTGGAGATGCATGCGGTAACCGAACGTGAAATGTGCAACCGACATTATTGGTGACCTGCGCCGGGAACGTCACCGCCACCGCTGTCTCTTTTGCCACCTGCGTGTGCGTGCGCCCGGAACGTCACCACCACCACGCTGTCTTTCGCCACCTGCGTGTGCTTCTGCTACTGCAGCGTGAGCCCTCGGACCACTCCCGGGGCTGACCTTATATCACCCTGCCGGTTGATATCATTCGAGGGGGGGGAGTGCCTCAGTCCTGCCCCTCGGATAATCAGATTCCCTCCGGTTTCCAGTGTGAAATCCCTTTGGACGCATATATATATGCTGCGGTACGTTGTGGTAGCGGTGCACCATACTTTTTTGTTTGTTTATGAGGCTCATCACGCGAGGAAACTCTATACTAATACCAAGTCATTAGCAAGCCACCCAAAAACTTATTCTAGACAAAACCAAAACTAATGCGTATAGCAGTATGTACCCGATGGAGGATCCTACGTATAGGCCTGCGGTAGGTATATACACACGAAAAAAAGCAAATTGCAACAACACAATAATCAAATTCGGACGATTTTGGGTGAAAAGAGCCCCGTCATTGAGAAATTAGAAATTAACGTTTCAGCCAAAAAAACGTGCCATCTCTTACCTATCGTAGCGCACGCGCCCGGTTGTTAGCACACAAGAAACACGATTGCTTGACGAGGCACCAATCGCATGTCAGCCGATATGTATGCACGGCGGGCGTGGGACTCGAGGCCGGTATGTAGACGTGTCATGTGACAGGAGGAGCGGACACATATTTCGACTTTGATAGTAGCTCCTTGGGTGGCGTTGCGAGGGCCAGAACAACTGTCTCCCCCCTGTTCAACATAACGGGAGCGCGAGCTGCGGGCGAAGACACTGCAGTGCAGGCCTTCCCGCCGGCAGCGGGCGGAATGAGGGACCGGTTGCGAGAAATGCGCAGGGGTGAGACGATAGTTATTACGCGCGTCGGGCATTCAAGGGGGGTGAAACGACACCAGGGCTCACGGCGAGGAACGGAGGCGTTTTGTATTTCTCGTCCGAGGAAGCAGGAGGCTTACGGGCACTGCAATTAATCGTGCTGGTGATATGTATGCTCGGTTTTCTACAGAAGGAGGAGGAGGCAGTCATGCGGAGGACGCGACCGCGGCGCGTTGAGGGGTGCGTGCGTGTAGCGCGCTGTGCGGTGGGAACTCTCATTGTTTCCGGCTCTCTCACTCCAGTCAGTTTATTTACACTCCCGCAACCGACACCTCGAGTCCATGCCGCTGCAGGGCTTGGTATGCCCGCGTTTCCCTCTTTTTGAGCAACTGCAGCATAATAAGCGGTGTGTTCGTTTATCTACTAACTTCTTCCATTTTAGCATTTTTGGTACGGCCCGTTTCACGTTTTGTTCACTGCTGAGCATTGCACTGGCAGTTTTACCGCGTTTGTCTACTGCACGATACATGCTTAAATTGAGGTACCAGTATGCACTAAAAAATGTTCCGCGTCTATTCCAGTATTTCGCACTACAGTAGGCTCAGGGCTTGGGTCGGACGGACAATTTTTGACATTCCGCGACAGAGGACCCCACCCAGTAAACTGGGGAAATATGTTTCCACAAGAAACATGGTCTTGACTTGACGGTAGATACTCGCTCCAACATTGTTTGAAAACATGATTTCGTAACGTTGCAATCAAAAGTGGAGGAACGTGCTGACAGTCTGGAGCGGAACGGGAATGAGATATGGTCGATGAAATTCGACGAGCAGTGCTAACAGTGCTGGACCCTCTCAGCCATAAAAATGAAGGCAATCACAGCAGTAGTAACGGGGGCGAGAAGGGAAGACACCTGTGACCAAGGGCGCATGCCTCGGTAGAGGTGCACCATGTTGTTTCTGAGAGTAGTCACTTGAGGAGCTCTATACTACAAGTAAGTTACCCAATAACTGATTTTGTAGGAAAATGAAAGTTAGACCCGATCAATAATCCCACATGGTCTAAGCCACGCCTAAGCATACAAAAAACATTAACATTGCAACACAAAAGAAAAAAATCCTGACGATTTTGGGTTAAGGAGCCCCGTCGTTGAGAAAACGTTTCAGCCAAAAAGTGTCACTGGGACCTCGTAGGACGTGTCTAAAGCATGTACAGAACGCTTGAAGTTAAAAGAGATGATTAAAAAACAACAAAATGTAACATGTATTATGTGGATACGCAGCGACAAAAATTGGACGAAACGTACCAAAAACGCAAAAGGCTGCGAGACACATAGTGCGATGCGACCATCGTTCGGCTTAGCCCGTACTGCGCAGCCCCGCAGCTTTGCATGCACACACGGCTGGCAGCACGTCTTCATACTAAGGTGAGGTGCTTCCTCCTGCGCATCTAGGCTATCTATCCGTCCACACAGCAGCACATACTTGTACAGTCCCCAAGGGGGCGCTACGAAGTAGTAAACATCCCCAGCCGTTTCCCAACTTCAAAGGCACTCGAAACTTGTTTTAGCGCGACGCCTATCTACGGAACGGAAGGAGGACACCATCTTTGGCCGCCGACTACACCCTTGCCAATACCACACACGAAAGAGCTTAGCCACTAGGGATCAGCTTGTGACCGTAAAACAGAACAACGTACGAGTACTACCCCTGTTTCCAATAACGGAGGCCTCGCTACAGAGCACCTGAGACGGTTCCACTATGCATACGACCACACAAAGGTAGCCCATACTACGGAAACGAGCGGTAAAGGTAGTCTTTACGAGGTTCCGCTTCGGAGTCCTTCGGACGTTTCACTATGCATACCACTACACAAATTAGTCTATACTACGAAAACGAGCGGCAAAGTTAACCTCGACAAGTTTCTGCTTCAGAGTCATTCGGACGCGGGGCGAACGCAAGTCAAAACCCGCTGACGTTTCGTGTTGCTGAAAACACGAAATGCCCACCAGCCGTAGAAGTTTCGAAGTCCTATACAACCCAAACACAAAAGCCATATCGACCATTGAAAATAAACCGGTACACACACGCCCCTCCCAGGACAAGCCTACCACACGCTTTTTCAGAAAATACACGACAAGCCCGAGAAGTTGAAAAAAGGCTAAACGCTAAACGTACCAAAAGATAACATATGAGACGCTTGAAATTGCGTTGCTCCTAACACTTCCCGGGTCTACATTTTCCCTCTCGGTCGGTGTTGTGCACGCAAGAAAGCGCAGATATGCACATTGCTCGACACTTCCGTGGCGATGCCATGGTACTTCCATACGCCCATCATGACGCTGCCACGGGCCTTCACTGCCTTTCATTGCACTACCAAAATTCCACTCCCCTTACATTGCAATGGCATTGGCCACCATGCCACTATTGCCATGGGGGCACCATGAGATACCCATGGGTGAACGATGGTACGGCAGTGCCAGTCCCATAGCAGTGCATTGCGACTCCTCATGGCTTTGCCCTATGGGACACGTTTATGGCACTTCCACTCAAATTGTTCATACGTAGCCTGTCATTATATCAATAGTCGCTGACATGAAACATCATAGCAGCGCCATGAATGGCCATACCACTCCCATGACATCGCCCCCGAACGCCCATGAAACACCATGAACGTAGCTTAAGTCCCATGGCCTACTATGGCATTGCCATGGCGTTGTCATGTCACCTCCATGGTGTTGCCATGTGGGAGCCGCTGGCGGTGCAATTACCGTACCACGAGAAGCCACGGCATGCCATATCATGCTACGTATAGGAACTGCCCTGGTGTCCCATGAAGAATCAAAACGATTCAGATAATAACAAACAGGGGTGCTTGTATGCTGTGATTGCCCACGCTAGGCAGACCCCAATTCTTGAGTACGGCACTTCAATTGATCCCTCTTACCCTTCCTTGCGAACCATGTCAGTCTCCCAACCCTTGCACATGGATCCCCGCACATCTACCTGGAATACCCAAGACTGTCTCTACTCTTCTGCGGTACGGTAACGCAACGGCATGGACTCGCCAGCGATTGGGCTATCGCTAGCGTGTTAACCGCTGCCGCTTAGGCGGGCCTTCGTGACGGGGTACCGCCGGCGCATCTCCTGTACGGCCTTCACGTAGGTAGCTGCATCCGTTGAAGGCGCCCCTTTCTCGTTCAGCAAGGCCAACTCGATATCGGCATCGATCGCCCTATACACTTCACCGTCGAAAGAGACGGCTACCTTCCTGCAGAGATGATAGTGTCTAACCTGGTTCCAAAACGTTCTCTTCGGCTCTACTTGGCTGAATGGGTTTCTGTTGATGTAAGCCGGCATCGGTATGGGTATGGCAATGTCGAAGTCCTCCCGGGTAGAGGTTCGGAACTTCTCGATGCGGTGCTCATCGAGCCAGTAGCCTTCGCCAGGGACGACGAACGGCTTTAGCACGGTTGCCCACTTAGCCTTGGCGAAGAAACCAAGCTCGTGCTGGGCGATAAGGTCCTTGACTTCCTGGCTGACATGCTGTATCTGTTCGCCAGTCATCGGTATACACCACATAATCAAGGGGAAAGGCACGGCGGAAGGTTGGTAAGACTCGCTACCAACAAGTGCTGTGCAGCGGCACTTTGGTTAGTACACTATGCGACACCGCTTAAGACTCTTATTTCGGGCGAAGCTCGAATGCTTACGTTAGGCAGGATAATTCCAACTCTAATTCTAGTATAAAACATAGCCACATTCTTACGTTCGTCCAGAACTTGAGCCTGGAGTTCCATATCACCAAATTCATTACAACGTGCTGTGTCGCGTACTAGCTGTAGCATCGAGTTATTTGAGCGAAACCATACCGTACGATATTTTTCGCGACGGATATGTATACATGCAGCAGCATAACCTAACTAAACACGTAAACATCAGCAGCATTTCATCGAGGGCAGTAGAGTACGAGAGGCGAGGCGGGACAACACACTAGCACGGGGAACGTCCAGCACGAAGACAGGTGCTGCTTCATTAAGGGCGGTAGAGTACGAGATACAAGGTGGGACCATACACGAGCACAGGAAAGGTCGAGCAGCACGAAGACAGGTGCTGGACGCCGTGCATTGTTTGGCCAATATATTGCTTCCTGGCGGGCCCCCGCAACCGCGGAACTACCCATTACCGTTGGCATCCAACGGTACTTTTTCATTACAGTACCTAGGCCCGGATTACATCGTTCATCGCGCTGCACGTAACTTTCCAAGGTCAGGTTCTGTAGGGTTTGTGGATTTAGGGTCAGGGTATGGGTGTCTTACAGAACTTACAGAAGTTCCGGGTTAGGGTATAAAACCCTTACAGAACTCACAGAAGTTCCGGGTATTGTGGCCCGGGCATACAGAACTCACAGAAGTTCCGGGCAGGTACAAACACGTTGTACCGGTACCCCGGGTATTGTGAAACGGGGAGTACAGAACTTACAGAAGTTCTCTGTAGGGTATGAAGGTCGTACAGAACTTACAGAAGTTCCGGGTTAGGGTATAAAACCCTTACAGAACTCACAGAAGTTCCGGGTATTTGGCACGGGCGACAGAACTCACAGAAGTTCCAGAGCAGGTATAAACAACGTTGTACCGGTAGCCCCGGGTATTGTGGCTCGGTCGCACAGAACTTACAGAAGTTCCGGGTACGGGTATGAAGGTCGCACAGAACTCACAGAAATTCCGGGTATTGTGACACGGGCACAGAACTTACAGAAGTGCCGGGTATTTATTGTGGAACGGGCGTACAGAACTCACGGAAGCTCCGATTGTGCCCGGTCGTACAAACTCACAGAAGTTCCGATTGTGGCCCGGGCGCTACAGAACTCACAGAAGTTCCGATTGAGGCACGGGCGTACAGAACGTTACAGAAGTTCGCGGTGATACCCCGGTAAATACCCACCTCAAGGGGGCGAAAAAACTGCAAAAATGTACTCCTAAAAAAAATATACATAAAATGCATTTCGAAATACTGCGATTGGTGTACTTCAAACATGACACATCTATGCCGGTACTAACGCATATATACCATGCATGTACTACTGTAGCTAATTTCTGTTATAGCTGTCTTTCACGATTTTCACGGTAAGGGCCGTTCTAACTTCATGGGAATGACTTCCGCGGTCATAGATTTACCCCCCAAATCAAAATCCACGTACTTGTGTGCTCGGTTTATGTGTGGTTGTGCGCGAGGTGGGTTGTACAATGTAATTTAATTTCGTAATTTCGTTTTTGGTGTGTGTCACTGATAAGACATGACGTCAGAATGCATACAATCACTCCTCAAAATATGTCAGGAGACGGCACTTTCAGCCCTTGACTGGCGGCATTTTTTTCATTTTTTATCCTCGACTGACGCCAAAATACCAGGTTTTAGTGTGGAACACTCGAATACACACCCTTGACCGATGCCCATTTTCCCTCGACTGACCGTCTCCTGACATCCTCAACGATACCCTAATCTGTACCGGCACATAGGGTATTGTGCCGAGGGAATACCCTTACCCGAGGTATTGTGCCCAAGGTGTTACAGAACATACAGAAGTTCCGGGTACGGGATTGGATGTCTTACAGAACTTACAGAAGTTCCGGATTAGGGTATAAAACCCTTACAGAACTCACAGAAGTTCCCGGTATTGTGGCACGGGCGTACATAACTCACAGAAGTTCCGGGCAGGTACAAATACGTTGTACCGGTACCCCGGGTATTGTGAAACGGGGAGTACAGAACTTACAGAAGTTCTCTGTAGGGTATGAAGGTCGTACAGAACTTACAGAAGTTCCGGATACGGGTATAAAACCCTTACAGGACTCACAGAAGTTCTCTGTAGGGTATTTCCTGGGTAAATATCCCGGGTATGGTTCTGTAGGTACCCTACAGAACCTGACCTTGTAACTTTCCGATACCAGGGTTTTGGCGGGGTAAAGAGGTCTTCATGCCAAGAGCCTCACAAATTACGGGGTGTACCTCTAGCGTGCCATGCATCGACCGATATACACACATTTTCTGACCAGACAGGTACTCCACTGTACCGCCGTGGACATCATAAATAACACAACATGGGTGTATGCTATACCCATTAATAGTGTGATCGTCATCTATCCATTATTCTACACTACGAGTGTATGTACGGTAGTTCGTTTGGTGGTCCCGAAACTTTGAAAAATGAACTGTAGAGTTACGGTTAAGGCTACATTTTTATTTTCCTTCATAGAGAAGTATCTCGTGACGTCTATGGAAGTGGGTCAGCATTTCCACGGACGCTTTCAATTGAAGCCACTGCTATTTCCATAGAAGCAGTATCCGAGGAGTAGGAGGTAGTGGAAGCTACCATGAAATAATTGGGGGAAGCTTCCATGGAAGATTCCACGACTTCCATAAAAGCTTCCATGCACTTCCACGGAAGATTCCACGAATTCCATAGAAGCTTCCATGTACTTCCACGAAATGTTCCATCTACTTCTTCCATGGAAACAAAAATGGATTCCATGCACCAAGTGGAATCCGCTTGATGCGTTAAAGCTTCCATCTACTTGTACAAAAATAACGAGGGTATGCTATGTAGATTTATCTGTCTCTCTTCTACTACAGAGTAGATGTAAAAGGGCCCCCCACCCGCCTATCTATGCGCGCGACTTCGGCGGAGCCAGTATATCATATAACTAGGATTCAAAGTTACAACGCGTGCACGTAGCTGAAAGTAGAAATGCACCGCACAGTGGAAGAACTACTACAGTACCGTAGTATTTACTTCGTCGTTTATCTGAAAAAAACAATATAATGGGGGGGGGGGGTAGGTTAAATGCCCGCTATGTACTGTACACGGTAGGCTACGAGGACGTGGGGACGATGTGAATGTCATGGGTTATATGTGGTTTGAGCTGCTTTTCCGAGCGTTGGATTGTGCCAGCCTGCTATATACCAATATGTACCATAATATAAGCAACGGATGTATATTCATATTCAATCCAATCGGTACTTATATTATGGTACGACGTGAAACCACGATGTCGGACGCGCAGAGACGATCCGACATTTTTCAAATTCATTGTGTGGGAAAACGAAGATGGGCGCCAATGTTTACTCCAGTTCGTCTAGTTAATGGGCATCACACGAAAAGGTAAAGACTAGTAAGTACATACGAGAAAGCTTCTCAGGGTGCGAGAAGCTTGAAGGTTGGACAGGGTGCGAGAAATCCACTCGGAGCCTTGTAGTGACTTGGGGCATTATGGTCGTGATTGACGAACATACCAGATCCAGTACGAGGTATGGTATACCTACCAGGTATGTTGGGTCAATGGTTATCGGGTACATATGCTCGTGGTAGTGGTAGCGATGGACCTCATTCTCAAAACAATACCGATCAATATGTATTTGTCGCCGACTTCAAAACGGCCATGTCTCTCTTTTTAGCGATCTCGCAAAGAAAGTCCTGGCCTCGATAAATCTCGATCTGGATCTCTATTGGCAACCATCATTTTGGCGCGTCACGCGTCATACCTTCGTACGAGTATTACTTATCTCTATCACGCGCTCGAATGAGTATGTCTTCTGATCGTTCAAGAACACACGGCGATTCTGCAGTCAGAGCTTCTACACCATCGACACGTTCAGACTGTAGTTGACGTAAAATATACCACCTCCCTTTTAGATGCCACCTCACCGCAGGCAACCACGCCCGGCGAAACAAACAAGAAAAAAGTCCAGTTTTTATCACCCGGGGGCATTAGGTGCCACCCCCCTGGGTCAGTACGCCTTCTAACCAGTCTGAACACGCAAACATAACACGGGGTCGATACCGGTATACACGCTATTTTTGCACCGGACGATACAATATGAGCTCTCACCATCGCTGTCTACCAGTAGTTTGGAAAACCGAACCGGTATCGGTAGTCGGGTGCGCAGGGTTTAAGCTATATATATAAGCGTAGCAACATGCAGATTTTACAGGGAGAGTGCCTCTGGAGTACCACCTCCTAGCTATTCGTTGTTGAAGCAAGCTTCCTGAAGGCGTCAAAATGTATCGCACCCCCACCCCGGCTACCACTCCCTTTCGTAGGTCTGCCAAGTGTGGCAAACCTCACCCATCGTACTGCTATCACCGCCCGCAGATATCACCTCTAACGAGATACCACCCCCCGGTGATAAAGAAAGGAATACTTGAATGACTTACGTCTATCGTCACCGGCGTACGTTAAAGTAGATACCACCCGACCACAGGGGATCACCCCCGGGTAACAGCAAAGGCAAAACGCAAAATAAAGATCACCCGGCATTGTTTCGAGTGTACTGTATGCCAAACAAGTTACAGCAGCCCGCACTTACCCTGATTGTAACCCGCATTGCGGCGATAATCGGCGGTTTCATGCGTTGCGCAATATAGTCCACGCCTGTTTGAAAATTTCGAAAGATCACGATCACGATCTCGATCTTTCGATCTTAAGGGGCCACGGTGGATCTATAGCGTCCCCCATCCCCGGGTTTCCGGGCGACTCTAATTTCTGTGTAGTTTGTCGGAATAGCAATCAGCGCCACGAGTTTAACACGCTGCGTTTGCATTTTCGACTGGTTCGTGCCTATCATACACGAGATCGACGGTGAACCGAAACAGTTTTATCACAGCAGCTAGCTTGTCTTTCTCTACAGATTTTCCTGGCGATGCAGGTTCCCAGAAGAGGCTTAGACATCGACATAGAGGATGCTGTAGTGGTCGAAATTGGTCGAAATTTGGGGGTGCACAAAGTGAGACAAACAATAACCCTCTACCGAACGTTTTTGCACTTCACTTGCGGACAGCTACAGCACTACAGCTCCTCACAGGAAACTCCAGCCCGCGAAATAGAGGGATGCCCCTGATGGAGTGTGTGAGGGCACCGGGTGCGCCAGACAGCAGTCATAGGCAGCCTGAAACGACTCACGAGGTGTTTTCGTGTACTTCAAATTGCAAGCCAGTACGGCCAGTACCACAAAAAAACTCCGAAAATCACAAAACAAAATGTTTCACTTCACGCGTGCGGGGGCATGGCACAATGGCTGCATCCCCGTTAAAGAGGTGGCTTTCACTAAAACATTGCTGTTCTCCAGGCGGATACCGTAAATATATATTTTGGGTCGTTGTCCAAAATGCTCCGGAACGAATAACTACGTTCCCGAAATAGGTACTAGATATTGGGCCCGAAAAAGGGCAAAGAAGGGCAAAAAAAACTCTGGATTCTCGTTTATTTTCATCAAATAATTTAAAACTTCAAAATACAGATCTTGGTTGCAACTCCCCTACTCTATTTCCGAGTCGTATGTATATGTTGCCGAAACGCCTACGGGCGCCTTCTTCACAACACTTTCCTGAGGGAACAAACGCCCCCTTAAATAATCGGAATCGGCTCCCAAAGTCCCTGATCTCGAAGTCCGATCCCGAACATTGAGTGGAATCGCGACAAGTTTGAGCGATCTCGACTCGTCTCCCCATCGCCGATTCGTCCCAGTAAGGGTCTCCACTTGGGGTCCGGTTCGTTTCTTGACGAACCGTGAAACTCCCCCCGGCTACAGCCCCAGTACCAGTCGCTATTGCATCCACACACGTGGAGTTTTTACGAGCTACGTACGTAGCCTCTTCGCGGAACGGGTTTTTGACACCTCTCAGGCGCAGAGAGTGGCCAGGGCTTTGCAGCACCATACGTACACACATATACACCCGGTACCAGGCATAACTCCCGTACACACCCCTCAGTTGCCATCATACCAATTATTTCACTATTAATAATACGCAATCGTATATACAGCAGCAGTCCCAATCTCCTATTTACCCTGATACCAGGCCGTATGGCGGCGTAGGCGCGTACGCCCTGCCCACCCTTGTTATTCAAGTACGATTTCAGTACTAATAAGCGATCTCGTGGCCGCTTTCGCCAAGTTCAATCAGCTGCGAATCACAGCCGAGTCATCAGGGTCAACCTTGCGATTAAATCGAAATTGGTATCGCAAACAAACGAGTTGCAGCTGTTGCAGGGGCGTCCAGAAAAAAGAGAAAACGACACACCACACCCCCAGAGGTCGGAATAGAAAACCGTTGCAACCGTTGTGATCACATGATGAAATAAGAAAATGGAAAAAAAAGTATCCTTATTTTAATTTTTTCACTTGGTTTTAGTAACCCCCCCCCCCCCCGTAACGAACAAAAAATTCTGTGAGATGTCGAAAAAAAAAAAATCGACCACCCTCGGCTGTTGTGCGTTTTTTTTTGCACAAATTCAAGGTTTTTGCCAGTCTACCCCCCCCTCCCTGGTCAGCCATGGTAT
>MEHQ01002955.1:70340-162548 GCA_008828725.1 Saccharina japonica
CCCCCTCCCCCCCCTAACGAACAAAAAATTCTGTGAGATGTCGGAAAAAAAAAAAATCGACCACCCTCGGCTGTTGTGCGTTTTTTTTTGCACAAATTCAAGGTTTTTGCCAGTCTACCCCCCCCTCCCTGGTCAGCCATGGTATACCATGGCCATCCATGGAAAACCCATGTTTATCCACCATGGAACGATCCATGTCATGGTGTATGGTGAAACCATGGCGTCAACCACGGTCGAGTCCATGGACACCCGCCATGGTACGACCAATGACACCGTCCATGGATGAAGCCATGAGGTACGTCACTGGTAACCACGGCTCGAGTCATGGTTCGGACTGACCCATGGCCGATGCCCATCGTTTGACCATGAAACACAGCACTGGTATGACCCATAGGCACGGCCAGGCCGTAGCTTTCTCCATGGAACGCCCCATAGGACGCAGCATGTGTTTAACTATCCGTGGTCTACACCATGGATGGTATACATACACCATGGGGTACAGTGGGCTACTCCATGTAACCACTCTGTCAAAAAATATAAGAACCATGTGTATTTATTATCAATGTACCAACGTTCCTTATATTTTGGGACATTCGTATACACCATGGAAGATTATGGCGTATGCCATGATGGCATACGCCATGATATCACATTGTATTTCCCATGGTGTGCCGAATGGTCATGGGGTGTGCCATGGGCTCTCCCATATAATATGGTATCAACGGCCCATGTCACGTGCCACAGAACAACCATCGGTACGTCACCAGGTGTGTCCATGGAACAATCCACGGGACCGTCCATGGGGTATCCCGTCAACGTCACCATGAACATGCACCATGGCACACCCCATTGACGGTTTCGTCCCACGGAATCTTTCATGGTACATACACCGTGGGGCTAACCACGGGAAATACCATGGTATTTTCCGTGGAACGGGCCAGCTATGGGTGACCATGGCATAAACCATGGGATACTGTTTTTTGTGTTCACCCATGGACGAAATACCTACGCCAGCATCGCCGGGCACTCTGGAACAAATCATGGCGTGTTTCATGGTGCACCATGGCCTAGACCATGGATGGGTTCCCGTAAATATCATGGAATGTACCACGGTACATGGGCTGCACCATGGGCTATTCCACGGGGCACGTTTTATCCATGGATTGCACCAGGGGTCGTTCCATGGTCAACCATTAATGGGTCCGTCCATGGACCGGCCCATGGGCTGTCCAACTACTGCTGTAGAGCACCCCACTCTGGGGGCCGGAAGCGTGGGTTCAAATCCCACCTCCCCTGCTTTTTTGTTTTCGTGTGTGCACGAGCTGGTGTGCATGTTGTTTTTTGGGTGGGGTGATGTGAGWGGTGGGTGGGTGGGCGGGGTAGTTGGGTTGATAGTGGGTGGATGGGTGGGTGATTTGGTGGCTGGTTGGGTGAGCGGGTGTGCGTGGATGGCGGTTTTACGTTCCATGACGTTTTGTTTCGGTCCGCTGGTGTTGTAGCGTACCACTACGTACTGCTGTACGTATGCAGGTGTTGCAAGGCGTACCACTACCGTACTTTGTACGTACTCGTACGCAGTCATACATATACGTGTAATACCTCGTCCTCTTCGTCGTCCTGCTTTTCGTCTCCCTGCTGGCCATCCCCCTCCCCATCTTCGGTTTCCATATCCTCAGATTCCTGCACCCTGCCGTCGTCGACCTCGCTCTCCTGCTCCTGCAGCAATGGGGGCAGCGAATACTCCTTGTCGATTTGTTTTGCTAGAAGCTCGATGGAAACAACCCCAGTCTTGCATCTGCTCGCCAAGCCCAGGATGTACTCGATCTTTTCAGGTCCTCCCCTCGCCAACTCCAAGGACTCCTGGACCAGGAAAAGGAAGTGGGCCTTGCTAAAGTAAAACTTGTACTCCTCGAAAGCATCTACCAGGCGGAGCCTCTCGTCGTACGTGTTTGTTCTAGCGGACGCCATGGTGATCGGCTCGCTCGCCATCACTCTGCCAAGATATAGATGACAGATCTCTGGGTCATCCTTTTTGCAATATTGGGTTTCGATGGAAACTGAAGGGATTGTTTAGTAGGGTGCTGGGGAACTGCGGTTTATGCCTATGAGCGAGCGCACGACGAGATAACCGCTCGAGAGTATGGTACACGTTGAGTTGGAGCCCTTCAGGTGACACATGTAGGATGTGCAGGGGTGCACAGCACTGCTGTACTACACAACACTGGAGTGTTACGGCGCTGGTCTTCAAACATCGCACTGCAGCACAGTAAGTACAGTAAGCCTATCATCAGATGGTTGCAGGTGGAACTTCCGCACCCATAATGCACGTGTGGGAGTACAACGTACCTGGTAGTAGAGTACGAGGCCTCGACAACCACCGCGACGTTTCCTACAATAGAGAGCGAGCGATATCGCTCCTTGTGCATCTTCACTAGACAAGCGCTGGCTTAGGGGGCGAGGCATTGCGGCATTTGAGATGCTGGAGCTATACTGTGGCAGAAGCAGGAAGATGAGAGGGAAATGCCACATGGGGTCAGCAAGTTCGACCGTTTCACATAATATCGGACAAATCGGATCACATCTCGTACTGCTGTCTTACATGTACGCATATCTTTCAGGGAAGATTCATCCATCCATGTTTGAGATGATCTGCGCAAGATCTGGATCATGTTTGGCGGGTGGGATCTGTTTGATACGGCCCTTGCGCACATCATGCGTGATGAGTGCTGAGTGCGATCTATATGACACGACTGCTGTTGCCCAACGCGTCATTACGGCAATACAACATCTATACCAGCAGTAGTAGTATTGCACGGGAGGTAGGTGGGCGAAGGAGGATAAGTGGGAGCAGCGTTGTCTATAGAGCCCGCGCGACGGGGGTGCTATTAATAGATGTTTTTGGCGCCCACGGTGCTGCTTGTCGTATACAATGATGTTGTCGTTGTAATTCTGGAGATCTCCGAACAATCGAGATATTTTTGAGTTTCAAGCCAAGCCTGTATGCAAGCAAGCGCGAGTTTACGCACAGTGAGAGTTCGAACCAAGCTGCATGCCACCCGCGCGATCCGCAGTACCATCCCAGGTGACCGTATACCTGGTGGAAATCGCGTGAGACAAACATCTCTAAGGCTACCACGATTCTCCAGCGTAGCCTAACGCAAGCAATTCGAGACGACTCGCTCAATCCCTTCCGACCCGAGGTATTCGAAAAATGAGAGATACTCGTACATTACTTGAAATTACGTAGGTCAACCGTGTACATTAGAGTATACACGACTTTCGACAGACAGGTATATACATAGACGATTGTACGTATTTTGTGCATCAAATTCAACAATCAACACGGTAGCATCGAGAATAAACACGCTCCTTAATCGAAAAGTAAGCTGTGATACTGCCGTAGATGCCCCAAAGGACTTGAGCCTCGCCAACTCCGGGACGCGTGAACGCAGGCACTAGGAGGCCGTAGTACTTTCACATACTCAGGTGCAGCCAAAAATAGGCAGGAAATAAAATAGCTCGATACTCAGCTTTGCCAGCGGCGTGATACGCCAGCCGCACATTTGTCCATCCAAATGCCTGGTACACAACTCTCTTTCGCCACCCCCCTACCCGACTCTACCCGACTCCCGTAGACACTCTTCAAGCGGCTGTGTTCGAGGGGGCATACATACATACGCCGTTGATTCCTCGTAGCCTGTGGGAGATCACTATTCACAGCAGAACGCACAATGCAATGGTGTTGAAGCTTGTCTCCAAACTAATAAATAATTGCTTGGGCTCACCAGGGTTGGCCTTAAATCATTCTCCAATACTATTATTATCGTGTAATACAAGTGTAATATGAAACACATATAACAACATGCGGATGGCCAGCGACAACGGACAACACGAGTCTAAACGACAAAACTATACTAGACGTATGGCGTGTTGCATGCTTCGTCGGGTCTAGCCCGTACTCACGTGCGTTGTAACGCGAAAAAGCACCGGCACATTTTCATGCAAAGCCGATGTGGTGCCGCTTGTGTATCCATACAGCTATACCTGTCCATACGCGCCTGGTGGTACTGCCGCAGTACGGGCCCTATAGGGCCGCTACAAAGCAGGAAGCATCCCTGGCAGGTTTTTGTATTCAAAAGCGCTCAACATATGATCCGAGTACGACGGACGGGAGACACCGCCAACTTTTATTTTGTAGTCAAATAGGCTCGCGAAGCTGTCCCTGAAACCGTAGCCCTATACGCGAAACCCTACTAAACATGAAACATCAAAACCACGAACTGCCAGTTTCTGAACGTTCAACAGGAAAAAGGTACCAGGTAAGAGCGCCTTTTCCCCAACGGAGATCCTCATAGAAAGCACTATTGATAGAGTACCGCTGTTCCACCATTAACATCTTACACGAAGGGGCCGCACTTTTGTCACACGAATGGACTGAAAAAATACGAAATGTGTCTAAACTACAAATGAGCATCGAAAATGATCTATACTACGGAGAAAATGGAATTCTGCCAATGTACCCCCCCAGGACAAATCTATCATGCGTTATGCAGTAATTTAAAGCCAAGGCCACAATGTGGGATAAGTCTAACTCTAAAAATACCAAAACTGCGTAAAAGAGAAAAATACATGGACACCATTATTTCATTATGTAAAACGGCATTGCTCTTAACATTGCTCAGGCTCCTTTGCAAAAAACAAATGGCATTTGGTACCCAGAAAACGGCGACCCCGACGACAAAAAAAGAACACCATCCTGACATCGTTTGCATTGTAACGGTGCCTTGTATTGTAACGGTGCCTTGCTCCCTCACTCTACCAAATCATCCTGGGTTCTTTACCTTAGGTCTGCAACATTCCAGCATACTTGTCAAACTAGCGCTCGGCATCCAAACATCTGTTATCACCGCAGATGGGGGGCTTCTATATAGTGACCATGAACGCTATATCAAACCCCTAAAAAGGTACTTCGGTTGCTACGATTTTCAAATTTCCCTTTCTATCAAACTGCGTTCTACTAAACACATTCAACCCTGCACACGGACCCCCGCACACCAAGAGTGCGCACGCCGTTGCTATATGCCTGTGTAATGGATCTACAACGACATGCACCCAACGAGGATTAGCAATTTAACCGCTGCAATTCCGACGGGCCCTCGCCCTCGCCCTTGCGTGTCGCCGGCGAACCTCCTGTACAGCCTTCAAGTAGGTGGCTGCATCAGTTGAAGGCGCGTCCTTCTCGTGTTGCAAAGCGAATTCGATCTCGGCATCGGTGGCCCGGTATATCTTGCCGTCGAAAGAGACGGCTACCTTCCGGCAAAGCTGGTAGCCTCTCTTCTGCTTCCTAACTACGTTATCAAACAGCTTACCCGTCCGAGAGACTGCGTTGAGGCAAGCTGACATCGTTTTTGGCGTGGAGATCGCGAAATCGTCGGATGCAGACGAGCGGAACATCTCGATGTCGTGTGCATCCAACAAGTGGCGCTCGCCGGGTACGATAAAAGGCTCAACCACGACGGGCCACCTAGAGGGCTTGAAGAAACTACGTCCAAACGTGTCGATCAGCGTCTTGACATCGTCGTCGACATGCGGTTCCTGATGTCCAGCGAACAGCATACACAACACAAGGAACGGGACATGCATCGTGGAGGACTGGTAAGACTCGACACCGATCCTGCGCAACGCAACTACCGTAAACATTAGTATTATCGAGTGATTGGAGCTAAAGGCTGACAGACAGAACGACCTCTACAGCTGCGGAGCTGCATGCACACTCCAGAACAACCAATACACGCACACAGCAGCGTGTCGTTGACGGTTGAGGAGCACGATAGGGGTAGGCGCACACACGGCCACAAGGAATAGCCAGCATGAACACAGGTATCAGGTACATATCATACTGTCTGCACAACTAGGTGCTTGAAACAACATACTTGCAAGAGAGACGACCACAGCAGTCGTGATCACCAGGACTGAGCGAACAACTATTTTGTTATCTTGGTTATTTGTGCCCAGCTATTTACCAGATATATTTAAAGCCCTGATGGAGATTGGGCATTGAATGCCCTGGACATTTTGGCTCATTTGGAAAATGTCGAGATATACACTTTGGCGGTTGTGGCGGCCGATCTTTCAATCTACATTGGTAATTGAAGATTGATCAATTCAATCGCTCAGTTTCAATATTTTGGATCCCGCTCAAATAACACCTGCACCTTTAAACTGAAAACCCTTGTAAACGCATGACCACTTTCTTCGTCCCCCAGAAACCAGTCGACAAGCACACACAACAACCAGAAGCAAACCTTTCCAACCTCGGAGATATCATCGATTTCCATGCATGTACTTAATGGTCTAGATATTTCAAGGCAGATGTATTCCCGGTCATGTATGATCTGTATAATCTGTATGATCTGTATGATCTAGCACATGTTTCCTGGGTTGGAGATGTACTGCTGTAGACAGACCCTGCACAACTTATCACAATGGCAGGTGAGTCACTATTTTAATAGATGATGCTATGTATGTATATCATGACATATCTGTAGACGATCTGTAGACGATCTGTAGATGATCTGTCCAACGTGTGAAACCGTTGCCACCTCCTGCACAGCATAAGGCTCACGAGTAAGAAATAACTAAACAAGAAAAACAGGCATACCTTTTGGACGACGCTAAGAACTTTGATTGAACTAAGACATCGTGCTCAGCGTCGAGTGCCACACTAAATCTACTATAATTGCCTATGTTGAAGGTTGTCCAAGGATAGTGTCACATTCATGTTTAAAGGATCACTCAGGTTGGCTACGTAGGTGTTCTTAATTCGCGGCGCATACCGTATGTAACTCACGCCGAAACACATGTACACCCCTCATCGGACACGATGACCATTCGAATGTAGGTTTCTTCGGACGGCTGATGTTAGTGCCCAGATAGCCTCAAGCAGGTATGTGTAGATGCCTCCTTGTTGTAACGAGTTTGATGTTATGTTTAACGTGTGGGAAGTAGGAAGCCGGAAGCCAGTGTATAAGACGAAACCCACTTCGGGTACAGGTTGGTTCAAGCATATCACCCCAAACTTACTCAGTAGCCGAACTCCACGCCGTTATTGGGAGACTGACCCTGAAAAGGAGCACACATCTTCGATGAACCCTTGCCGACCCTTTAGGCTAATTCTTACGCAGTCGGACACATGGATCGAAAAATCCGGTTTCCGATTGGAGGCACAATCGGGCTTTCTTATGCTGTTGACAAAGAGCTCTTTCGGTGCTATCTTTTTCGATTGAGAAATCCAGTCCATGAATCCCGTCGGAATTTGGTTTCGAAGGCATTCGTGGATTGGATTTCTCAATCGATTATTTTTTAAGCTCACCGCATCTCTCTCCATCCCTCCAAACACACGGTCACACCACCCAGCACCCCTCCAACCACACGGTCACACTACCCAGCAGCAGCGTAAACACCTCTCCGATGCTGGGCTGACTGCTCTACTGCTGCTGCTCGTAGCGTAGCACCTCCTAGAACCCGCTAGCAGGACACGGAGAAGTTTTCAACTCTCGTATCAACCGACCCCAGGAAGAGCACAAATAATTGCAAAATCGATCCGATTGACGATAGGGAAGGCATCCAGATACACCCCGTCAAATTTAGAGTGGATCGGAAACCGAGTTTTTCGATCCTTTCAATCTAACGGCGTAAGAATTAGCCTAACGGTTGGATATTTATATAAATATTTGCCGTCATTTTTATTTTTTATGTTAACCCGTTTAGGACTGCAGTCCCGTTTTGGGGACAAACCATTCTGATTCTAAAAAATTTGTCCCAAAAACGGGACTCCAGTCCTATAAGGGTTAATTCGAGATTGGGGTCTTAAAGGATCCCGATTTTTTGGCGACTAAAAGTAAACAAATGAACAAAACCATCCACGAACCGTTTGGCAGCGGAATATCGAACACGTGTGCGGAAGTTCAGGGTTCATCTCTTAAAAACAGCGTGGATATTTTGGACTTTGTGCGGTAACACGTGAAACTTTCGGCATCGCGTCGCAACTACGTACGTACGAGTGGTTAGTTTCAATAAAATCTATTATGGGTGTTAAATATGACTGAATATTGATCATACGCGGATATTTGCGTGGAATTGTAAACAAGCATGCCCTGGACCACCGGCAGGCGGCTCGTTCAGAGAAAAAACGCGGCAAGCGGCTCGTTCAGAAAAAAAACGAGAAAATCGTATACATATTCCTACGGAAACGCCTGACTACTATTGGGGCGCCAGTTCTAGGTTTTAAAAACAAAACTGGCGATGCCACCCTCTTCCATCGTTCATGGCGGTCACAATGATACCCTATGTGACGTTTGAGTTGCCATTGCATGCGGCATTCGTGGCAGGTGAAATTTAGGGTGGTAGGCTTGAACCAACTTCTACCAACCAGCTGGTACCAACAACAAATACCGGTAACTAATAATTCATACGTACGTGCGGGTACCAAATATTCGGAGCATATATGAGTAAAAAATAAAACGAAGGAGCTACGATGATACGAATAATACAAACCAATACCGCCGTATACACGGGTTATAACGTTAACGTCGTAACCGTTTAATTTCGGCGAGATGAAGATCGAGATTGAAATCGAGATTGAGATTGCCTCGTTTCGCCGAGATTGCCGAAAATATCAAGATTGTGGTTTTTGGGGCAGTATTCTGCAAGAATTGATCCACACTGACTGCCTGTTTCCGGAGGGAATCTCCATCACAATTAAGGTCAAAGATTCAACGAAGGAAGTCTGGGTTTTGTGGAGAGGTATTTAATCGTTGGCGTGATTGAATAAGGGGGTGGGGTTCATCATGTCGGTGTTACGGTGGTGGTGCAGTGGGTGGAATTGGAGAAACAGAGGCTCAGGAGGTTAGAGACAGAAAGAAACAAGACAATCTATCAATAGTACGGGGTTGTACTCGTGGTCACCTGTGTTGCTTTCCCCACAAATCACCAAAATGATGTATTTCCGTAACACGAAATAACATTGAAACCGGGATTTGGTCAAAATCAGCCCCTCACAAGGCATTTGGATGCACTCGTCGTTGTCCCTACGTTCTCCGTACCAAGGCACCGGGGAGACACAACACCAAGGCCCGAGCCTAAGTGATACTTGGTGTAGCCAAACCCGAAGCTACATTGACGATGGGATTTGTAGATTTCGAGAATTCAGGTCGCTGTTGCTGAAAGCGAATTCGTAGCTCGAGCCCCTCGTAGGTAGTCGCGCCGCCCGATAAGGCGATGTTCAACGAAGTAGTCGCTGTGCTAGACCAAAATGAAATCGCCCAGAACTCCTCCTATACGCCCGCACAGAGCCAAGGAACGTTCCCAAGGGTGATGCACTTTCGGATTAGCACTACCGCTGCCACAACCGGGCTTTGTAGTGTGCCTTCAAAAACAGCAAAAACACAGCCAAAACGTACCAGATTTAGTGTACGAGGTCGTACGTACGAAACGTGATGGTGTACGTACGTGTACGAGTTCTCGAAAACATGCACCAACGGAAGTTATCGCCATTTGAAAAAGCGGCGTAATTCAACCGCCTGGAACCGCATTTTCAAACTACAGCGACGTAGTCGCTGTTCGTAGAGGACACGAAAACTGCTGCCCATCGCAGGGTGGTGGATTTTTTTTTATTATTTATAGCTGTGAGGCTGGAGCTAGAGCAGAATTACGAAATGTCCTATAGGAAAAACTACAGTGGTAGAGGTTCTTCCAGACGTTAGGCTGAAATACCTACTCGTAGAGCCAGAATCGAAGTTTTTTGTGGGGAGAGCAACACAGGTGTGGTGTAGGTTTGGCATTTGGCACTAGATGGAAGGTCGGCGAAGGGACATGATAATGCCTTATGTCAAGCGCACATCTCAGCAATCCACAAAATCACAAAACTATCGCGAAATTCGTTTCAAGAAAATGAATAAAATATTCGGTCTGCAAATCGCCAAAAGGATTAGTTTTTGAGGTTTAGAGTTTGATCCCAAAATCCATTCAAATAGAGTATCTGTGTTTCAGAGTTCAACAAATCTATGTGTTTTAGTCACACTAAAATACTATAAAAATACATTGTACGACGTATGATACGAGTATAGGTACTGCTGTACGTAGTGTACTTCACCCCTTGAGAATTGGTCCCACGAATGTGGAGACAAACTACTTGGAATTAGTGTAGGACCTTTTGTTTCAGTCCTGAATGGGTTAACTAATATCAACACATTCCAAAATGATCACATGATCATGATTACTCATCCCATTTTGGCCCAAATAACCAACAATCAAACCAACCCCGAATTTGTGTTCATGTACAACCCTAACCCGTCTACGTACACACATCGTACCATTATTTCCATGACATTCCAATTATCTGTCACCATAAACATAGGCGTACCCGTACAGCAAGCAGTACCACCAAGAGAGACATGTATGTATGTACATGCACCTTACAGGGGAGCTGGGGAAAACCAGGAAACGAAAAAACTGCACGGAACCGTACGGCCCATACCTCTTCCTCATCTTCGCCACTCAGCTCCGCGTCGTCCTGGCCGCCCCCCCCGGCATTTTCGGTTTCCATATCCTCAGATTCCTGTACCCTGCCGTCGTCGACCTCACCCTCCTGCTCCTGCAACAAAGGCGGCAATGAATACTCCTTGTCGATTTGTTTAGCTAGGAGTTCGATGGGAACTACCCCAGTCTTGCACCGGCTCGCTAAGTCTAGAATATACTTGAGCTTTTCGGCTCCCCCCCTGGTTAACTCCAAGGACTCCTGGACCAGGAAGAGGAAGTGGGCCTTGGTGAAGTAAAATTTGTACTCCTGAAAAGCATCCACCATACGGAGCCTCTGGTCGTACGGGCTTTCGGCGGATGCCATGGCGTGTGGCTCGCTTGTTCTCACGCTTATCTGTGGCCCTTGTCTGTGTGTCCATTTCAGCCATTTTTTACTTCGATACTGGGTTTCAGTGCAAATTGACGCGATTACTTATCAGGGTGTTGGGGATCTGTGCTGTCACTCTTGACCAATCAACGATCGATACAGCCACCTCACGATTGTATCTGATTGGATAAGGGTGACGTTAGTTTGTGTCCACCCTTCGCTCTTTGGCAGCCGGCGCTCCTCTCTGACAGCGTGACAGCCCTCTGACAGCCCTGAGGCCAGGGAGGACCGACTACAGTAGATGCAGTTCAGTTGATGGATCGTGTGGCTGAGCAGTAAAATAAGTAGCTACTACTGTAGCTGCTGGCGCAAGATTAGAGCCGATATCAAACAAACGGGAACATGATTTGACGATTCGATAAATATAACTAACTGGTGCTGGATACCGTTGCTTGCTGCTGCTGCCGCTGGACTGTCGCGGCAGCGAGAGCGCCACCCCCCACAAACGCACATTGAATACCACAAAAACAGTTCACAGGGTGAACAGCATTAAGTGTACGAAAGAAGCGGTACCAGGATACGATGACAGCAGGATACGATACTATACTGCTGCGTGTTATATATGTACATGTGTACTATTAATATGTACAGCAGTCAGTGGTTGTCGTACGACGATCGTGAACGACTGCTCGCTGCTCGTACATCGTCTGTGGTGCTTTTTTTCAGCCGCAAGAAAGGCTGACTGTGGGCCCTTTGATATTCCTGTATCACAAGCTGGCCTTTTTCTTGACAACGTCATTTACACGGTGAGGCTCTAACTACAGCGCTCGTATTTCCGTCCCTGCAGGAGGGCACTTCTTGGGTACTTCGTTGCAAATCTCGATAACCACATACCTGGTATTATATTACAACGGCCCGCATCGAAAATGCCTACGAATATCTCAGGGTATACAAGGTACAGCAGTAGTATTCACTTTAAGAAAATCGAACGAAAGCGGCGTAGCGGCGTTTTCTCTCCCGTGTTTGGGCCGGTTTGGGGTCAGGGTTAGGGGTTGGGGTGGGTGTACGCCCGTACCTTGATCCCACCAGTAAGTGCCTCCTAGCCCGCGAACAATGACCACAGCCCGACCCCTGGGAGATCTTACCGGACGATCGACGCATGCTACTTTAGAGGTGCACCGTGTTTTCGTCTAGACTCAATATTTGAAGAAGAGCTCTATACCTTACCCGAATACAGATGTTGGAGGAAACTGAAAATGCTACACGATCAACAACCCCATATGGCCTAACTATACAGCGAAACCTTTCGAAGGAAAAGGAATGAAAGTCGGACAAATTTGGGTCATTAAGGCGTCCGACCATTCATAAATCGTTTCAGCCAAAACGTGCTACCTCTGTCGTAGCCCGCGTCCACCAGTTAACAGTTAATTATTATAGCGGTTAACCTCGAACTTTACTAAGGATGAGTTCGAGGGTTCGAGTCTCCGTATGTATGGAGTTTTCATGCTCTAATGACACCAACTGTCGAGAGCGCCTACGATTGTGGCGCGGGTACTACACCATTCGGCGCGACTCGACGAGAGAATAAAGTGCCCAACTCCTCTCGCTTAAAAAAATCAAGACACGTACCGTAGTGAGGCGGGGGGAGAAGAGCCTACTTAGTGACCCCGGATCTGATTTTCGACTACAAAGTACGGAGGGAGCAGGCGCAACAAGAGCGAAGAGAATACATGGACTGGAAAAAAGAAGAAAATGTGTACAGTCTCACAGGGACTCTCACCAAGCTCTAGGCTAGTGAGGAAAGGTCACCCTTTCCAACAGGTTTTCCTCGCCAAACGCACGACAGCTTGGGACGAGGCCCGTGAAACTGATGTTGTTCCTATCTTACCAGTTCCTTCGACGCCGAGCGCTCCGCCAAGGATTGAGCGTGCGTCCTGACCTGTGTACGTCTCGTTGTCGCGTATACACACATACATACGGAAACAATGTGACCCCGAAAGGGATTTTATTCAGTAAATGTATGCTGCCGTCTTCCTCCGGTGTGTGCTTGCTGTTGCACGTCTGAAATGCATGCTTACAACATAATTACTGTACGCAGGAATACGCATGTTAAAACCCTCGGTCGTTTCCCCCCCGCGGCTTCAAGATCCTTAGTAATACCCTGACCCTAAAGCGCATAACCCTATAATAACACAACCCTCACCCTACTAAGCGTGAAAGAGAAAACCCGCGAAACCGCCAGCCTGTGAAAATACAACAAGACAAGAGTATGGGCCCGAGATCTTGATAGAGAGCACCCCAGCCGGTTCAACTATGTACGGTGTACCACACATCGAATGGTCCATACCACGAACGACCTAAAACACATGCTACACTACGGACAAGACACTTGTGTGAAAATGTACCCCGCCTAGAACAGAGCCACCACGCGCTATGTTGCGCTATGCTACGCTATGCAGTAGCTTGAAAGGCGAACCTGCAAGGTGGCACTAAAAGCATAACGCTATAACAACTAGAACACTGGAGAATTCAAATATGCTGGTAACACACAGCAACACAAAGGACAGGAATCTGAAATGCACCGAACCTTGCCCGCTAAAACAACTATAAAATTGGAGAAGTAAACATAATACAGAGCGACACTAATGACGGGAACCTGTGATGCACCGAACCCTGCCCGGGCCTATCGGCGACATCGACCGCTCGGCGTATCTGTTACCCACAAAACGACGACCCCAACGTGCCACCAAAGGAAAAGATCAGCCTGATATCGCTTGGAATGGAAACCCGCACTGCTGTCTTGCCGTGGGATGGCTGCCTTGTTGCTGTGGGTCAGGTCTACAACAATCAAACAAAAATATCAGAACATCGCGCGCTACTCACATGTCCAGTACAGCAGTGGTCCCTCTACAGTGCCGGCATGCGCCTGCCAATAATACCGGCACTATAGCGGCAACCGGCACTATATACTCCGCACACTGACGCACTGGTTCATCCCATCTGTGCCAAGCGACCCCACAGGCACTATGATAGGCAACTGGCACTACTCAAACGGGACTATAGAGGGAGCACTACGGTGTCGCCACTGCCGGCGGGTCTGGCGTATCGAGATTGTGAAAACTATGCCAACCTCTACTCTTGGTAAAAGCTCTTCAGTCGCTTCCTTTTACCCTCCTTTGGGAAAAGCGAGCCCCAAAGTTAACCATGCACATGGGCCCCAGCAAGGCCACCTAGAATACCCATACCGCCTCTACGCTTGTTTGGTATGGCACACCAACGATATGGACCCGCCAGCGGCTCGGCTCCCGCCAGAGTGTTGACCGCTAAAACCTAGGCAGGCGTCGTGATTGCGTGCCGCCGGCGAATCTCCTGTACAGCCTTCACGTATGTGGCTCCATCAGTCGAAGGCGCGTTTTTGGTGTGCAGCAAGGCCTTTTCGATCTCGGCGTTTGTCGCCCGGTAAATATTGCCGTCGGTAGACACGGCTACCTTCCGGCAAAGACGATAGCATTTCGCCTGAATCTCGTATCTTGCCTTGAGCCCTGGTTCGTTCCGTGAGGTCCCTTGAATGTAAACCGGTATCGGCATTGGCGTGGCAATATCAAAATCCTCGGCTGTGGAAGTGCGAAGCCTCTCGATGCGGTGTGTATCCAGCCAGTAGCCCTCACCGGGGATGACAAATGGTAGACCCGCTCGCCAGTAGCGCTTCGAGAAGAAACCAAGACCAGATCCGAACCTTTCGATAAGGTCCTCGACCTCTTGGCTGACATGCGATACCTACCGACCAGGCGAGCAATAATCGGGGACAGGCATCGCCGGCGGCAGGTAAGATTCGGTACTGACCACTGCCCAATGGCACGGTGGTTGGTATTATCGAGTAATTATGAGCGAAATATATACAATACAGCCTTTAACGCATATGATCTGTATACACACTACTGCACAGCTGATAACCGCATACCTGGTACAGCAGAGGCGTGTCATTGAGGGTGGGAGAGCACGGAGCTGTGAGAACACACTCGAATACAGGGGAGGCTCAATACGAACAAAGGTATAAGGTAAATCATACCACAGTATACATCAGCCGAGCCTGACGACTAATATAGGTACAGTAGAGAGAGTGACATTGTGCGGCATGCGCGTCACCGTCCATCACTTATACACATCCCGAGAAATAATATAAACTGTTAACATAGTTGTTACTTTGCCATACCGCATCCGCAGCAGTGCGTGCTTCGTTTCAGACGACCAGTAAAAAAGACACTATTAATAAACCACCATCACAACTAGTACGTAGTACACATACACACGCTTTACATAATTAGTACGAGGTACTCATTGTAAGGGTACGTGCATTCCCTGAGTAGTACGGCTACATCTATGTACATACTTGTACATATACCTGTGTATATGTACCCCCCCTGAGTTCCACAACTGTCAGATATAGTTCCCCTCTACAAGGAATACATGGTGTGGATGAGGTCATACAACAACCGTAGTTGAAATATCCAAAGGCAAGTTCGGTAGGGTATACCGGTACCGGGGGTATATTTGTCGCGCATACCGAACTTACCGAACTGTCAGGTACCGGTATTGAAAAAGTACCGAACTTACCGAAATGTCCGGTACCGGTATTGAAAAAGTACCGAACTTACCGAAGTGTCGGATACCGGTATTGAAAAAGTACCGAACTTAGCGAAGTGTTCTGTAGGGTATTAAGCACACTACCGAGAAAATACCGGTACCCCCGGTATTGTGGCCGAGGGTATACCGGTACCCGGGATATATTTAGGTGAGCGTACCGAACCTACCGAAGTGTCAGGTACCGGTATTGGAAAAATACCGAACTTACCGAAGTGTCGGGTACCGGTATTGAAAAAATACCGAACTTACCGAAGTGTCCGGTACCGGTATTGAAAAAATACCGAACTTACCGAAGTGTCGGGTACCGGTAATGCAAAAGTACCGAACTTACTCAAGTGTCAGGTACCGGTATTTACCGAGGAAATACCCCCGGTATACCTCGGTACGTACCCTACCAAATATACTCCAAATACATGTGTACTCGTATATAGCAACAACAAACAGATGGCCGCGGCAACCGCGGGCAAAACGGCAATGCCGCCGCCCCCATCCCAACCACGTAGCAAGCGGCAGCACGGCTAGCAGCAGCCCCAGCCCCACAGCAAGAACAACAACAGAACACAGCAGCAGAGGGGCAGAAACAGCAGCTTCTACTTGGGCAATGTGCTGCTGCTGTGGGCTCTACTGCATATTTGCAATATATTCGAGACAGTCCACGCGTGCCACTGCCATCGAGTGCTACGCTTGAAGCTTGTTTTATACCCCAACCTCCCAACTTCGAAGTTTGGTATACGGTTTAGATCATCGGCGACCTCGCGTTGAGCTGCTGCCGCTGCTGCTGGTACATCAGCGTTACAGCAGCGATGGATTCGAGATGTCGCGTTCAAGTTCGTATAGAGGATGCATGATACGAGTAATTTCTCAGGCGAGCAGTCGAAGCTTCTCCTACCACACGAGGTTTGCACAGAGCCTGCCGTAGCACCGCCTCGGCAGCACCTCGAGCCCCAACGGTGCGAGTTGGTGATAATATCAGCTATCCTTTCGCTCCGTACTCTCGGTGGCTGTTGTGTTGTGTCTACAGCCATGCATGGTGGGTGTGATATGAGTGCGTTGTGTCACTCCAGCGCCAAGGACCAGATACATACCATACGTAAGTAATTAATGTAGAGAAGACTACTGCTGCTGCCACAAATAAATCCATAATGTGTGTCCGCATTGCATACATACCCGATTCCCCGGTATCGAGGCCGCACCGATCACCGCCGGTATTGTGGTCGAGGGTATACCGGTACCCTGGGTATATTCGGGTAGGCGTACCCAACTTACCGGAGTGTCGGGTACCGGTATTGGAAAAGTACCGAACTTACCGAAGTGTCGGGTACCGGTATTGGAAAAGTACCGAACTTACCGAAGTGTCGAACTTACCGAAGTGTCGGGTACCTGTATTGGAAAAGTACCGAACTTACCGAAGTGTCGGGTACCGGTATCGAAACAATACCGAACTTACCGAAGTGTCGGGTACCGGTATTGAAAAAGTACCGAACTTACCGAAGTGTTCGGTAGGGTATCGAGTCCGGTACCGAACAAATACCGGTACCCCCGGTATTGCGGTCGAGGGTATACCGGTACCTGGGGTATATTTGGGCGAGCGTACTGAACTTACCGAAGTGTCGGGTACCGGTATCGAGGTCATACCGAACTTACCGAAGTGCCGGGTACCGGTATTTACCGAGAAAATATTCCCGGTATACTTCGGTACGGACCCTACCGAACACACCTTTGGAAATATCACTATTTAATAGCATCACATGATATGACACACAGCTTGGGCCATGGTACGGCAGGTATCATGATTGCACGGTCGAACCCGAACAAGTCTCACTCACCAATCATTGTATTTTTGGATTCGACGTGTATTTTACAAAAAACAAAAGTCGAAACACAACTAGCCCTTGGGATGGTGTAATCCGGCTTAGTGCGCGGTTTTTGTCTCGAAGCCGGTTGTTGAGCGTTGAGAGAGGAATGTGATACATACTAGAGCGCCTCAAGTGAACAACCTCAAAAAGCTTAGGCCGTTACACCTACCGTAGCACGCATCGCTTGCAGTTATGAAATTCGACGAAATCTTCTACTGTCACAGCCGGGGTTTTTGTTTTTCAACTTTAGTGAGGGTATAGGGGGTTACGAGTGTCCATACCTGGTATATGATACGTGATATGGTATTATATATAATATGTGTATGGTATACTGTATAGGTCGCTCTTTGGACGCCCAATCCACTCCCGTTCCTACCAATTCCTAGGTACGTTGTATAATACCCTGGCGAGAGATCGAACCGAAACAATAGCTCAGACCGCCCGTAAACAACACTCGCACTCGTACTAATATATACCTGGTACAGGCGTACCAGTAAACAGCTCTGAAAGAAAATACCGCAGATGACGACTTGCGTGCTACGATAGAGGTAGCACTTTTTGGCTACGTAACTAGTGTAGTTTCTGAATGACCTATCAAAGGCTCCTTAACCCAAAATCTTCTGAATTCCTTTCTATTTTGTTTTTGCGATATGATGAGTTGTATACCTGGGCCATGGGATTATTCATCAAGTTGCACTTGCAGTTACATCAAAATCAGTGTTTTGGGTGAGGTGTAGAGCTCCTAAAGTGATCACCCTCAGAAACAATTGGTGCACCTGCATGCAGGCTACCGTAGCATGTGTCACGACATCTTCCATTCAGACACGACTTCTAGATATAATGCATTATGCCAGGCAAGGGGCAACTCAGGGGTTTCCTTTCAGGTTATCTAAAAACGACTGCCCTCCGAATAATGCCTGCCATTTGAGCTTCGCTTGAAGATACTTCCAAAAACATTCTACAGCGGTCCTGAAAAATACCTGGTATGGTACTAGGTGACCTCGTGCCTGGTACGCTCGCAACACCGTACAACCGAACGATCCAAATTCCGATCCAAGTCATATTTTTAAGAGGCACAACTGCTTATCGAACCTCAACTTACCAATATGCAATGCAGACGTACGAGAAGTTACCATGTACTCTGGTACAATATCTAAGTTACACTAGTAATGTGGTTTCAGGGCACAGGTGAACAATATATTTCGTACCCTGGATTCATCCCTGGCGAGTCGCTATACTGTCTCTTGTTTCCAGCTGATCGGTGGCGGCTCTTGCTCCTCTCTACACTTGTTCGCTTACTGTAGTATTTTCACCGCAATCATGATTGCACTTTATCTTACTACAGTCAGTATAGTTTGCTATGCGTATTCGGCGTTTAAATTGCTGGGCATTGTCCGCAGGCCATCCGGATACGCGGGGGGGGGTGGGGGGGGGGGGGGGGGGGGGGGGGGGGGGGGGGGGGGGGGGGCGGGGGGGGGGGGAGGGGGCGTGGAGGGGGGGGGGGGGGGGAGAGGGTTGTGGGGGCAAGAGGGTGGGAGGTGACGGTAGGGGGTGGGGGGTTATTAGGGCAGAGGCAGAGGTCGGGGGCGGAAGCGGGAGGCAGCGAGAGTGGGGGGCGGGGTGTACTTCATTTTCATGCATGGCCGTAGTCTTATGACCATAAACCCTCGCATGCATACAATGCCGGGACGGGGCATGTCGGGTTTTAACCGACCAGGCAGACATTGCTAGCACCAAGCGCGAAGCGCCTGAGGTGTTGGGCGAGTCGCATGAAGAGGGTGAGCTGCATCCTACTAGGCGCGCGGGGGGGGGGGGTACTCGTGTCGTGCACGGCCGTAGTCGTATTACCATATACCCTCGCATCCCTACAATGCCGGGACGGAGCACGTTGGGTTTTCACCAACCAGGCAGACATTGCTTGCACCAAGCGCGAAGACGGGGTGAGGTTTGGGCGAGTCGTGTGGAGGGTGAGCTGCGTCCTGCTGGGGGGGGGGGTGTACTCATGTTGTGCACGGCCGTAGTCATATGACCATAGACCCTCGCATCCCTACAATGCCGGGACGGAGCGCGTTGGGTTTTCACCAACCAGGCAGATCTAGGGAGGGGGGGGGGTGGGGGGGGTCTTAGCGTGACAGGTATAGTGTCTGTGTTCGAAATGTGCCCCGTTTATCGTCAATACCAACGGCGGAGTCTGTTCATACAGACCTCAGTATTAGACACTCTGAACAGAAAGGTACTTATACTGCTGTGAACGACAGAAACACAAAACAACTGTTATCCCAACTGATGCCCTGCTGCTTGTTGCTATGTTTATATCTGAACACACAACTCTGTATGTCTTGTGTGCGTGATTTTTCGTTCAACCAGTGGCGCTCGTGTAGGTTGTCGGTGTGTTCGTAGAGGTTGGTCGTCCCTCTAACTATATTTCGCGCTTTGCTACCCACAAAGATACATAGCATACGCGCTGTGGCTGCGTGGCGGGGATGCCAAGTGGTAGGTGCTGGTGCCTGTGGTACCACCTCGCGTGCTGCGTTACCCTCCATGGCATATCTTTTTTTATTGCTGGCTTTCTTGCTAATCGAAATCCCTGAGGACTAGTCTCACTTCTCAGATATGTCAGCAGAAGAACACTGTTTGGCCTTCTTCCAATCGCCGATGAGTATTTTCTAATCTTGTTGAGATTCTTAAACTCGATCTTCATTCCCTTCATCGTTTAGTTTACTATTATCGAGTATCGTTATGTGTTTCGATGCTTTTGGAGTTTGTTTCGATTGCTTTTGGTGGGCCTTTCTTTGAATGGAGCACCTGTCATCGAACTATATTTTTACACCTGCTTCCGCGCACATCACAAACTTGCGCACCAAGCTCCGACAATCAGCATTCATTCGGCATCCACCTTAAGGATAGCGCAGCAAAGCGCAAGACACCCGTACGAAAACCAGCAAATTACGTAGGCGACGATCAAAGCGCGAAAATGCATGCAAACAGACAACTTCGCCCAGCACGGCTACTTCATGCCATTGGTGATAGTTGTACCACAAGCGACAAGGAGTTGTGGCTGATAACAAAAACACGAACGGGTTTCCCTTCGTTTCTAATACCAATATTATACAGCGCTCCTATTTATCCGTTATTTCGTACAACTTGGCACTACCTGATATTCTACATGCATGCCGCGTCCGGATTATATTCTGAAGCATGAAACTCTGACATGTGCAAGTCGTTAGTTTGTACATACAAGCACGGAACACTACCCGCTTTACATTTTATGTTTTGTTTCCTTGAACGAGCGTAGCGGGCGTAAGCCGCGCACGGAGCGAAGCGCTTTGTCTTTGAGTACACGCTTTGGTATGTGTTTGTATGTGGCATGTGTGACTATCGTACGAACCACCTCTTCTCTCTCGTGCTCGAGGTGGCGGCACAAACTGTTTTTAGATAAGAGCCTGTCCGAGAATAACACAGGTCGACGCCTTCACCGAACCTGCCTCCACTTGGACACCCCGGTCCCACCCGGACCTGATCCCATGTTGCACCCTCTCACACGTAGTGGTGCAGAGAAGTAATTAGCCGTGCTGCCACGCGACTTTATACACCATAAGCAGGGTTTGTACCATAACGGCTACCGCAGAACCAGGAACTACACTAAAGCTTCTACAATGGAGTCTGTCGTGTGGTTTTCTCCCACAGGCTCGTGTCTACAAACAGTTGCACCCCGAGGTGGCGGCCGTTGTGTTGGGTGTATGCTTCCGAATCGAAAGTTTCTGCTACCACCCTGCAGTGGACGCCGCAAAACAGCAGTTTCGTGAACAGTATATCGCACCCTAATTTACGTAAGTCATGGCGTGCCGTACAACTTTATGTGAATACCAAAATCTACAGACAGCCTGTACGGTGTATCGCATGCAGGATATGAGTAAAATAAGCTTTAAGGTTGGCCAGGCTACGGTAGATCGTTTCGGAACTGCTGTAGTCGTGATTGATGACACATACGACGACGGTAATACCTGGTACCTTGCACCTGGTACATTATACACGGCATATGTAGTATGGGTCTAGTATCGGTACACGGGTTCGTGCAAGCAATGGAGATCACCGTGAAAACAATACCGATCGCTCTTTTCATATCGCCGAAATCTAAACGACGATACCGCAATTTTGGGCGATATCGGAAAATGAGCTGCGATTTATATTCTCACAAACGAACCAATTCAATTTAGTGCGTCAAGCGTCGTATGTACCGTCGTATACATCCCTTGTGCTTGAAGCATCGAGTGTGTTCTTTGTTCAAGACCATACAGCAAACTACAGGCATCCCTTTTACACTATCTACACCTTTGTATCGCAGACCGTACTTTCACTATCACTTTGAGGTGAAAAACTACGTATGGGTTTCCTGTGTAAAGCAAAGGCTCTGCAGCGATAAAAATATCAAAATATCGCGACCACGATCTCGATCTTTCATCTCGACAAAGTATCGAGGTCGGCCCACCCCAAACCACCGCCGATGTTCGATCCTGAAAATTGAGTGCATATCGCCACGAAATTTGACATTGATTTCGATCTCCATAATCGTGCGCGAACGTACCCCAGCTTGGGGTCTGTTTGTTGACCGGCACAGCACCATCCGTTGCTACTCTATACCCGTACCAGGTACAGTAGTGGTCCCTCTACAGTACGCGTAGTGTCGGATGCGTAGTGCCGGCTGCCCGCTATGGTGCCTGTGAAATCGCTTGTTGACATAGATGGGATTAACCATTGAGGCAGCATGCGTGAGTAGTGCCGGTTGCCGCTATAGTGCCGGTATTGTTGGCTGGCGCAAAAAATCGGCACTACTGGTTTAGTATGATATAGAGGGGCCACCGTGAAGAGCGTTGGGTTCGGAATAGGGGTGTGGTCGTTTTTTAGCGCTCGTTTTCTCGATAATTGTACGAGTAGGGGTACGAAGGGTCGCTCCTCACAAGGAGTGAATTTCAGTTTTTTTCAGGTTTTTCGGGTTCTTTCTGGTTAACCAGAAAAAAATCATCCCCGAAAAAAACTCGCCTTCAAGGGTCGATCTTAACGAGGAGTGAATTTCGGGTTTTTCCAGAAATATCTGTTTTTTTCCTGTTTTTTTTTTCTGGTTTTACCAGAAAAACTTCATCCCCGAAAAAACTGGCCTCCACGTTTTTCTGGTAATCCCGTAAATTTTTGGTTTTTATGGGTGCGACCGGGCAGCCCCACCGTGCCAGCCGTGCCACCCCTCACGAACACACAGGGCTGGCCAGGGTTGTCCCCGAGGTCCTCCACAGGCAATGGCCGAGCGCAGAAGGCGCAAAAGATTTCTGAGCTCTCACAATCGAGCTGACACAGTGACCGCACCGAGGTGCCCGACCGACCGAGCTCGCTGAGGGCTGTAGCTCGAGCGTTTGTAGCGTTGGGCGTCGTAGCGCGACGAGTTGGTGATGGATTCCACTCTCCGAGGCTTTGACACCTGCCTACGAGCCAGGTCTACTGCAGTAGGACCACCACACGGATGGTTACCGAGAGCGCTGCTGCTGTAGTGACGGTTTTGTGCCTGGTGGACGATTATTAGCGAGGCAACTGAAGCTCGTACTCGTTAAGGACCCATTTTTAAAAATACCGAAATTTCCGTAAAAACCAGAAAAATACTTTTCTCGTTAAAGTTAGGCCATCTCTTACGGATGGGTTTTGAAAACTAAAAATGAACGTTTTTTTCGAGCGTCAAAACCAATTGAGAAATTTTCAGTTGGCTATCTTATCATGACCCAATAATTGAAAATGATTTCTGGGCAGCAAGTTGTGACCAAATTGTACAGCAGCAGTACGAGGAAGACGGTACTACTCGTACGAGTACTCGTATACACTCGTACGCGAAAGCGCCTCCAAACTATTTCGCTGCCGCCCTGTGGACTACGGGTGATCGAGGTGTTCGTCGCACCGGAGCACGCAGCGCAGAAGCATTGTACCCGGCGGGGGCCCGGACAACGGGAAACACCACGGAGGGGTGTCGTTAAAAGTTGTGTTTTCCTCCTCCCGGTCTGTGTTCCTCGTTAGTCGCAGCCTATAGGTCGCAGCTGCAAGGGCAGTTGAAGGCTCTCGTGGCCGACACCATCACAATCCGATGCCATCGCATTGTGGTGATGTCTGAGGCACGCGCGGGTACACCTGTCTGTGTTGTTGCTTGCTTGGCAACAGACGCGGCTCTTACTCAACTGCTGCTGTTTGCGGTACATTGGTACGCGTGTTTCCTCCAACGATGTGTGGAAACCCATAGATTCCAAATCCAATCGCCAGTTTCAATCGTGATCTCGATCGGAAATGGGGCCCCATTTCCGAGCGGAGGCCGACTTGAACGTGATAATAGAAAAACTTGATCGGAAATGGGCCCACTTTCAACCCCGTAAGAGAGCCAATCGGTTTTGAAAACTGAAAACGTTCATTTTCAGTTTTCAGAACCCATCCGTAAGAGATGGCCTAAGATCGACACTAAGTTTTTCAAGTTTTTCAGGTTTTTTAGTATTTTTTAGTTACGAGGGTGGGGAGGATCGGACAGCCGCGCTATGCTACGTAGCTCTGCCCCACTAGAACGCGCAATAGCTTTCGGAGCTCTCATAATCGAGTTGACACAGTGACCGCACCGAGGTGGCCGACCGACCGAGGTCGCTGAGGGCAGTAGCTCAAGCGTCTGTAGCGTTGGGCGTTGTAGCGCGACGAGTTGGTGGTGGAATTCACTCTCCATGGCACCGACACCTGCCTACGAGCCAGGCCGACTGCAGTGGGACCACCACACGGATGGTTACCGCGAGCGCTGCTGCTGTAGTGACAGTCTTGTGCCTGGTGGACGATCATGAACGAGGCAGCTGAAGCTCGTACTCGTACTCGTATCGTAGGAGGATGTACCCATTTTAGAATTTGGGAAAATACCGAAATTTGAGGGAAAAACCCGGAAGAGTACCTCGTACGTACGTATCGTGAAGATCGACCTGAAGGTAAGCATATTTTTATCGGAAAGCTCTCGACCGAATATTCCTCCTAATTCCTTGTGCGGTACTCGCTACCTTCTCGCTCTGGAAAAACCGAGCGCTGAAAAGCGAGCGCACCCCAGTGCGAACCCACCGCTCTTTTTCACAGTATATGTTCAAACGGTACTGCTGTACTGCTGCACCAGGCTGTACAACCAAATAATTCGCACCTCTTCCTCGCCGTCCTGCTGCTCGTTTTCCTGGCCGCCCTCTTCGTCGTTGTCCGTTTCCATGTCCTCCCACTCCTCCTGCTCTCGGTCTCCCGCGGCCCCACCGTTCTGTTCCTGGAGCAATGGGGGCAGGGAATACTCCTTGTCGATTTGTTTAGCTAGGAGCTCGATGGAGACTACCCCAGTCTTGCATCTGCTCGCCAAGCCTAGGATGTACTGGAGCTTTTCAGCTCCCCCCATGTTCAGCTCCAAGGATTCCTGGACTAACAAGAGGAAGTGTGCCTTGCTGAAGAAATATTTGTACTCCTCAAACGTATCCACCAATTTAAGCCTCTCATCGTACGTCAATGCGGCGGACGCCATGGCGCGTGGCTCGCTCGATCCCACTCTATCCGGCCCACCTCAGATTCTACCCTTTTGGCGCAAGGCCGTGAGTTGGGTTTTCAGTAGACACAAAAGGGATGTTTGCATAGGGTGTTGGGGAAATCTTCTACTTCGCGAGCGGGCAGTTTCCGTTCCGTTTCTCTGCAGAGCTGTGCAGAGTGCATCAACACGGGGTACTCGCTGGAGAGGGTGGTAAGCTAGCGATATGTGTTTGCTAGTATACACCGCAACTTAGCAGTATTGCGAGTACAGCACCGGAAGAGTATGAGGCCACACCGCTGATCTTCAAGCTTTTTATTTCGTACCAGGCACGTATCTGGTACCAAGTCTTCGCCGCGCCTTTTGGACAATCTGAAAAAACTGTGCGGACCGCCACAAAAACTTAATATGTTGGGTTCTTTATCTGGTATGATACGATTTGTGGGTCAAGAGCATTGGCAAAGGAGAATTTTATCCATTTCAGAATCACCAGAATCCACCTGCTGTGGGATTTTGCTTGTTTGAGACGCAGGGCACAGCAGTTTGTGCATCCTCAGATTCACAGCACAGGCGTTAGGTATTATGTCTTGCGGCAATTGAGATGCTGGAGCTGCTGTGGAGAATCAGGAAGAGACGGGAAATCCCGCCCGGGGTGAGCAGTCAGCAGCTTCGACCGTTACTACTGCTGTGTATAAAAGGAGGTGGATGGTTGAAGTATGCATGGTACTACTACTGCTGTACGTATAGCTGTCAAGTTTCGCGACACCCACGGCGCGGTGCTGCCGCGAGCAACGCGGCGGGCAGACGCCCTAAAGATCATACTGTAGATAGATCTACATACAGCAGTGTAGTTATTGGAGTTTCGAGCCAAATCTTCTCTGCTAAATGCACGTGCAGGTTGACGCATAATGTAGACCCTTCGACCCATACTGCACCGCCCCACTTACCGCAGCTATCATAACAGACAATGGTACTATACGTCTGGTGGCAATCGTGTGCAAAAGAACCCTCCGTCGACGAGGGTCCCTTATACCGTGAGGTCGCTTTATCCCCCCAATAAATATCAGATAAAGTACCGAAAAAATAAGCTTGATAGTTTTGCACATATACACAGGGGTCCGCATGAAAGTTAGACCTGTTTTTTTTTCAAATGTTGCCGATACCTTTACTGAAAGAACGAAGACAACAAATCACACGCCGTTTGTGTCCAACGGTGAGTAAAATGAAAATTCGCGTTTGTGTCTTTTTTTTTTTCCATGTCTTTTTTGTCAAGTATTCACCTTCGAAGGCAGATTTCGTATAGGATTCCAAATGGCCTATTTTCAATTCACTCATTCATGCACTTACTTCCCGAAGGCTACGAGGGAAATCACATTCTAGAAGCAGTAAGGAAAAAACCCAGAAACGGATTTTTTTTCAGCGCCATCAAAAAATGTTTTTTTTTCACCAAAACAAGTTGCATGATGATCGTACAGCCTATCACCACAATTGTCCGTGATTACATTTTTAATATCGTGTCTAGAATGTGGTTTTCCTAGCCTCCGGGAAATAAGTGTATTGGAAATAGGCCATTTGGAATGCTATACGAAATCTGCCTTCGAAGGTGAATACTAAATAAACAAAAAATACATTGTTTTGTTCATGAATCTGGAATTATTATTAACAAGCGCTGGATCATATCCACACTTAATCTATAGCACTTCTTGTTTCAACTCGCCGAACTCCCACCCAGTGCCAGACCCCTGCTCGCCCACACGAGCTGGTCAGGCTGTAAAGCTAAAATTCACTTAATAAGGGTTTGCGCAATCGTTTGGCGGTATTAGGACCTCATATTTTGCAACGATGTTCCTGGGTGTGTAGCGCGTTTGTTCATGTTGGGAGTTTTATAATCCGAGTTATTCTCGTCGAGAAATCGCGTATCGATTCCATCCCATCACGTGCGAACATATTTCGATACTAAAGTATATACGAAAGTATGAAAAATACGCTCAGCGGATGTTTCTGATACTTGGTGAGAGCGTTCCTTAGGGCAAGGGGAAACGATCGATACCATCGCCACCGCTCCATTCGCGCTCGATCAAAAGATATTGCGTATATACGATCCTCATACAAATTTAAGATACTATGATCAAAGACACAAAAACTGTTTTTCGCAACGCAGTTTTACGAATTTTGACCTGATATTTTGACACGTGATTCGTAGCGCGTTTGTCTAGGCGTTCAAGCGGGAACCCAAGAGAAAAAATATGTTTTTAACGTACATTTCGGTCGTTTTCTAGGTGAGCTTTTCACTCAAACGATCATAAGTTTACTTCATCGACTTTTTTTTTTTGGGTTCCCGCTTGACTCGTTTTGTTATACGCGTTCCGGGAGCCATGCAAAATCCCACCTTATGAATCGCAAAACTGCTCTGCGAAAATCCATTTAACTGTCGTGACTGGCTCTAAGCCAGACCAGCTCGTAGTACCATTGTCTGTTATGATAGCTGCGGTAAGTGGGGCGGTGTAGTATGGGTCGAAGGGTCTACATTATGCGTCAACCTGCACGTGCATTTAGCAGAGAAGATTTGGCTCGAAACTCCAATAACTACACTGCTGTATGTAGATCTATCTACAGTATGATCTTTAGGGCGTCTGCCCGCCGCGTTGCTCGCGGCAGCACCGCGCCGTGGGTGTCGCGAAACTTGACAGCTATACGTNACGTATAGCTGTCAAGTTTCGCGACACCCACGGCGCGGTGCTGCCGCGAGCAACGCGGCGGGCAGACGCCCTAAAGATCATACTGTAGATAGATCTACATACAGCAGTGTAGTTATTGGAGTTTCGAGCCAAATCTTCTCTGCTAAATGCACGTGCAGGTTGACGCATAATGTAGACCCTTCGACCCATACTACACCGCCCCACTTACCGCAGCTATCATAACAGACAATGGTACTACGAGCTGGTCTGGCTTAGAGCCAGTCACGACAGTTAAATGGATTTTCGCAGAGCAGTTTTGCGATTCATAAGGTGGGATTTTGCATGGCTCCCGGAACGCGTATAACAAAACGAGTCAAGCGGGAACCCAAAAAAAAAAAGTCGATGAAGTAAACTTATGATCGTTTGAGTGAAAAGCTCACCTAGAAAACGACCGAAATGTACGTTAAAAACATATTTTTTCTCTTGGGTTCCCGCTTGAACGCCTAGACAAACGCGCTACGAATCACGTGTCAAAATATCAGGTCAAAATTCGTAAAACTGCGTTGCGAAAAACAGTTTTTGTGTCTTTGATCATAGTATCTTAAATTTGTATGAGGATCGTATATACGCAATATCTTTTGATCGAGCGCGAATGGAGCGGTGGCGATGGTATCGATCGTTTCCCCTTGCCCTAAGGAACGCTCTCACCAAGTATCAGAAACATCCGCTGAGCGTATTTTTCATACTTTCGTATATACTTTAGTATCGAAATATGTTCGCACGTGATGGGATGGAATCGATACGCGATTTCTCGACGAGAATAACTCGGATTATAAAACTCCCAACATGAACAAACGCGCTACACACCCAGGAACATCGTTGCAAAATATGAGGTCCTAATACCGCCAAACGATCGCGCAAACCCTTATTAAGTGAATTTTAGCTTTACAGCCTGACCAGCTCGTATACGTCTGGTGGCAATCGTGTGCAAAAGAACCCTCCGTCGACGAGGGTCCCTTATACCGTGAGGTCGCTTTATCCCCCCAATAAATATCAGATAAAGTACCGAAAAAATAAGCTTGATAGTTTTGCACATATACACAGGGGTCCGCATGAAAGTTAGACCTGTTTTTTTTTCAATGTTGCCGATACCTTTACTGAAAGAACGAAGACAACAAATCACACGCCGTTTGTGTCCAACGGTGAGTAAAATGAAAATTCGCGTTTGTGTCTTTTTTTTTTTCCATGTATTTTTTGTCAAGTATTCACCTTCGAAGGCAGATTTCGTATAGGATTCCAAATGGCCTATTTTCAATTCACTCATTCATGCACTTACTTACCGAAGGCTACGAGGGAAATCACATTCTAGAAGCAGTAAGGAAAAAACCCAGAAACGGATTTTTTTTCAGCACCATCAAAAAATGTTTTTTTTTCACCAAAACAAGTTGCATGATGATCGTACAGCCTATCACCACAATTGTCCGTGATTACATTTTTAATATCGTGTCTAGAATGTGGTTTTCCTAGCCTCCGGGAAATAAGTGTATTGGAAATAGGCCATTTGGAATGCTATACGAAATCTGCCTTCGAAGGTGAATACTAAATAAACAAAAAAGACATTGTTTTGTTCATGAATCTGGAATTATTATTAACAAGCGCTGGATCATATCCACACTTAATCTATAGCACTTCTTGTTTCAACTCGCCGAACTCCCACCCAGTGCCAGACCCCTGCTCGCCCACACCCACGAGTAGAGCCCAGTACTAGTAGGTACTCTTCCTTTCTATCTCAACCCTTCCCAGCCTCCTCTGCACTTCCAGGGCAACCACTCACTGCAACCTCCCAACATGATGACTCTATTCCCCATCCCCTATCAATCACGTCAACGATTCAGTACCTCTCCACAAACTCCAGATTTCCTTCGTTCAATCTTCCACATGTGAAAAAAAAAGACGCAAACGCGAATTTTCATTTTTACTCACGGCACAGGTGGACACAAACGGCGTGTGATTTGTTATCTTCGTTCTTTCAGTAAAGGTATCGGCAGAATTGAAAAAAAAAAACAGGTTTAACTTTCATGCGGACCCCTGTAGTACATTTCGTATGCCGAGTACCGAGAGTACTGCAGTACTGGCGACCTAGATACTGCAAGTACTGAACGCCCAAATGCTGCGAGTACTGGGAGTATGGGCGGTGCGGAGCCCCGGATACAAGCAATTTCCGAAGTACAAACGTTGCTAATACTTGTAGTACTCAGGATATCCAGATTAGTGAAACCGGAAATACTGCGAGTACTCATTTACTTCGTGTACTCCCGAAAAACTGCCAGTACTCTCCGAGTACCGCAGTTGCAGCCCCCGAAATTGCTCCAACTCCCACTCGTGGGGCCATCTAGGAATGTTTTCTGTAAAAAAATGAGATACGATGCACGAATGGTCAAAGTAAACTTCATATTACTATTGTTACATTTGCCATCTGACAACAGTTTGTTCGGAGCATGTTGCTTATATTAAGAATACTCGCATACTGAGAGTACTCGCAGAACGAAGAACGGGAAGTACAAACGGTCAAAATACTTTCGCTACTTGAAGTACCCACAGGATAACATTCAAACCCTTAAACTGTGGGGGCGGGGTGCAGAGGATACGAGTGGCAAGCCCAAGAGCTTGGAGGGGAAATATCGGAGGCGTGGTTGGCGATTGCAGGCCGCTACGCATTCGAAAGAGATGCGAAGTCGACCCGGGGGACCAAGGTGCAAGATTAGAGGACGTGGGTTAACTGGAAGGTCTAACTAGGGAAGGGCGATTGGTTGGGGGGGGGTGGAGTGGGAGCTTATATATTGGCCGATGGAGTTTATGGTCGACTACTGCGCCGACTGGAAGGATAAGAAGGCGGCCGTGGCGGGGAAGCGGATGCCGGTGAACGCTTACCCAAGCAGTGTGGGTACGACTGCCATTGCCGCAACAGCACTTTGGGATAAGGGTGACGAGAGAATACACTAAGAGAGCACGCGAAGGTGGGCAACCAAAGGCGGGTGAGGAGACCGTTTATGGGGGAGCTGGTCAGGGTGAAGGAGGAAAACATCGGAAAGTGGGGGGGTGGAGGGGGAGAATGGCGTGGACTGGTTTGGCCTTAACGTACTATTAACAGCTGGGATGACGGCATCGGGAATTGTTCGCCGAGGGGGGGGGGGGGGTGTACTCATGTAGTGCACGGCCGCTGTCGTATGACCATAGACCCTCGCGTCTCTACAATACCGGGACGGAGCACGTTGGGTTTTCACCAACTAGGCAGACATTGCGTGCACCAAGCGCGAAGCGCCGTGGGGTATTGGGCGAGTCGCATGGAGGGTGAGCTGCATCCTGCTATGAACCGCCTCTGAGGCGGAGTTGCATATGGATGACAGCTTCAATGAGTTATTATAATTTCTGGTGTGGCCACTTCCTGAGACAGCAATGGGAGCACTATGTAACTACCTCGCGGGTGCCTTACCATATACACACTACGTGATACGATCATTCCCCTTGTGCGGAGCAAAGGTTCTCCACCCCGCACAAATTATCTAACAAGACCGCCAGCTTTGGTGACCCTTGAAACAAAAACAAAAACGGTACCCTGGTTGTCTAGCGCACGCAGTGAGAGGCGTGTTTTACAGCGTCGTCAACCGACACCAACCCAACCTATAAATATATAATATATTTATATAGATAGGGGGGCGGGGGGGGGGGAGTGCACGAGGTTACTGCTGCCGGAGCGGGGACGTAGCCCTTTCCGAGAAAGGCGTGCGTCTGGGGCCGGAGAGGAGAAGGGCGGCCGGCACGGTGGAAGCACATGTCAGGGGAAGAACAAGGGGGCAGAGCAGAACAGGGGCGGGAAGCGTGATGAAAAGGGGGACGAGGGGCGAGGGGGGCTGGACGGGAATGTCTTGGAGCTGTGGTGGAGCTGTTCGAGCATTTCCTAGGCAGTTCCTGGGGGAGGAGACCGCCCCACAGATGACATTCAGGAGCCGGGGGCGGGGGGCGCGTGCTACGATAGAGGTAGAATGTTTTGGCTCAAATATTTTGGAAATGACGGGAGCTCCTTAACGAAACATCGTCGGAATTTGATTATGGTGATGCACTATTCATCATTTTATACTTAAGGTCACGGGATTGTTCATCGGAGAGCACTTACATATTGTTGCTCCATAAACAGTTTTCGGGTGAGGTATTGAGCTCCTAAAGTGAAGAGTCCCGGGAAAAATACGGTGCACCGCTATCGTAGCATGCGCCGGGGGGTGAGAGGTGCGGACGAGGGGGATGGCGACGAACTGCTTAGTGAGTGAGCTGGAGAAGGTGGGGGCGAAACGGAGATCGCAGGGAAGGCGGGCAGTGGCGGAACAGATACCGGAGCAGCTAGCGTTGCACTAGGGAAATCGTGTAGAGCAATGAGGCTGGCGGGGTTGAGACCCCTAAGGCCGATGATCCAAGGGAAGGAGAGATGGGCGTTACCCGCTTTTGTTGGACACATACTGTCTAATAAGGGGGATCCGCTGTGAGTTAGAATGGGCTGGGGAAAAAGGAATCGCAGCCGAGAAGGCAGCCGGGACAGGGGGGGGGGGGTTGCGTGCAGAAGAAGAAAAGGGGAGATATCGACTGGGAACGCGGCTTCTGAATGGCCTTGGCTGTTAAGGTTGCCTGCCAGAGTGAAAGACAGGTCAGCTGCGTACATCAGCTAGAATAGGACATGGGGAAGGTGGGGAAGGGGGAAATGTACGAGGGGAAGTCGTCACAGTTTCACCCACCTCCCCTGTGGGCGACGCAGACTACTTATAAGCATGCATTTTTCGTGAAGGGTAGACCAAAGTAACAGAATGTCTTGACAGTCTCCAGTTTGTCGGGCCGGAGAGAAAAATAGCGAATAACGGGGTCGGGGGTGTGCGTGGTAACAGTATAAGGATATACCTGAGTGGGAGGCTCATAGCAGCAGAAACCCTACCTGTACGTATGTCGTGTTCCTCTTGTGTCAAAATTAATTAATTCACACTATTAATAACTCAAGCCATTAATGAATACATTTTACCCACCCCTACTATTCGTCCGTCGAGTTCTGTATCGTGGGCAAATACTCAAACAGCACCTCTGGAGAATAATTGGGGTTTACTGGGCGGGCATACGTAATGAATGACGCTGATCAACATGTACCGGTACCATAGACTAGGAGTGACACTTCACATTTGTGGACCACCATCAGGCTGTGGTCCCGTAAATACGCACTTATATGCATGTGACATTTTTCTGCGGATGCAAGGAGCCTGGGTTATCCAACACACATACATATTATACCAAAAATATCGAGCGTGGTCAGGCTGAGCCCGGGTTGCCGGTGTGTGGGGCGATTTTGATCATGCTTGAAATATGTGGCTTGTTTCCATCGCGCGAGTATTGCATATTGTATCGAACTGTCCTGCAATTAAGCTGACTGTGGACTTTTCGGATACCCTTCGGGCCTCTTCGTATCTTCGTTGTCCATGGCGATGGGCTTGCACGTGTCCGCTATGGGCTATGACCCTCCGAAAAAGCAATTGGGCTGTAACTTTGTCGAAATATCAACCATTCTGAGCAAAACTCCCGAACTGCAGTTCGAAATATTAACACTTCAAATTTGTAAGGCTTTTAATATTCCCCGCGGCTGAATTTTCGCAGCCACATCATTGAACCACACGGTTTTCGATACGAGTACGTAGTCACAATAATAGTACCCCCCCTTCCACACCCCACCCAGTACGTAGATACTACAGTACGTAGCCGCCAAACCAATGCAAGCAACCCCATAACCCATAACCACACACGAACCCAATCAACCAGAGTTTAGCGCATGCTTAGATGCTTAGAGATCTTCCTCGTCTCGAACAGAGTGTACGTTGACCTTTATGATCGAGCTCGCCCCCATGGTGATAAGTCGGTCAAATTATGGTTTTAGATTTTCGGTGTTTTCATGTCGCCACATGGTAGATTATATGAATGATTATATCATGAAATACTACGTAGTATACTGTATGCAGCATTATATCATAGTAGTGTCTCCAGTTACAGTATACGATGTACTACTACTAGCTGTAGGAGTAGATACGATATTTAATATTGGCACTCGGAGTACGGCACATTATATACGTTCTATTTCTAGTGGCGTCTATACTGCGGTACAGTATTAATAGTAGAAGCCTACAGCAGCACAAAGCTCACACCTATGGGCTATGACCCTCCAAAAAAGGATCATAGCCAATAGGCTCACACAGGCCACAGAGACAGAAAGAGCGAGCCACACACTTCTACAAGCTCACCCTGAATACCCGCATCGCTCGGAGCCACACACATCACCATGGCGTCCGCCGAAAGCACGTATGACGACAGGCTCCACCTGGCAGGTGCCGTCGAACGGTACAAAGAGTACCTCAGCCAGGCACACCTCCCCTTCCTGGTTCAGAAAGCCTTGGAGGAGACGCCCGGGGGAACCGACAAACTCGATTACATCCTAGCCTTGGCCAAGAAATGCAAGACCGGGCTAGTTTCCGTCGCATTCCTTGCCACGCAGATCGACAAGGAGTACTGCTTGAGCCCGTCGCGACAGGAGAAGGAGGTTGGGGTCAAGGAAGACCGGGTGGAGGGGTGGGTGGACATGGACACCGATACGGATGGGGCGGACGACGAGGACGACCATGCGCAGGACACGGAGCTGGAGGAAGAGGTGTGGCTGCAAACGATTGGGTTGCTGATAATATGCTGCGCGTGATTTGCATCGCGAAAAATCGACCCAGAAGGCATCTCAAGGTGTTAACAAGTGATAGAGGTACTGACTGCTGTGGTACACATGTTGCTTTGTCTTGGTATGTCGATCGTAGCATTTAAAGCGCGCGGTTGTGTTGACTCCTAGCGTGACCACTCCTACTGCTCTACTGCTGTACGTCCTACCACATGAACACTAATTGCGCTTTGCACTGCTATACAGTACTCGTAGTAGTTTATGTCTCGACTTAGCTTGCAACGACGAGTTTCGAGGAAACTTTCGGTCTCATTCATAGCTGAGGTGTCTTTCAATATTTGCAATGCTTTAACCAGAGGTACTGCTGTACCAGGTACAATTCCGCTTGCCCCGCATGTATACGAGTATTATTATAGGTTCCGACTGTTCTGGTGTTCCGCGAATTTGATGCCCTGCGGGTACATACCTCCAGGTCGGGCGTCATTGCTCGCCACAATAGTATATTGCATGCAGTCATGCAGTCGACGCGTGCTACTGGATTGCTAGCAGGGTAGGTCTTGCCTGTCGTATATGGCGTTGCATTGTCTGCTCTGCTTACTGCACTGAGTGTAGTATCTCTGTGTCGTAGTTTTGTGACCACAGAACTGGCACCTTTTTAGGATGAAGAATCGGCACGGACACTGGGTGTGCTGGATGTCGACGGGTAGAAAGGAAGGTTTAATGTGAAGAACACACACACACACACACGGTAGACGTACCTCCTATTAATACATGTTCGGAGGGTGGTCACTTGATTACAGTGTAGCATACATATCAAGTCACCGGAGAACTGATTCTGAGAAAAAATAAGCAAAATAAGGTGCAACTCGACTATTAATAACATTCCCAAAGCCAACGCATACCCCTTATCATACTGCTGTGTTGTATTATATTATGGTATTATTATATATCGTCAAACACTACGACGTACGTACCATAGTAAATACTGCTGTAGGACCAAATATATTTATATTGTTTGTATACATGCAGTGAATAATACACAGGGTTTTGTATTTACCGCATAGGTCCTACAGCAGCATTTACTATGCTCCCCCGTGCTGGCATTCCAAAAATATTGGCTTGATTGAGGAGCTCGGTCTGTCAGAAATACTTAGGACAAAACGTGCTATACCTACTCGTACCCCTATCGCCTATAGCCCGCCTCACTCTCGCGACCTAAGCATTTCACCTTAACGCTACCAGGTATGTACGACGGCCAAGCCTGTCCTTACGTAGAACGCATGAAAGGTCAGCATAAGCAGGTCCGAGAGAAGGGAGATATCTATATACATACGTAGCTTGGTCAGCAACGCGTCAGGCTAGGCAACTATTTCGTCGCCGCGATCTTGGCGCAGACAACAAAAATTGGTGGCCTGGTTTGGCACAGACAACATAAATTGGTGGCCTGGTACTGTACATAATAGTTCAGCTGGCATAAGCAAGCCGCAATACCCATTGTGGTTTTATACGTAACTCGAAAAAAAGTGAGATTCGAGGATCTACTGTAGTATAGGGTACGGCAACCTTTCGAAACACGGTCAGTTAAATATCGACGCATGGTTGAAGATCCAACTGGAGGATCGAACTCCTCGAGGTACACGGCTGAAAGGGTAAAGCCCTCCGCATTGCTCACGGCGCAGCAGTCAGGTGTGTTGATTTCTCAAGACGTTGTTTCATCAAACGATACAAGGTATCGGTGATGGTTCCCTTTAGAGGTATCACTCTGAACCGAAATATAACGACCTTGTGTCCCTTAACATTCAATTGAAATTACCCTTATATTTCGGACCCGAGTGGTATGCCAGATCTCTCTGTGGGGCCACCAAAAACAAAAAATACAAATTGATATTGCACATATATATGGATCCAATTTATAGCTCATGGGGTGCTGAGCGTACTGGGTACGAAACGCAGACTAGTAAACTACACACGCACAGCAGATGATTTCCAGGACTAAAAACGAAGAACGCAAAAAAAAAGTAGGACAAAAAAATCTGGATGTCTACGCTGCTGTTAGTCTGTGGGCTATATAGAGCTCGCAGGTGGGAATCCGGTCTATTGATAATGGGATATCACTGAGGATCCACCTCACCACACACAACCTCCAAAACATTATACTCGTTCTATGAAACAGTTTTCAAAGTATACTCGTATGATATATAGGACTATATATACCGCCGAAAATAACCTAAATACGGTTGACGACCCCAAAACAAAAGGACCAACCATACTGTACCTCAGAACACAAGCAAGCCTGTATGTATGTATGTGTTCACTGCGATGAACCCCAACACTGCATGACGTTGAAACCCCCTTTGGAACTGGCCCACGATTGGTTGTGGGAGCAATCTACTTGGCGTTTAGGGTTGGGTGATATTTTGTTCTACCTAGACCGGGACTCGTTTTTTTTGCGTGTCTTCGTCCTTCGCATTTCCTGTACATACAGCTGTATTGGTGCAAAACATTTTTTCTCCTTCCTGTGTTCTTCTAGTCTGCGAACGTCGTCGTAGTAGAGCTATTTGAAACTCAAAATAGGAGCTTATATATGGTTCTTCCCGAAATAAGGTCATATCGAGTTTCAAACGTCGCCAAAATAGGCGCTTATTTTTGACATAACGACCAGCGTGATATTTGGCTCTTCTCAAAATATGTACTTGGTCACTTTTCTGAGCAAGTACATAAGTTTTACTTGGTGGGAAGTTTCTCAGCAATTTATCCTACAATCGAAGCACCACAGCAGGGCATAAGCATCACAGGACTAAAAGCAAAGCAGCACAGGGCAGCAGCACAACTACCCTCGGCTTACGGCCTACGCCCGAGCAAACTGCCCATAGTACGAGCATGGACCCGCTACCAGGAGGCTACCAAAACAGCAGGCGTGCTGCCACCGGCGAGGGTTATCCCGCACAGCCGAGGTCGCCCCCGTTCATCGGTCTACGTCCGAGCGTCAACAGCTACGGTTCTCCTCCCCGCCTTCCCGGATTCAACACCGGGGCNCTGTCAGAAATACTTAGGACAAAACGTGCTATACCTACTCGTACCCCTATCGCCTATAGCCCGCCTCACTCTCGCGACCTAAGCATTTCACCTTAACGCTACCAGGTATGTACGACGGCCAAGCCTGTCCTTACGTAGAACGCATGAAAGGTCAGCATAAGCAGGTCCGAGAGAAGGGAGATATCTATATACATACGTAGCTTGGTCAGCAACGCGTCAGGCTAGGCATCTATTTCGTCGCCGCGATCTTGGCGCAGACAACAAAAATTGGTGGCCTGGTTTGGCACAGACAACATAAATTGGTGGCCTGGTACTGTACATAATAGTTCAGCTGGCATAAGCAAGCCGCAATACCCATTGTGGTTTTATACGTAACTCGAAAAAAAGTGAGATTCGAGGATCTACTGTAGTATAGGGTACGGCAACCTTTCGAAACACGGTCAGTTAAATATCGACGCATGGTTGAAGATCCAACTGGAGGATCGAACTCCTCGAGGTACACGGCTGAAAGGGTAAAGCCCTCCGCATTGCTCACGGCGCAGCAGTCAGGTGTGTTGATTTCTCAAGACGTTGTTCCATCAAACGATACGAGGTATCGGTGATGGTTCCCTTTAGAGGTATCACTCTGAACCGAAATATAACGACCTTGTGTCCCTTAACATTCAATTGAAATTACCCTTATATTTCGGACCCGAGTGGTATGCCAGATCTCTCTGTGGGGCCACCAAAAACAAAAAATACAAATTGATATTGCACATATATATGGATCCAATTTATAGCTCATGGGGTGCTGAGCGTACTGGGTACGAAACGCAGACTAGTAAACTACACACGCACAGCAGATGATTTCCAGGACTAAAAACGAAGAACGCAAAAAAAAAGTAGGACAAAAAAATCTGGATGTCTACGCTGCTGTTAGTCTGTGGGCTATATAGAGCTCGCAGGTGGGAATCCGGTCTATTGATAATGGGATATCACTGAGGATCCACCTCACCACACACAACCTCCAAAACAGTATACTCGTTCTATGAAACAGTTTTCAAAGTATACTCGTATGATATATAGGACTATATATACCGCCGAAAATAACCTAAATACGGTTGACGACCCCCCCCCCCCCCCCCCCAAAAGGACCAACCATACTATACCTCAGAACACAAGCAAGCCTGTATGTATGTATGTGTTCACTGCGATGAACCCCAACACTGCATGACGTTGAAACCCCCTTTGGAACTGGCCCACGATTGGTTTTGGGAGCAATCTACTTGGCGTTTAGGGTTGGGTGATATTTTGTTCTACCTAGACCGGGACTCGTTTTTTTTGCGTGTCTTCGTCCTTCGCATTTCCTGTACATACAGCTGTATTGGTGCAAAACATTTTTTCTCCTTCCTGTGTTCTTCTAGTCTGCGAACGTCGTCATCCCTTTGGAAAGACATAAGGCATAAGCTCGAGTTTCAAATAGGTCTAGTAGTGCCGGTCCTCTGATTACCAGTCATTTCATTCAGCCTGTCGTTTGTTTCGGACCGTTATTGCGTGACTCCGGCGTACTTGTGGTATATGATTTACTTCTCATTTCAGAAGACACGTTTGTGTTTTGTTGTCTATCGTATACCTGGTAATGTTTACGTTGTACGAGCGTTTGGCTTGTTTTTGTAGTGCTCTCCCGTGCCCAATGCGTTGGCTATGGCCGACTCCTTACCTCAGATTATTTTGCATTATTTTACTGTAGGCTTTCTCTGTCCAATAGTTGTGTATTATCACACAACAAACTCTTTATTTTCTTAGGGTACTGTTTCAATGGCAAATAACCAGTACGGGCAGCGGGTGTTCCCCTGCCGCCGCCGGGTAGGTCCATCGCTCTAAAATAGTGTGGAGCAGGGCATTAATTAGTGGCTCGGCGTCTGTTGCGCGCAGCGCAACAGGCGACTCAATGAGTGTTGCGCGCAGCCCCCCGCAGGGGCCCCCGGAGGTCCGCCGGAGGCGACAATTTTGCGATCTATGCGCGAATATACGCCTCAAAACTAAGTTAAAAGCCTTGTCATTTATTTTTGGCTACGGCGAATAGCAAAAGGTGCCTAAGTTTTGTTTCAGACTATGGCGAATAGGACAAGGGGCCTAAAAGATGTTCAATTACGACTAATTATCAAGAAAAAAATTCCCCCAAAACATTTTCTCGCCTCCGGCGAGAAAAAAACGCGCAACTAAAATTTCGCCTGCGGCGAAAACGTTGCGCGCCCAAAAACGCGTGTTGCGCTGCGCGCAACCAGCCTCGCGGCGACTGTTGCGTAAAACTGTTATTTTGACCCAATGTTGCGCCAGCGCAACAGCGCAACACCTAATAAATGCCCTGGTGTGAAGACAAGAAATTCAAAACCGATACCAAGTGAAGCGGTATAAACGAACCCATATTCCGAGGTGTGATTTGGGCGTTTGTTTCACGTGCAGCAGGTTTATGTCCCTCTTGAGCAATAATGTGTTAGTCCATTTATAGAAGCATGTTTTGGTCTCCTTGTGTCATTTGTATTATAACAGCAGGTTTCATTTCATGACTGTTTTGTTTTACTAGTAGTATACTTTCGTTCCTTGTTTCTGGTCTGCCGTGCGTTTTTTTGTTCTCGTACCCGGTACGTTGGCATTTCTCTTGCTTCACACATCAATTTGCAATTCATTTTTTGTTTTGGTTTTGGTGTTATTTGTCTCAGAACTAGCACCTCTCTAGAATCATAAATCAAGACGGACGCTACTGGGTGTACTGATTTCCTGGTATACGTGTGACAAATATTCAGGTATGATCGGTAGATGTGAATGGTACGGTTTAAATAAACAATAAGAACTGCACATTGTCAGATGGCAAATGAAATGCTATTTACAGTAGTATAATGTAGTTGGGTATGTAGAAAGGACGGAACGGTTTAATGGGAAGGCACACACACATATTACTGTCATTTTGTGAGACCCTTTTATCGTCAGTTCTACCAAGGGACACTAGATCGCTTCAAACTTTGCCTCGCAAGTCGTTCGAAGCCGTGGAAGAGGTCGCACCGAGTCACTTGGGTATTAATTACATGAGGGATGGTGTTGATATCGATGAACCCTCTCGTGTTCGGGTGATGAGTCGGTTGTGCTTGCTCCGTGTCTCGATCGGCTGGAGGCGCCATTACCGATACTTGAAGAAACGCTGATCGGATAGGCCATGTTGTTCACCCTAGCTGCGATGGATCAGTCGTCAACGTTTTATGGAGGTGACAATGGCGCGGTAAGAGTCGTAGACGAAGCACGCTGGGTCGTTGCATTCCTGTAGGTCGCATCAGTGCTACTAAATAGAGTAAGTGTAGCTTGATAATAGGCATCCACTAAAACTGGCAATGCACATTAGTATCGATGTATATTTTGACGTGTGTACCGTTCTGTCTATGTTCCAGGGACGAGGTCATAGGCGTTATGCTGCTTCAGGGCTTCCGTTTCCGGTTCCGACTGTGCCTTCCCCAAGCATCGCAAACGATGTTCGAAATACTGCCACTCACTTCCCTCCAAACGGCATCTTGGCTACACATTGGTCGTGGCAGGAGCTACCAGATAGCACCGCCTGTGTGAGTCTCTGGCGGGGCTTTGAAGCACATCACAGCAAGGTGCTACTTCCAGGCAGTGCTATCTTGCCGTCACCCTGCGTATGGAGCTCCTTAGTCTCTCTTTCGTGGATGGCACCACTGCAGCGAAAATATTTCGGTGATCACGCCACCCACCTCGGGTGGCGGGGTCTAGAGCGGATTCCCGCTGGCTGTTACCGGTTGCTTGCGTTTCTGGCTGCCGGCGAAACGCCAATCACCTGGACCACTGTTTGTGAATTCCTGCGGGCTTGTGAATGTGTTGGACAGCTCTTCACTCCTTGTGAGCGCTGGGCGATTGGAATGGGGCGGTCGGTAGTCTTGATGGCGCCGAGATGCGCTAAATAGTCTCGGATGTCCCTGAACAGGGTTTGTCCGTCGTTTGAGCGTAACTGTCGTCACTGCTGTGCCAGCGAGAGTCGGATGGTGCTCAATTGAACCACTTGGATATCTGCGCTGAGATTAGAATTTGGTGCGCATACCTGGTCAAGGTTGAGCATATAAACGTGCCTTGCTCGTACGCGCGGTGAACGTCGTTCAAGATAAACGGTTTAGAATGTCGTGATGCTCCCGTGCCATCGGGGATATACTTACTAGATATAGAACTATGCCCATGACACGGTGGATAGCCGCGCAGGCCGCGGGTCGTGTACTACCCCAAGTTTGCGGTTGGTTTTCAAGTGGGCTGTGTGCTCCCCAATTATCTATAGCGTGGCTTTATGACTTCTAAGTAGCCTCATTCATGAGTTGGCGAAAGCAATCTTGTTTCGGCGTTCAAATCTCACTTGTGGAGCCGGCAACTTAACAAACACAAGAGCTTACATATAGTGTTAATTAATTGGGGCTGTTTAACCTGAGATCGGTGAGTAGCAAATAACAGATAAGCGAATACACATACACACTACAAACGAGAAGGGGTTGGCTGTCCACGAGCCGCAACTTCGAGAGAAGGCTACGAAACCTCGCCTCCCCATTTACACTATGGTGTGTCCCAATTAACAATGCTGGGTTTTATATGATTCACAATCTTAACGGTCGGTGGCAGGCAGGAATGGCAGAATTTGCTTGAGTTTGATTGTTGGATCCTGTGTCGCCAGAAAGCCTATTGCAAGTCAGAAACACGTATCGTTATGCCGCCCGAACCTAGTTTATAGATTTGCAGGTTCTAGACACCCCGCCAACAAGCCGGTAGGTACGTACCTGCGAATGAAACAAACACACGGGTATTATCGGCGCACGTCATCGTCTCGCCGAGGAATGCCGCTTTCTCGCTCCTTGGCTAGTAACGCTGTCTCACCCGAACGTGTAAGGTGCTGCAATTTTTCACGCACACTTTAGGCTGCTTGCCCAATTGTCGAAAACGGTATCGTTGTTTGCAAGCTGGCGAGAAGAGGTTGAAGGTGGGGCCGGGGTTGGGTGCGTCCTCAATCTGGCCTTCGCGGCGTCACACCACTTCTCTTCAGCAATTGAGATGATAAAATAGTATGGACATTTTCAATTGTAGTATTGTTGAGGCCTCGCCTCTTTCGTTCTATGTAACCGTGCCGGTCGTTCGTACGTCTATCGTAGTGAAACTGTATCACTTCGTTTCACGATTGTTGCATTGTTTAGGTGGTAGTTTCGTTTCTCGACACGTGGATTGCACCCTCGTTCGTTTCAGACTTACCTGAACGATACTAAAAAAGTCGGTAACCGCTCACCCGCATGTCACATGTTTTGGGCGGGGTCACCTGATGCAGCTGCAGGATCATGTACCAAACCGACTATGCTGAGTCACAAAAATTTTTACAATATTATACATATATTGCCTACCAATAGTGCAAGAATCTCGATGTGTGTTTATTGGGCTTGGGGTTGCAACGTTGCAACCGACCCACGGTCATACCTTATTGAGCGAAACCCGTAGAAAACGATTACTGTGGTGGGAGTCGTGATGTTACTTCCCCGCCCAGTGACGGTCCGTACAACTACAAGCAACGACAACCCATCACGGTGGTGATACGCGTGGATACCTTGTCGTTGTGATGGTCGGTGACGCTGGCCCGTCACACGGGGTATCGCCCATCGCGTAGTTAGGCTTGGGAGGTATGGCGTTGTTCCCAAAGACACCATCGTTGTTTCGCCGTTTTCATTTTGAGCCAACCTGCTCTGGGCGAACAATTCCCACATGGACAATACCTTGGTACACCAAAGGCAGTAAACATTGGTTTCCAGCTACACTGCTAAGTGGCCAAATCTCTTCAACTCGCACTGCCCCGTATTGCTCATGCAGCCACTATACTGACAGCAGTGGTTTAGCGGCAAACGTACTTCCACCAGCTTCCATGAATATAGACTTGAATTGGCAATTGGCTTTCAACCTAGCGTGTTTCAAGCTCCAATACTTTTAGCCGAGATCCTCCCCTCCCCGCTCGCCCTCAGCCACTGGCGGGGCGTTAGGCACGTGGCGTGAATTCCCCCTCGGGTAAACGTCAACGTTTCGCCGCACCCGGGGAGAATATTGGCCTATCACGGGATCATAAGCCCTTCAATTCATCTACAATTCGGACTAACCGGGGACGAAAAAGGCGATGGCCCTGATGCATACCGCCGCGCATGTTGTGGAATCCCAACACCACGAGTGGATCGCTGATTGGTTGGGTTTCGTGGAGCCAGCACCACCCAGGGAGGATAAGGCCCCACACCCGGACCATAAACAGTTGGATATACTTGCAACTCTAACAAACTGCAGTCGAAAACGGCGACGCCTCTGGTCGATACCACCCTACTCCGTGTGAAACCCCAACCCCACGCACAGATCGCTTATTGGCTAGTTGGTGAAATTCCGCTACACCCAGGAAGGATAGACTGCCATCCCCAAATCATAGATCCTTCCATGTATCTACAGTTCCGACGAACCGGGGGAAAAAACGGCGACCCGCCGGGTCGATACCACCTTACACTGTGGAAACCATCAACCCCGTTGACTTATCACTGATTGACTGGAGTTTATGGAGTAGACGGGGGGCGAAAAAGGCAATGCCCCAGATCGATACCGCCCCGCACGGGGTAGAAATCTCAACCCCATTCTGGTTGATCGCTGATTGCCTGGGGTTCGTGGAACCAACACCACCTTGGGAGGATAGGGAGTGTACCTACGGATCATAAGGACTTACCATCTGTCTACAACTCCGACAACCCGCACGAAAACGGCGATTGCCCGGGTCGACAACGCCCCGCAGTGTGTGGTAACCCCAAGGCTACTGGCTGGTCGCTGATTTGCGGGAGAAATATCGACGTCCCGCCGCATCCGGGGAGGGCAAGGTTCCATCCCCGGATCATAAATCCAAACATGTATCGACAACTCCCGACAACTCGGAGACGAAAATAGCGGTCGCCAGGATGATTTTTGCCTCGCACGGTGTGGAAGTCTCAAATCACATGGGCTGAAGTTTTATGAGCTGCGGTAACATCAAGGTTTCACCGCATCTAGGGAGGACAACATCCCCTCCCGGGGAAAACAACTCTCACACAAACTACATCTCCAACGAAAACGGTGGTCTGTTAGGGCAGGTGTACTACGAATTCAGTAAGATATGTTCGGATATAAGTATTACACCTGGTAAGGGTCCTTGAATGAGGAACCGCTGGGATGTGATTTGTGTTTGTTGTTGTTTTCGATGTTTGGCTAGCCGAGACGGCATGTTTGCAGTTTTTTCATTCTCGTGGTCAGGTTTGAACTTACAAGTAGTACAAAGAAATTTCCTCAAGCGACGGGCCTCAGAACATTTCGGGGACGCCTGCTACGATAGAGGTGGACCATGCTTTTTCTGAGGGTCTGAGGGTCGCCACTTGAGGAGCTCTATAACGCACCCAACACACGGTTTGGGAGGAAACCAGACGAGCTGCCCGACGAACAATCCCATAGTCTAAGGGCCCGTTTTAACAAAGAAAAAAACAAATCATTTTGGAAAAAAACAAAACCAAATCCGCTTTTCATCGGTCAGAACCCGCACCACCACTAAAGATTATACTCCAAGATCCTTATATTTGGTGCTGGTGCGTGTGTTGACCAATGAAAAGCGGATTTTAATATATATTTTTCCAAATTGATTTTTTTTCTTCTTCGTTAAAACGGGCCCTAACGATACAACCAAAAACCAACCAACGCAATATTGGAATTCCGACGACTTTGGGTTGACGAGCCCCTTCATGCAGAAACGTTTTCAGCAAAAAACGTGCTACCTCTATCGTGGCGCACGTCCAGGTGCGCCTATATCGTTGCATGCGTCAGGGCCGGTACCGCCCCGCACGCTGTGGAAACCCCAACGTCGAACTTATGATATATGTCAGCTCGCTTAGATTGCGAGGGAACCCAACCGAGCGGAGCGAGCCTCAATCATTCCGGCTGGTGAGGGCGTCACTGTAGCTGGGAAATGACGGCTTAGATACATCGAAAATCCATACTAGCTGCGATTCCGATGAGGATTGAATCGTTCGACAAACATCGCATTAATCGACTGCAATCTATAGCCCTGTGAAATTATGTACCGCCTCAGAAAATTCGGTACCGCTAAGGTTTCCCTTAAGGCACTCAATGGTATTTGCAGTACCGTCTCAAGTCTTACAAGCCCTTCGCGATGATTGTCCCCCGTGCTCGATTGTGTCGTGCACGCCGTTGCCTCGTTTTAGCAGGAACCGCGTGTCAACGATAAGGTCAAGAAGATTATCGAACGATATGGAAGCACTTTCTTCATGATGAGAAAGTGGGTGTCCATGTGTCAACCATTTTACATCCCCACCGAGGACTGCGTGCTGGACCTACGCGACATCGAGAAGCTCCGCACTTCCACGTCAAAGGATTTTGCGACCGCCACGCCAAAACCAATGCCGGCCTACATCGCAGGACCCTCCGTGAGGAACAGCGAGCACAAGTGCGTCTTCAAGAAGCACGAAAAAAGCTACCGGCTTTGCAAGAAAGTGGCGGTCTCTTTCGACGGTACGATTTACCGGGCAACCGACGCCGAGATCAAGGCGGCTTTGCGCGAGGAGAGATATGCGCCTCGCACTGATGCAGCCACCTACGTGAAGGCTGTACAGGAGGTCCGTCGGCAGCACGAGATCAAGAGGGCCCGCCAAAATGGCAGCGGTTGAAAACCTTTAGCAATGCGCCAAAGCGCGTTGTGGGCCCGTGTCGTTGTTGGGGAAGAATTGAAAGCGACGTCGCTGAGGTTCCTGTGCCGGGACACGCGTGCAAGTTTACAAAAGGTGGGGTACGCCGCGCCCAAGCACAGGTAAAGTGAGACTCACCTCACGGTAGGGATTGCATTGCCATTGTTTTGCTCCATGGTTTATGACCCGGTGTTCAGCTCCTCGGGAGAGTAACTACCGGTTAGTATGATACATTTACTGCGTGGTATATTTGGTTTAGGACTGGCGCAAACAGGTTATGGCCTGTTCGCGCGAAAAACCATAATTGCAGTCATGGTTTGAATGGCATTGAGCGCTTCGTGTGAGGAAGTCACACAATATGGCACCACCGGTACCGTGTCATTGCTCGCGACCAAAGTGCCGTTGTCGAGGGTAGGGACTGTCGTAGCTTGCACACCACCATAGGAAAGCCCCTCGGTTTGTGGTGGTTCTGAGTATTTGGATTGCGAGGGCTGCTGTGGTATTGTGTTGGTTGTTGCATACCTGAAGCAAAGCAGCAAGCCATATTTCACACGTAAGGCAACAATGCAGATGTCTCCGTCACAGGCGACATCAGGCAAGAGTTTGGATTTTCTGGTATTGAGATCATGATGTTTTGGAGGTAAAACACGTCAGCCAATATGGCCGATATACCCCGGCACCGTTATAGGGGAAGACAGCTTTTCGTTCACGGGTGAAGCTGGTTGCCCTCGTATGGCATATAGTACGCCTCCAGCAGCAGTGGGATAATATAGTTGGTGTTTTTACAATATTTCTTAGTACGTTTGACGCCAGTGCACCTTGTGTGCTGATACTTTCACTTTTGTAATGGGTAATAATACTTGTACGAGGTTTGTCCTGGGCAGGCCACAATTTTCAGTGGTTTAGGTCATCAACATCATACTTTACCAAATACACTCTATATACCTGTTTCGTTGGGGCACAATAGTGGAACCGCCTCAAGTGTTATGTGTCCAGACATCCGTTGCCGACAGAGGGTATATACTTCGTCTCGTTACGCATTCACAAGCAGGCAGCCCCTTCTCTTTTATTTGCTGCAGTAGATGGAATCACTGGGGTATTTTGTCTCAAGATTGACCCCGGGTCGTTACTTCCTTCGTCTGGGTAGATAGGCGGCGTACTGGGATCTATGATTTGTTAGAGTGGAATTTGTCGATGAGGCGTGCTACGCTAGGGGTAAGATACCACGGTTTGTCCATTTTTTTTTCTCGCCCACGGATTTCCTGAAATGAGGCTCTGTATTACCCAAAATTCGCTCGAACCCCGAGTTTTGATTTTGCATTATAAGTCGTTAAATAACTAGGCGATGGAAGTGTTCATGTAGAATGTATTTGAATGGTCACCAACATCGGGTTGTGGGCACAGTGTGAATAAGGCTCCTTAAGGGAGGAGCCTCGTAAAATATAGGTGGCGTAGCAAGAGTGTTATGATTCTTCTACTGTACCTCTATAGCGCCCCTATGGGGGCTGTGCTACCATATGTTGCTGTATGGAAGGATATATGAACTAGCACAAGAGACTCACATTTCATGAGGATATATGTTGCTGCAGGATTAGGGTGTTCGAAGAAGGGCAGGTACCGACTACGCGGGACGACGCTCACAACCCGCCAAGTGTCTCGCAGCCTTCGCGCTTCGGCACGTGTTTTGCGCTATCTTTGGCCACCCGCAACATATTTGTGAATATCAAACACAAGTAATACCTATTGGAGTGGTTGTAAACCGTCAACCCAAGCCTATCGTTTATGTGGGGGGGATGTTGTCCATATCTTCGCAGAGTCCCTTCGACTCAAGAATCTGTCGCATCGACCAGGAGTGAGCGTCATATATATGCCCCCTCATACACGAACACTCGGAACATTTCTACAAGGGCCGCTTCCTGTGATATGTCGCTTCTCCCTCCCTGGAGAACACGACTTAAAAGCGAGTTGGCAAATCTTGCATAATTTGTCAATTGTTTTGATTTTGGGTTCATCATTTCGAACTGCTAATTGTTGGTTTCGGTGTGTGTGGGCTCGTTGATCTATCTATTTGTCTGCCAGGACATATGAACACGATTCACATCGCCGAGAGACCTGCACATGTCGCTCTTCGAACCCCCCGATCGAGTGGACTGGGTGAGTATGTGCCACCCCTCAGAGCTGGTTGTGTTGCGAGCCGTCTAGGTATCACTTGTCACCTGAGTCACAGTGTGATAAGGGGGCATCGCATATACCAGGTATATACTTCGAAGTATTAAGTTTCGGAAGAGAAACCCGACAACGTTCCCAAGCATGCGCTGCTGTTGGTAGTGTTTCGCACCTTCTGCGGCCGTCGCACGCTTTCTCTGTGACGTAAGTGAAAGTTCGTCTAGGTGCCAAGGCACTGTGTCCGGTGTTTATTCCGTTGCACTGTATACACTAGACTCGCGGATTTTGTTTTGCATTGAAACGAAACATTTTGAAACCTCCGCGTAGCGCAGCAGGTGGGCTAGCGGCCTGAAAACGGTAGGGGGTCCTCGCAGGTGGGTCTGGGGGGACCGGCTCGCCCCAGCCCGTGAGTTATTCCAAACCAAGGGCTGAAACCCTGCCCGGCCCATGAGGTTTTTATATCACAGGGCTCCGACCCGACGCCGCCTGGGAGAGATTTAGGGTAGGGAGCCCGACCCGTGAGGTTTTGAGCGACCCGTAAGATGCTGAATTCTCACAGCCTGGGTTTCGCAATGTTTTCTGTTGTAGAATTTGTCGACTTTGGCAAACATCAAATACATTTTCGAGGAGACAAATTAAGGTCGACCGGACCTGGTGAAAAAAGCATGAGCGGGTCATCGTAGTTGAGAATGTGCAGTCGACTGGTTCAGACACAAGACTGGGATATATTAATTGATATGAAGCGGACGTCTCCCGAAGCAGCAGCAGCAGCAGCAGCACGACACATTAGCTTTACACCGTGTAGGTCATCCGCGGCCCCTCAAAACACATCAAAGGCCGCCACTGACTCACTGTGGTCATCTCGCTGCACCTCCGATGTCACGAGAGCATCGACAAATGGGCCACAGTTTTCGATTATGTTAATGTGTTCAATGACGCTATCGCCGTCGCTAGCCCGCACGTGGGGTTAGGGAAACGGTAAACGGCACCCCTGAGTTCCATCCAAGAAATGAACTCCCGGTCTAGAACCAAGTATATAGAAGCGAACTATTTTTCATACAATATATTCCCGTGCACAACAACCCTGGGTTTCGAACGTAGAATATATTGACAACTACATACCCTTTCAGTTCACTTGGTTCAAGGAGTCCAGTTCATTAACGGAACTCCGGGGTTCCGTTCACCGGTTCGCCGAACGAAAAAACCGTTAAATCCGCCCACCCGAGAGACCCCGTGAAGGACCTCTGTTCCGCTACCGCTAAATATACGACCGGGCGCTGGCGGCGGTGCCTCATCGACGACCTTTGCCGCTATTAGCATCGGGAGGTTTCAGTCTGTCTGGTCTCGACCTTCTGTGGTCTTGGAATTTCTGTACCAGGTATTCATTTGTACCAGATCCGTTATGTTTCCGATAGGACTGGAGTCATGTACAGGCTGGTTCCAGCATTCCGCGGAAACTTTAGTCAGTGGCCAATATCTACGCCGTTGTTGGAGATAGACCCTGAAAATCGGCACACGTGTTTTATGCGCCCTACCCGAGACTTTAACGGATGTTTTTTTTTTTTGTCTTGTTTCGTCAAATATTGTTTGTTTTGTATTTTTTTTTGGAAATTTGAGTCTGAAGAGATCCAATTTTTCCGGCGACATAGGCGTTGCCTCGTAATTATTTAGTTTCAGTATATAATCGATTTCGGGCGTTAAATATGACTTAATATGATTATACGCAGTCAGATCTTCGAATATTTGCGTGAAACGTCGTACAAACATGCCTTGGACCACCTGGAAGCGGCTCGTCAGAAAAAAAATATAGGAAGGAGTGGGGGCTCTCTTTCTCAACGTCAGAACGTGCCTGACTAGTGTTGACCACTTTGAAGGCCTGTGATTGGTCGGGCCACATTTTCGTCGGTAGCCCCAGTTCTAGGTCCTTGAACAAAAAAACTGGCGATGTCACGCGCTTCCACTGTTGATGGCGGTCACTATGATACCAAAAATGTGACATTGGAGTTGCTATTGCATGCGGCATTCGTGACTGACGAAATTTCGGGTGAAATGCCTGAACCAGCTCGTATGTGTTATACGCATGTTAAAATACGTCAGTTGTTCGTACAACCGATTGAACAGTTGCAACTCAACTTTGCAAGCTGCGAGACACGCTCATTGGGCGTGCTTGTTCTATATTATGTTTTACAATATGGCGTTTGTAGTTGGTACTCAATTCTATACTTTTTAATGGCAAATCGTTCGCGTGTGTTTATATTCAATCTGATAAGACGTCTACCCAACACAGAATCGCCTCCTCCGTACACACGGCCGAGGCACACAATACTGGTACCAGGTAACGCCACAAGCCGGGAACCTGTGCAAATTCAGAGGGCTTCTCACGAGTGTGGCCGCGAGCCAAAACGGCAAAAATCGGGGATCTATGCGCGGGTACGGTGTGTTTTGAGCTCTGCGATTTGTCTGTAGTATCGTCTTCTAAGCCGTTGTACGTCCATCTTCGTGTGTGTTACGATTATGTGGGTGGCACAGTTCGAAGCGCATACCGGTAAGCATTCTAGTCGTTCGCTCGCAAAGTGCGGCCAGTCGGCATCTTCGCCATCAAACAGCTAACTGCTACTACCTGGTGCGTGCGCCTACACGAGCAAGTAGGCTGTCAACAAGACGTACGCACGGTCGTACCACGTTGTATCATTGATTCAGGTACGGACTGCATCGTTTCCAGTCGTACCGATATATCATGGACACGAACTGGCCAAGAAACAGAAGCGAAGACCGTCGAGGGTTGCATTGTCTACGTGTACAAAATGGAACCAGGCTTACCGTGCTTGAAAATCGTCACGCCAACCCCGGTACGATCAGCCAGGGAAGTCAGGGACGTACCGTAGACACTTCATAAATGATGTTATTTGCAGCCCGAATAAATGCGCGGTCGTAGTATTACACGCATACACAACGAAGCTAGGTAAATTTTGGCGGTAGGGGTGTAGATGTGGGCGCGATATGATGGTAGTACCAGGCTCCCGGGCAGCTTCATACAGCAGCCAAACTGCTTAGGGAGCAGAGCTCGCTCCCTGATAAGTTCGCCGAGAAGACCGATCCAAACCCTCGAAATATTATTTGGAGGGAGTATAGTGTGCGACGGAGTAAGTTAGTTCGGGCTGAGGTTTGTTTTGTTAAGAACATCGCTGCTACTCGTAAACATTTGTACTCAGCGAGGAACGCCACTCTAAACCCTACACACCCGTATTTTACAGCTTATGCTCAACCCTGACAATATTTCGAGCTCGAGCTAAAATGGGGTAGTAGACGACGTAACGACCTCCGCCACTGAATGGAGTAACCAACAAAACAGGGTTTATTAGAGATAATGAGGCTTGTCTGTCTCGGAGACTGAGATAGAGCATGGGTATTCCAGGGACCCGCACGTAGCCATTCAGTTTTAGAAAGGCACGACGTGCAGGTCAGCATCTCCACGTCAGATGCAAGCAGACACAAGGTTCTGCTGCAAGCGTGAGCAGACGTGCGGTAGTCGCTGGATTGGTCAGCCACGCCTGGAATTGGTGCTCTTTTTATGGTGACTAACCGGCGATCGTATGTTGGACACTGTGTCGAGACTCCGGCAAGGAAGCTACACTTAGGCACCGGGTGGAATCTGAAGACAGGGGAGACTCGTCGTTCTCCAAAACAAAGAGGTGCGTGTGGGTGCTTTGCGGATGCTGCCAAATAAAAAGAGCACGGCACCTGATGTCGTGTTGAGGGTTACCTTTGTGTTGTGGGCGAGAGTTCTCAAAGAGCGAAAGTAATATCAGTACCATGTACTGTAGATACGAGTGCCAGTATGTTTTAGTTTATGTATATACCTGGTACTACAGTAGATAAATCACGAGCGCGAGCCAAAATAGCTTAACTTCTGCTGGCGTGTACGATAGGCAAACGCACCAGGACACAGAAATTAAGGGAAATGGAAGGCGTGGGCGACTTAAGGAGCGTGCGGCAGGTGAGGACTGCCCCTACTGGAATCTGACGAGGCACCAGGCAGGCCGACATATCGATTTTTCACAAGCACGCCAAGATTAAACATTCAACACGACATTAAAAATACGATTCATCCCCCAAGAGCTAGTAGTGCCAGATGCACCCAAGTTCTTGCTTCTAGCCTACGACGGGAAGGTCGGAGCGATATGTTAGGAGGTGGTGGCAGCTATGCCCCAAATACCTGGAGCGTTGGGGATTGGGATGTACCGACGCCGTTGGTTCCTGGTCACCAGGTGTTATGCTGAGTAGAATGATATCTGCGAATTGGAGATGGCGGAGTTGTATCCACAAGAAAGACTGCCGTGGGCTGACGGAAAATCGCCACTTCAATACGATTATTGTGTCGTAACACGCAGATATGTTATTATGGACGTACCATGTGGACGACCTGCGATATTGGACAACGTGTGTCCAAGCGCCAACGCTACGGGCTTGACGGCGTGTTGTGAGCGTCGTCCGGTTTAGCCCGTTCTGCCTAACACGTCTAGATGCCAACAGGTCCCCATGCACAGATCATATGCCTTTCTCCCACTGGTCCGTCTATCTCTCCATACAGCAACGCATTTACTGTATACTGATAGAATACAGGCCCCTTGGGGGCGCTAAAAGGGTGTACAGATGGAAGTGTTCCCGATAGCTTCCAAATTCAGAGCTACTATAGTCAACATGTTGGGTGCGACGCCTATCTAAGGTGTGAAAGGGAAGAACCGCGATGAGTCATTTGCGACGCTAAATGCGCTCGTCGGGCTACTACGTAAACATTAAAGAGGACAAACCGCCAACTGCAGTCTTGTGCTTGCCTATCAAACCAAAGTATAAGACCTTTCCCCTCCACTTAGATCTTGACCAGATGGCTCCGTAGGAGATACAACTTACCGTCAGGTATATATTACCTACACTACAGCCCCCCAGTGCCTTAATCATCTCCGGACCACGTATTGCGAATGTTTGGATATTACCAGCGGGTAGAAGGGTAGTTTTCGTATTGATCCCAGTACGATACGCCCGAATAGGGTTACCCTACACGCCTCACCGTCCAATCTTAAACTCGGATTTTCAAACAACGCCCGTGCAGACCCAGACTCTCGCCATACATTCAGTCTGTGGTTTATCGACGGCACGGACCCAACACCGAAAAGCCTCCTCCAGTGCTTTAACTGATGGCACTTAGGCTGGCCGTTGTGACTGCGTGGCGCCGGCAAACCTCCTGTACAGCCTTCACGTACGTGGCGGCATCAGTCGAGGGCGCTTTTTTATCCCGTTTCAAAGCCGCTTCGATCTCCGCATCGGTCGCTCGGAAAATCTGACCTTCGACAGAGACGGCGACTTTCTTGCAAAGATGATAGCTCCGCATCTGCCTCAGGAATACACCCTTGGACGCCTCATGGCTCCATGGATTCCGGTTGATGTAGGCTGGCATTGGTTTCGGTGTGGCGGTGATGAAATCGTCGTGTGTAGAGGGGCGGAACATGTGGATGTTGTGTTCATCCAGCCAGTAGCCGTCGCCGGGGACGACAAACAGCTCGCACACGGATGCCCACTTACACCTCGAGAAGAAACCCACATCACCACGCCCGTGCCTTTCGATAAGATCCTTCACCTCTTGCTTGACATGTGGTACCTGTTACCCGTCAACGCAATACGCCACACGGGCACGTATCGGAAGCAAGTATCAGTGGAAGGCATCGAGAACAGCTCATAAGACCAGCTACTTCCAGCTGCCCAACAACACTGTTAACACAATCTCCAGCATTGAGCGTTTTATCTCAAGCATTTGGAAAGTAGACGGAGATTCCCATGAATACAAGTACGGGCATACATGGAAATTTTTCATGGACCTAGTGGAGGCTTCCACTAAAATACTGGCAGTTTCCCTAAAAAAAGTGGAAGCTTCCAGCTTTCTGTATTTACTTCTTCCATTAGCTTCCATCGACTTCCACACATCCCCAAACACGTTTTGTGAGCTTCCACAAGTATTTATCAACCGTGGCAATCGTGAATCTTGTCGCGAACCTTCACCCTAATCCGTACTAGAGGCCCCTGCTTGGTTGATGTCATTTGGGAAGACTCTAGTGGGCCACACCACTTTCAGGTACTCGATGTCGCTATGCTTGGCAATTGCGTTACGTTGCTGTGCTTGGAGTGGTATCTAGGCGGCTGTGGTTCGAAATACTGTAGGTGGCGGTAGCTTTCGGGCTCGAAAAATAAAGTGAACTCTACGAGTACTCAATTTGAGGTAGATTGAAGCTTGCATGGGAATAACTTATTTATCGAAGCTTCCACGGAAGTACGTAGCCTATAGATTGAAAGCTTCAATCTACGTAGTATTAAGTTTTCCACCCAAAGGACGATTTTTTCTCCCCATCGAGGAAATCGATATCCTCCATGGGATTAGGTCAGGACACCCACGGAATATTTCATGGAGGCCACGGCTATTTCCATGGAGGAAGCTGCTTTAAGAAGGCTAGTGAAAGTTTTTATGAAACGTTTTTCTATTTCTAAGAACGCTACCATTGAATTTTCCTTCCACGAACAAAACACTAAGGCCGAAATGCATTGTCTTCGTTCCTCTGTATTCCACCATTTTTTCCCGTTGTACCAGGTATGTCTGGTCGTATCGCCCATAACAACTCCTCCCAAACTATTGTGTGCTTGCTTGATGTTTCGACCGTTTTTACGAGTAATTCATTGTGATGCAAGCCTTTTGCATGCTCATCAGCAAACATCTACTTCTCTCTGACTACGGTCGTGGGAACGCGGGGGCCGCGCCTATTCCATAGTACCTAGTGTTATACATGGGGACGTCGTCCGGGTTGTACTCCGGAAGCATGGAGCTCTTGACATTAAGCCAGTCGTCAGTTTGCAACGAAAAGCACGGCCGTATATTCACTTTTACATGCTCATGTGTTTTTTGCCTTGATCGAACTTAGCAGCTGGAAGCCGCCCGCGGAGCGAAGCGCCTTGCACACAGGTATGCTGATTCCGCGTGTTGGCTTGTTAATTTGTGTATTTTGTGAAAATTTTGTATGAGGCTCTTCTTTCATCGCGCGCTCGTGGTGGTGACTGCTCTGTTGATGAAAGCTTTCCATCTCTCATGTGTCGCACCACGCTGTCGTGCTCGCTATTAACAATCAGTTCCGTAAAAAAGTATTTAGGCAAACGAGGAAAGACACAACATGCTGCACACCATACGAGGAAGAACTTAAACCTTCAGACATCCGGTACGCAGGCTGTACCATTTTTAGTGTATACGCGTGCATACTCTTGTTTATAGTACGTAGTCATCATGGTGGCGTTTTGGATAAAGAACTAACATCCGTTCCAGTATCCTCTGCAAAGAACCGGGTCTCACGCGCGCCACCCGACCCCCCGCGGCCGCTCGGCAGTGCCTCGCCACCCCCGCACAGCAGTCCTTGGTGTTACCGGTGAACCAAGAGGCGACGCGGCCGATGTCGGCAAGCGGGGAACGGCGACAGGGGCCCGTCCGCGGACCGGTTGCTCGGTCCTCGGCAAGGGGTGGGGTTCCCCGTGATTAAGGAGGTTTGACTTGCGTTGCGGCGTGTTCTTTGTTGCACTTATGTTTTTTTCCCTGTTTTGGGGGTTTCAATTGTCTGGAGTGATATTTTCGCGGGGATGGAACCTTATCCTCCTCCCCCGGGTTTCTCCTTTAGCACAAAGGTTTTGCTTTTGACGTACACACTAGTGTGGACATGTCCCTGGTGCTTGAGTTTGTGGCACGTAGGCACTACCGGCACCTTGGTACGTAGGTACGTTTTTACGTACAACAGTAGTAGTACTGTTAGGTGCCGTGCTGGTGTACCTGGTTGGGCGCGTGGGTTGGTGGGTTGGTCGGTGCATGGGTTGTTTGGTGGGCGAGTGGGTGGATGGGTGGGTTGGTGGGTGGGCGAGGGTGGCTGTAATATGTCGTTTGAAACATTTATTGCTTTAGGCCGCTGGTGTTGCTGTATACCACCACTGTACTGGTAGTCATTTGTATACTTCGAATACAGAAACCTAAAGGTTCGTCAGGGTACGAGAGGTCGGTTCGAGGCTGTACTGCTGGAGTCGCGACAGGCGAGATATCAATGTATTACGATATTGTCGGTTGTTTGGCATCGGAGCTCGACTCTTGGTTCAGACCAGTTTCGAGTCGTAGTCAAGTTTCCTCGCCACGAGGTCTTCCGGTCGGTGCGCTGTTTACCAGTTAGCGCGATCGTGTTCGCGTCGCCCAACGTTGCCGAGGGTGGCCTCGGCCACGCTCGCGTCGTGTCCCAGCGGAGCGTGCTGTTTTAGGCGTTTCGAAATAATTCACCGCCTGTTTGGTCCGATGCCCATATGGAACCGATTCATGATCATTCCAATATTCGTATGGCGATGTGGTAAAATTGGGTTTACTCGAATTAATCTGAGGGGAAAAGTAAATAATACATAAATGCATATGTACATCAGGCATCGGGAGGACAATGCTACTGCGGTAGTGTGGACTATGATTGTGGACCCTTTTCGTAGAGTGTGGTCATTCCACCTAACCCTCCTCGATGTGGCCCTTGAACTCAAACTTGCAAGACGAGATCCACCTGCTGCAGGAATAAAGGCACCACACCCCGCTCGCTCCGCGATTGGTATCCTGGCCGAGATCTCGCAACCACGAGTCAAGTGTTTTTTACAGTTTAGAGTGCCTCACACTGGCGGCCAGCGCATGTTTTTGTATTATAAATATGTGCTACACCCTGCTTGCTGCTGTCTGTTGCATGAAGTGGTGGTTTAGTCCACTACTGATGATTTTTATTTTTATCTTGTGTCGATCAAGAGAGTTCAACATTCGTCTATCTAGGTACTGTAGAAACTAGAAATCCTGCTGTAGCAGGTTGTGTAACGCATTGGTATCTCACTCGATACATTTCAGTCGTTGCGGTAGTAGCAGCAGCGACAGCAGCAGCAAAACATGAGCCGCCCCACATATCCATGGAATTCACCGCGCAGAAACACAGCAAGCAGTTAGTTGCTCGCTTAACAGCAAGCCTAACAGAAGATACACCAAATCTGACGGGCACTGCGGCAGCCTACGTAGCTCCCCGACGTGTGCCGAGTCCAGGGCGACAGCTCTTTGGCGCCTAGAACTCGGGCAAATACGTATAATGCACAAGTGGATATTTCTGTGTTTTATATAATATATAACGAGTATAATATGGAAAGTACAGGGCAACTACTGTAATAAGAAACACGATAATGAGAAAGCCAGGCCAAGATTTCAAGCGTAAAATGGTAAATTCGGGAGTCGTTATCTTGAAATTGGTGTAGAAAACACCCTCTCTCAGATAAGAAACCCAGCCTGGACCAAATTTTATGTTTCTTATTGTTAATACGTGGGTATCCTGTACTACTGCTGTATTATATGTTTGTTTTTTGTCGCGTCACTTCCACGGGAGGGTGTGTGTGTTCTTCACATTAAACCTTCCTTTCTACCCGTCGACATGCAGCACACCCAGTGTCCGGGCCGATTCTTCATCCTAAAAAGGTACCAGTTCTGTGGTCACGAAACTACGACATAGAGATACTACGCTCAGTGCAGTAAGCAGAGCAGACAATGGAATGCCATATACGACAGGCAAGACCTACCCTGCTAGCAATCCAGGTGCATGAAAGAGAAAAAAAAAGAAAAAAAAAAACATGGGATGAGTCGTGTCGTGTGGGTTTCACGGGTCCCACCCTAAAACAACATGATCTATTATCCGTTTTGGTACATCGATCTTACAAGATCCGGGGTAGATCTGCCTATAAAGATCTAGCTCGTGAAGTGGGAATTTATTTCGTTTTTTGTTTTTGTTTTGCTTTGTTTCTTTTTGGGCAATGGTCATTTGGGGGTATACCCCCTGGTTTTACGGCCATTTGGGGGTAGGGTCAAAATGCGCCCGCGGAACGCGCTCCCGCGGGCCCAAACAGGCCTCAAACGCCATTCCGAAGCCCTGGCGAGATGCCCGAAGCCCATGCCAAGCACGCACACAACTTTTATTTTTTTTCAGGCACGTCCTTGGGCCTAACGGGACGGCGGCGCACGAGGGAGCAAACGAAGTCCCCCCTTTGACCACTCTTGGGGGGGGATACCCCCACGTACCTACTAAATTTATCTACTCCCCCCGATTGACCACTTTTTTCACCCCGTTTGACCAAAACCATACCCCCTTTTGACCATCTGCGACAGCCCCAAAAACGACTACAGCAGTACGTATCCACGTCACCGCCCAACAGCCCGAATAGATCACGGGACGGAATACCCAGAACTTGCGAGTAGTCGGGATCGTTTGCCTCCCAAGAAATAAATTTCGGCACAACTATACAAATCAAATCTTTATAGACGATATGAAGATATCGGCTCGTCTGAGAAAACATGACGGTGATGGGGGAATCAGAACACATACGAGTACGTGTATACTCGGCGTATGGGTCGTGAGTTGCTTGGTGCTTGGTGCTTCGTTCCTGGGTGCTGTGGGTCATGGATGCGCGGTGTTGGGTTGTTGGACGGGAGGGGTCTTTGGGACACGAGCAACATCAGGCGCAACGACGCGGTCGTTAGTCTTCTTGAGAAGTGCTTTCCTCCTGTCCCCAACGTATCCATCCCCGACGGCAGGCTGGTGTGTTCGAGTACAGATCGCCAGGATCACACCCAGCAACCAAGCACCAAGCACCAAGCACCCAGCAACCCACGACCCATACGCCGAGTATATACGTATGTGTTCTGATTCCCCCATCACCATAGCAACCAAGCACCAAGCACCCAGCAACTCACGACCCATACGCCGAGTATACACGTACTCGTATGTGTTCTGATTCCCCCATCACCGTCATGTTTTCTCAGAAGAGCCGATATCTTCATATCGTCTATAAAGATTTGATTTGTATAGTTGTGCCGATATTTATTTCTTGGGAGGCAAACGATCCCGACTACTCGCAAGTTCTGGATGTTCCGTCCCGTGGTCTGTTCGGGCTGTTGGGCGGTGACGACGCGGATACGTACTGCTGTAGTCGTTTTTGAAGCTGTCACAGATGGTCAAAAGGGGGTATGGTTTCGGTCAAACGGGGTGAAAAAAGTGGTCAATCGGGGGGAGTAGATAAATTTAGTAGGTACGTGGGGTTATCCCCCCCCAAGAGGTGGTCAAAGGGGGGACTTCGTTTGCTCCCTCGTGCGCCGCCGTCCCGTTAGGCCCAAGGACGTGCCTGAAAAAAAAAAAAACATAATAAAGCAAATCAAGCGATCCGACGAGGGCACGACAGTGATTCTATCTTCTATCTTCTACATCTGTAGGCCCGGGGTATTTGTACCCATGGTTCTTTATGATCCATGATAACTTTATTTTATTTGCGTATTCTTATGTGTTTTTGTTTTGCTTTGTTTCTTTTTTATCGGTTTTTGGAGGCTGCACCACAGCGATCCGACGAGGGCACGACAGCTAGTGATTATTTCATTATCTCTTCTACTTCTGTAGACCCGGGGTATTTGTACCCATGGTTCTTTATGCTCCATGATCTTTTGTTTCTATTTTCATAGTGTTTGTTTTGCTTTGTTCCTTTTTTTATCGGTTTTTGTATTGTCTTTCACCTCGACGGGAGAGTGTGTGTGTTCTTCAAGTGGCCGTAAACCTGCCCGCGCAGGCGAACTTCTCAGACGTGCCCGAATAAAATCATGCTGTTTGTACTGAGGTAGCGTTTCGTCCCGGAACCCTAAAGTATTCGTTCCGGACGATGAGCATATTATTTGCTTCGACTAACGGCGGCCACCAATCCGACCCGGACCTCTAACCCTACGTAACCCTAACGAGAGGCATGCCTGCTTGGTGTGCCACCTCGTCGTTGTGCTTGGAAAGGCCCTATTTTCAATGCGGGCACACCTAAGGAAGTGTGCCCGCGCGGGCAGTTTTACGCGAGCTCGTGTTCTTCACATTGAACCTGTCTTTTCTACCTGTCGACACCCAGTATACCCAGTGCCTGTGCCGATTCTTCATCCTAGAGAGTTGCCAGTAATGTGGTCACTAGCCAGTGGTGACAGAACAAAACGACGACACAGAGATACTACGCGTATTAAGACGTTGGAATGCACAAAGCAGAGCAGACGATGAATTGCCATTTACCGCGCACTTATGTGCCTTCGACCGCGGTCCTGTGGTGTTTTGGTTTTCCTTTTTCTTTTCATTTTAGCCTCTCGCTCTACTCCCCCCCCCGATGTATATGTATGAATGTATGAAGGAAGTACGGCCTGGATTGGTGGAGGCGAGTCTGTGGCTCATTATTTCATCTGAATTTGATTTGCTTGGCGTATTACCCGTCGCAGCTCCTCCATGGGACACGACCGCGATGCTACCACCCCTCGCATTGCAATATTTCGTTTGTCGTGCGTTTGTTTTATGTCCTTCGGTATTTTCTTAGAGGTTTTTCTTAGGTTCTCTTCATGTGTCTACGTAGTCACGTACTATTTCTTGTTTTTTTGCATTTCCTCCTTTATTTTTATCTTTCTTTGTATGTCGTGTGTGCCACGAAGATAAAGCGGAAATGAGCAGGAAGCGCCACATATCCGTCGTATGGGTGGTGCTCAAGGGCATGGCGGGGGGGGGTGAGGCAACGGTCGTAGTGTGTGTGTGTGTTATTCACATTGAACCTTCCTTTCTACCCGTCGACATCCAGCACACCCAGTGTCAGTGCCGATTCTCATCCTAAAAAGGTACCAGTTCTGTGGTCACAAAACGACGACACAGAACTACGCTCAGTGCAGTAAGGAAACCGCGGTTGACGAAAGCAGGAACGAGACGGCAGGCAGGGTCGCAAATTACCGTATCGACTACCTGGTATTAAATAGTTGGTAGAACCTGTATTTACTACCGGTACAAACAGCTGCACTTGGCTGCCTGGAGGGTGATTTTGTTGTGCTTTGGTTGCCTGTCTTTTGTCTTTTCCTTCCGTTCTCACTTTTTTTCTGTACATGTTGTATTGTAGTGTATTTTATATTCCATATTGTCTGTCACCTCTCTCCTCGGGGGACGCACGACACTTTCTTCATTTTTCTTTTCTAGTTTTACTTTTACTCTTGTACCAGGGTATTTTCTTTCGGTTTTCTCTTTCACGCACCTGGGTTGCTATATAGCAGGGTACGTTGTGCCTGTCGGCTAGGGCATTGCATCGTCTGATATGCTTACTGCCTTGCAACGTAGTATCTCTGTGTTTCGATTTTGTGACTACATTACTTGTATCTCTCTAGGATGAACAATCGACACGGACACGTGCTGGATGTCGAAAGGTAAAAATAAGGGTTTGACGTGAAAACACACACACAATCCGACAGGCACGACCCACTCTGCTAGCAACCCAGATACGTGGAAAAGAAAACAAAAGAAAATGAAAGAACGAAAACAAAACAAAAAGCGAAAAATATCGAATAAAAAAGTGTCGTGCGTCCCTCGAGGAGGGAGGTGACTAGGCAACATAAAGGAACTATAACGTAAACAGTAAACAGAGGGAAACTGAGAACAAAAAGAAAGGCCAGGCAGCCGAAGCACAACAAAAGCACCCTCCAGGCAGCCGGGGCGGCAGTGTTTTGTACCGCTAGTACAGGCAGGGTCTACAAACTAGTCGGAATGGTGCCTGCTGATCAGCACGGACACCGCTTGTGTTGGGTGTCGATGAGTAGAAATAACGTTTCTCCTGAATATAACACATCCTGATTGTAACACGATTCAGCTATAATAAATGTTACAGTAGTTTTCAGTTGTCACGGTACTGCAGGTATGTTCACAAACACATTGCGGTCACTCCGGTCTACTTTTGTTTTTTCTTCTCTTTCATGCACCTGGATTGCTAGCAGGGTAGGTCTTGCTTGTCGTATATGGCATTGCATTGTCTGCTCTGCTTACTGCACTGAGCGTAGTATCTCTGTGTTGTCGTTTTGTGACGACAGAACTGGTACCTTTTTAGGATGAAGAATCGGCACGGACATTGGGTGCGCTGGATGTCGACGAGTAGAAAGGAAGGTTTAATGTGAAGAACACACACACTTTGGGGCATTGTTCGTATGTATACTCTGCCCACTGACCACGTCGCGGCGATAAAACGGACATGGTATAGGACACCTGTGGTTGCTGGGTGCATGCCGTTAAAAGTGCTCGCATAGTACACCGACACCACACCAACGCACATGATCCAACAACATTACAGTAGTACCTCATCTATATGTACAAGTACACATTTACAGAGCCGTGGTACGAAGTACACCTCAGTGTGATACGTATAAGTACACGAATACAGTTCAGCCGCAAGCGACGCGTCGTGTGTTTGTCGAGGCTCGATTATTTGTCTAGGGCAGGTCGCCCTACACTCACTGATTGACTGATTGCAGTGTATGACAAAATTATGGCCCCAAAAATCAGCCAAAATCGAGCCTGTAAGAAATAACTCCCAGATGTCGCGCATCATACTGCTCTATCATATGTGCGCAAGCATCAGAACACCAGAACACAAAGGCACAAGGACACAACAAGTACCAGTACAAGACCCCGAGGGACAACAGCAGTACCCATAACCACGTATAAGTATGCACAAGAGCACAAGCACGGTGGTGGTGTATCTGGTATAGGCTCGGGGTGCCTCGTATCCTACATAATAAGTCATATATCGTCGCCGTCTGGGTCGGCTATCGCGCTCGATGGCTCAAGCGACCTGATGCTCGTCGTGCAAAGTAATGTGTGTCTCATTTCCCATCGAGGACCCCTCTCACAGGTCCCTCGCGACAAATAATAGATGTCAGCAGTAGACGCCCGAGGGGTCTGGTGCACTACGAGTGGGAGGAACTTTTCCCAAAACGTTTCAAAATATCATAGCGCAGGCACTCCTCCTGGCAGATTTGGATGAAGTGAACCTGACAACGAATTAGTATAGATCTTCCAGCGGTACGTCATGCACTTTTCGATGGGTATTTGACTCGCTACTACTGTGTAGTGTTGCGAGGCAATTTGTGGTTCACCGATCGCAAATCCTAGGCCACAGGTCGGAAGGACTCGATAATAATACAAGAGAGGCGCAGCCGCGTTTCTGGCCCGTTTCTGGCCCGTTTTGGGTCCGAGTTGGGTTCAGGGTTACGGTTAGGGTTAGGGTTAGGGTTAGGGGTTGGCTTGGATCTACGCCCGTGCCTTGATCGCACCGGTAAGTGCTTGCTGGCCCCAGAATCGTGAGCAGCCGGCAGTCCGACCCCAGGAAAATCTATCCTGAGCAGTGTTGTGAACCGAAAACGAAAAATGGCTCGGTCGGTTTTTCGGTTCTTCACCGAAAAGTCGGTCCGTTTCGGTTGGGGTTTCTTAAGTAAACCAAATCCAAAAAAAAGAGAAAATCCCGAGAAAACCGAGAGAAAAAAACGAAAATGTCGGTCGGTTTCGGTCGGGGTTTTGCAAATAAACCAAAGTACACAAATTGCCGGTTTTCGGTCGGGAAAAAACGAAACTAACCGACCGAAAAAAAACGACTTTCGGTTGTCGGTTCACATCACTGATCCTGAGTCGTTGTGAAGAGAACTCTTTGGAAGGCGTTATACGCCCTCCATTTACACAATCTACAACGTACCGGTAACGTTATTAGTGATTCGTGGGTGAACGGACCCTACTTGGGGTTCAGTTCCGAACCAGTAGTCAACGTGCTTCCTGCCAGCGTTGCTACAGGTTCAACCATACAGTATGTATCGTTATCGTTATCGTACCTCTTCTGCCTCCTTCTCCTCCTCGTCGTCTTGCTGCTCGTCTGCCTGGTTGTCGTCTTCGTCATTGTCCATTTCCATGTCCGCCCACTGCTCTTGCCCTCGAAGTCTCACGGCCTCGCCGTTCTTGTCCTGCAGCGATGGAGACAGCGAATACTCCTTGTTGATCTGCTTAGCCAGGAGCACGTTGGGGACGACCCCAGTCTTGCATCTGTTCGCCAAGCCTAGGATCTACTGGAGCTTTTCAGCTCCTCCCTGGTTCAACTCCAAGGACTCCTCGACTAGGAAGAAGAAGTGCGCCTTGCTCAGGTAGGGTTTGTACTCCTCCAATGAATCCACCAGACGGAGCCTGTCGTCGTATGTGCATGCGGCGGATGCCATGGTATGCAGCTGGCCGATCTCAGTACTACGTGCCTGGGCCATTCTGGACTTGCGTTCAGCCTTCAGCCCCTTGGCCGTAGCTCTGGGTTTCAGTCGAAATCGAATGGGATGTTTGATAAGGGTGCTGGGGAAATGCTCTAGAAGAAATATCTGGCGTAGTTGTGCCATCTCTCTGCAGAGCGCATCACAGCAGCCCCGGCGTGGCCTCGGAGAGCGGAGAGCCTGTTGGTTGTGACCCGGAAATCGACATATGCATAGATTCATCGTAGACTAAGGAGTTATATATGGTTGACGGCTTTGGTCGATGACTAGCGCGCGTAAATCCACCCTGCAGGGCGAGATCTGCCTCGCTTTTTATACTGTTTTTGGTGTGGGGCATTTTTTACATTTTTGTTTAAATTCAACACTAAAAAAATACAAACTCTCGCGGGTTGGGGTTAGGGTTAGGGCCCGAATTAACGAGTATAAAATAAATTCAATTTGGAAAAACAAAAAAATCAAATTCGCTTTTCATTGGTCAACACACACACCAGCACCAAATATTATGCCCCAAGATCGTAGATCGTAATCTTTGGCTCTGGTGCGTGTGTTGACCAATGAAAAGCGGATTTGATTATTTTTTTTTCCAAATTGATTTTTTTCTTCTTCGTTAAAACGGGCCCTTAGGGTTAGGGTTAGTATTAGTGTTGAATACATTAAAAAAAATGCAGAGAAAATGTCCCAAACTAAAAACAGTATAAAAAGCGAGGCAGATCCCATAAATCCGCCCTGCAGGGCGGATTTACGAGCACTGTTCGATGACAGGGGACAGGCAGAGTGAACCCGTTTAATTGGTTGACGGCATTCCCATTTCTCTGCGCGGCCTGCAGATATCCTATAAATGGTGTATAGTAGTGAAAGCATCTGTCTCTACGAGCTGGTTCCAGCGACACCCAAAATATTCCTTCTTCGCACTTTTGCACGCTGGTTTTTGAGAGTTGGAAAACGAAATTTGGCATGGTTGTGTGTCATGACCATATGAAAAAACTGACCGCTGGTCTTTTTTTATTTTTTATTTTTTTGGTTCTTGAGATACATTTTTCTGTTTTTTCTGAATTTTTCGGCAACTTTAACCCTCCCTAATTCACGAAAAATAAAAAAATCAAAAAAGACCAGCGGTCAGGTTTTTCATATGGTCATGACGCACAACCATGACAAATTTCGTTTTCCAACTCTCAAAAACCCAAGTGCAAAAATGATTCCCGTGAAAGTGCTCGAAAATTGTTCCCGGTTCATGTTAAAGTCTAGTACTTTGGAAGGCGGTAAATATAACAGCCTTGCATGTTTCGCAGAACAAAACAAATGTCACAAACATGTTCCCTTTGTTGATACGATCATGTCAACACTTCTAGTGTCGAATTATTCGACGTATTGGCCGATTTATGGCCTAAATACGAATTTATATGAATTTTAGTATGGGCAGTTTCAACGCCTATACAACAACGCCTCCGCAAGTAATACGAAAAATGTCCATATCTCGCGAACTACAACTCGTACGCCAAAAATCTCTTCAGCGATGTGTTCCCCTTGTTCATGCGGGCATGTGGATGTCTTTAGTATTGAAAATATCAACGGAGTCCGGTTTTTATTGCCCGAAGGTGGAATCTCACGCTTGTTGCTGGAACCAGCTCGTACACTAAACCATTCTACGACGAGGTCTCCGCACCGGGACTCTATTAATAGTATGGAGCTACTGATCAATACCAGGTATACATCTGTGTGGGTTTCCTGTGAGCTGTGTGCTCTCCTGTTGTCTTGACCGTCCTCGACCGGTATCTGTCAGAGCATACTCGTAGACACTTCCAAAAGAGTCGCTGGAGAGGAGGTGGCACGTGTTGAGATGGAGTCGGTGATGCGACGTGCTTCTGCTACAGTAGGGCACACCGGAACAAACACATACCATAGTACAGCAAAGGTACCGCTAGTAGTGCTGGCGGAGAAACATTTGCGCAACGCCGCCGGTTTGCAGCAATAGCAGTACTGCTACTGCTGTATTATGTACCTGGCGCAGACCAAACTAAAAACACCACACCTCCTCGGACGAATTCCAGAGCCGCTTTTCTTGAAAACCAAGGGGGTGCACCCAATTAAATGGCGGCTCTGGAGGGATGTACGTTATTTGAATTTTTCGTGGCACGTGTTGCGACACGTGTCGTGGCACGCCGCGACATGCCACAACGTGTCGCGGCGAGTGTTGCGGGGAGTGTCGCGCCGAGTGTCGCTAACCCTAACCCTAACCCTAACCCCAACCCTACTTGTCGCGGCTTGTCGTACGTGCCGCGTCTTGCCGCGACATGGCGCAGCATGTCGCGAAATGCCGCGGCACGTGTCGCGGCGTGCCACGGTAGCGTCCGTGGCGTGTCGCGGCATGTCGCGACACGTGTCGCGATACGTGCCACGAAATAAATAAATAATGTAGATTCGTGCGGCTCTGGGAATGTCCTGTCCTGTTGAGGCCCTTGCGTAAGCTTGTTGGTCCGCGTTTGCACCCTGTCTTTGGCGAGAAACTCATGCCTGAACTTCCTCCGGGGGGGGGGTGATATTGTTTATTATGCGTGATACACAAGGCAACCCCTATGAAAGCAAGGCGTTTCGGCTGGCGCTAACACGCTCAACGTATCGATATCAGCATGCATGAGAAGAAGAGCAACTACAAAGGTAGGTTGGCATCTAAAATAATTTAGCGAGAGTTCGGGAGTCACTAGACGGCGTGCTTGATTAACTGCAGTGTAGAAGGCACCCAGGCCGAAATACGTAATCCAGTCCGGACCAGATTTCCCGTCTTACTGTTACTGTACTAGTAATACATGTCACGAGGTACTCTGTGATAATAGTAGTAGTAGTAGTAGTAGTAGTAGTTGTAGTTGTTGTAGTAGAACTGTGGTAGTAGTAGTAGTAGTAGTAGTAGTAGGATTACTAGTGATATTACGAGCAGTAGAAGTTGCATTTAGAGCAATAGTACGTACGTACAGTTGTGTCAGTAGCAATACACAGGTGGCCGGGACCCCTCCTTGCACAAAATGTGGTTTATAAACACCATGGTATGGAGACACGAAACAATACACCGAACCCCTGAAGGGGTCGAAAACCACCAGCTCCAAATTCGGTACGGGGGTGTGTATGGGTGAAGCGTTTCCAGAGATGCAGCCATTGTGCTGGTTCCGACACATAGAGGCGAGAGACACGTGTTACGCGGTAAATGTAGCACTTGCTTGTTGGTCTAATTATTTTTTATCGACGCCAAACATACTCCTCCACGAGGCACCGCATGGTACGGTAGAGGGGCACCGTGTTGGTTCTGAGGGTGGTCACTCGAGGAGTCCTATACCTCGCACAACACCTCATTTTAGAGGGAAAATAAATGTGCTCCGAGTGCTTGATGAACCAATATCATGGCCCAAGCCCGAAATGAACAGTATTGCCTTACAATAATGCATATCCAACGAGTTTGGGTTAAGGAGCCCCGTCATCCAGAAAGCATTTCTGCCAAAAAGTGCTACCTTTACCGTACCACGCCTTCAACTGACGAACAGTATGGTTCGCTGGAAGCTAGGCAGTAGGGCATGGGATGTTTAATCGGGCCAAGCCTGCGTATTTCTCCAAATAATGCCAGTTTTGGGCTACTCACCACGAGTATGGAGACATGAAAGCCAGGATCACCCACCGAACGACCGACTACCTGCCGATTTCTGTCATTGCCAGTTAGTTGCCTGTCCGATGAGAGTGATCATCGATTTGAGTATTTTCTGTTTTGAAAACAGTTGTATATCCCTCACAGTAGGAATCCCCTCGTGTATACTCTTATCTTCATTGGTAATAGGTATCGATCCACACACAAGCTCAAAACAGTCTAGACAGGTTCGCAAAACAGATAGAACTTGAGCAAATTGATATTTAGGGGCGACGCGGCTCGCCCATAAATCCTGATTTCATTGGATCTTCGCAATGTCGAGACTGCCAAACGCTGATTTTAATTATTGGACGTTTTTAACAGATGCGAACATGTCACAGTACTAGTTGTTACCGTGAAGAAGACGAATCTGGTGAAAAACAATTCCAAGTTTGTTCGACTATCATTCTTATCGAAAAAGTAACTCTCAAACAGGAAATCCGGCTGTTAAAGCGCGACTCTGTTAGTTAGGCCGCCGGTGCTCCACCCCCGGGTCGCCGTCCGGGACGCTTTCACATAGCCTCGCATGAGCTTGACGCACCTTCGTACAGTATCCCAGACATCTTCTTCCTCTCCTCCGCCTGTTGCCCGATGCATGGTACGGTAGCCTGCATGCAGGTGCACCATGGTTGTTCTGAGGGTGATCACTTGAGGAGCTCTATACTAATAGCAAGTTAAAAACTGATTTTGCAGGAAAGTAAAAGTGCTACCCGATAAACACAACCATGGACAAAGTACGAAAATACCAATATTGCAACACAATAATGACAATAATGAAACTCCGACGATTTCGGGTTAAGGAGCCCGATCACGCAGAAACCATATCAGCCAAAACGTGCTACCTTTACCGTAGCTCACGTCGCCTGCTCGACCGCTGTGCGAGCCTCACGAGGAACAAGGTGTTGGTTGCCGCGAAGCTTTTCTTATCGTCTGTGGGCTCTGTGCATGCTCCCGACCCTTCATGACCCGGACGCCCCTGTTGATTCTCCCCCAGACACCTTAACAATTGGAAGGCTGTTTCTGAAACCTGTGTGAACCGAGGTACTGGGTGGGCCTATCAACTGCGCCCACGTGAGTCAACGGCAAGACAGGAGATACCGTATTCAATCCGATAAATGCTAAATAAGATGGTTGTATAGTACACAAATAAAAATAAAATGCCCTGAGGTTCCAGCACGCACGGCCACACGCACTCCCCGGAGGTTATTGTGTGCTGCTTAATGCCATTTAAAGGAGAGCACCTTTAAGGTGATGGTTTCAGCGGCTCAACCAAACTTCCCCAAGGGTCTACCAAGGGTCTACCACCCTTTTCCATTGCAAGTCGGTTGGTTTTTGTGCTTTGTGTTTAGCGATACGAACTGCTATTGAATTGTAGCGTAAGATCGTCTGCCAGCGGAAAACCTCACAGGGGCTTGAGGTCCTCTCGAGTCTTCAGACCCATTCCTTTCATGCCAAAGCGCTCATCCCCATTGTCGTTGTCGCGTCTTCCTCCGGGAGCAAGGGTGCAAGTATCCCCAAGTGGTGTCCGTCCTCTGCTTGTTCTGAAAATCCTCGTATATGCTGTTGAGACCCGACTCCGCTGGTTGTTGAGTTAGAGGTACGCTGCGGCGGGGAAGCGTGCTGCACATGAGTGACCCAGGTGTCGAGAAAGCCGTGTTTTCGTGTTGCCCCTCGGGCGAGAGCGATTGGTTTTAGCTATAAAGTTATATTCGGGGATACCGAACAGGTACGTAGGGGAGACTTCGTATAAACAAACCCAATTCACTCGTCGGAAACAACACCACGTTTTGGTCTCTGTTTCGGCGATTTTTCGGGGGAGGGCAGGACATCACAATGGAGAGGGCATCGACAAAGGATACTACGGTGCTCATTCAACGGGAACTACAAGTCCGCTCGCGCTTTTCATATAAGTTGTTTGTGAAGCATAGTTCGCTTTCGTTGTCGAGAAACAAAACAACGCCGAAATAAATGTTCAAGCGAGTAACCGCAAAAAGAAAGATAACTATGACCACGTGGACAAGAAATATCGAGCCGAGAAAAAAGTACAGACTCACCATCATGGTGCCTCTAGTGGCCTAACGCTGGAAATGAACAGGAAAGTACCCCCTCCACCGCACGCTCGGTCACCCCCTCCCGCCCCCTTATTTCTCTGCCAGGCGTTTCGCTGCCCCAACTCAGGGCGAAAATGGTGTGATGCTTACCGGTTCCTGCGTACTGCGAGTAGCATGCTGAGGACGGCCTGGTCAACGTCATGAACCGGCGCTGTTAACGCGGCTCCTGCCCGGGTATAGCTTTGTTCAGGGCCGAGGGCAGTATGGCCGTGGCGTACTGCCTTCAACATGCCAAGAGCGGCATGGTCGAAGCCCACAACAGGCACTGCTCACATGCCGCGAGCACGAAGACTCCTTTGTGTAATGTCGAGGGCAGCAAGACACCGGCATATTGCAAGCAGAAAGCCGAGGATAACATTATCATGAACGTGTTTGGCCGTTGCTCTCATCATGCCTCCTGCACGAGGAAACATTGCTTTAATGTATCTGGCTTCAGTGAGCCGACGTAATACGAGCAGCATGCTGGGGACGCCATGATTATCATCCGCAACAAGCGCTGCATATATGACTCCTGCAGTAGGGTGCCTATATTCAAAGTCCACGGCAGCAAGATGGCGGTGTACTTGCCACAACATGCCATAGACCGCATGGTTGACCTGTGCAACCGTTGCTCACAGGCTCCTTGCACGAAAACGCCTTTGTTCAACGTCGAGGAAAGCAAGACACTGACGCACTGCGAGCAGCATGCTACGGACGGCATGTTTGACGCCATGAGCAAGCATTTCTTACATTTCCACCTGCACCTACCGTAGGCAACCTTACTTCAATATTGAGGGCACACAAAAGGCGGTGCACTGCAAGTGGCATGCCGAGGACAGTCTGGTCGACGTCAGGAGCAAGCGTCGCTCGCATGGCACCTGCTCGATGAGACCCTCGTTTGATGTCGAGGGCAGCAAGACGCCCACGTATCGCAAACGTCATGCTGTCGGCGGCATGGCTAACGTCCGCCGGAAGAGTCATGTAAAAAACGTCATAGTCAACGTCTGCAAACATTGCTCGTGTGACTCCTGCACGAGACCGGCGTGGTGGAGCATATTGGCTGGTGGGGCGGGAACTGCATGCGATGGCCGTAAGGTCCGTATCGTGGACGGTTCGTTTGCCAACTTTAGAGCACTGTGCAGGGTGCCAAGGTGTGGCAACTATTCGACACTCGACGGGAAACAGCCTTCCCACTGCCGCGACCATAGTTCCCTCAAGGAGGGCCTCGTCCTCACTGTAGTCGACAAGAGGATTGCTCGTAGCTCATCGTACCTTCACTCAGAGGTCCCGTTGTTCCGTGCCAAGACTGAGGGCTCTTTTTGAAGTGTTTCGCGTGCAGAAGAAAAGTGTGTGGTGGCGCCTTTTCCTCTTTCGATTAGGCACCGCCAGCACCTTTCAGAGTATTCTTGACGTTTGGGTCGATGATCGAATCGCCTGCGGGCTGACCTAGTACCCAGATTAGACCCCAACTTCGTTTTTCGCCGTGAGGCAGTAAACGAGGCAGATTACACAGGTATAGTCAAAGCTAGTGTGAGCCATATGTTAGGCCCAACGAAGAATGGCGGTGTACTGGGGAAAAGCCATTGGGTGTGATACAAAAGTGGTCGTCCACGTTGACATTACTTGTGTTATAATGCGGAGATATACTGAACGGTCGTCGGCGATCATGGGAATGTGGTGTGTTCGGTTGCGCATTAGTCTTACGTCTTGGACGAAGGGGCAGCTGCCTGCCTGTGCTGCACGATAGATATGAGATTTTCCTCATGTTTCGTCACAACCGCGGCACGCGATGGCACAGCCCAGGATGGCGAACTCGGGTTTGGTGGGGTAGTTCAACAAGCAATTTGGCGAAAACAACGCTGCGATTACGTGAAAGTAATGCCTCGCCAACTTAGTTATGATATCACACTGTCTATTCATTGGACGTTGCGCTCGAGTTTGGCAGCCGAGACTTTCAGAATATGGACATATTCTAGTACCGTACATGCACAGTAAAGTGTACACGACGTGACGTGGTAACAAGGCACGCTACTCCATGTTTTGAGGATGGATCAAGCAACCCGTGGACAAAGTGATGTTCCGATTTGCAGGCAACCTGCAGGCGTCAAATATCGGCGACGGAACTGGTAACGCCATCTGCGGTTTGTGGTGGTTGCTAAACAATCCAGGCCTTCCAGAAGTAGGTGTACTCCACCAAAACCTACGCACCCCATATATCATATGTAGCCTTGTTTCCGTTGGCCCGCTACGTTCGCACAAACCCACCGACAACAGTGTTCCTGCGCGCACGTAGGAAATAAAACGCAATACGTCCAGGGTGAGTTGCTAAATCAGATGCGGTACAACGAAGCTGTGACGGTAGAGGCTCTTAACCACACGCACGCCTCGTTCGCGAGAGCAAGACTGCCCTGATGGTGAAATGCCACAGCTGCTCGAGTTGCATTTCGAGAGACTGCAGTTGGCTCCTGGTGGTGGGCGTGTTCGATGCTCCACAGGGATGGGTACTAACCGATGACGCATAAAACAATCAGGGCAGCGTTGTTTGGACCGAACATTCGGGACTGACGAGGCTCTTAAACTGACGAATTACGGCCAACATCACTGGACGATAACGGTCGTGTTCCACTATTGTTCAATAGATATCGGGCAGATATGGGGCAGCCGTGAGGGAAAGTGCGATGCGCCTGTTATCTCGTAAGAAAGAAGCAGCACTCGTGTCGTCAAAAACAACTTAACGTACGCGTAGTGGACACCCGTCGGGCTTTCCGCCACGGACTTCATAATAGTTCTTCGGAACCTAGAGCCTGGAACCTCACTCCCCAGATGCGAGGATCTGGGGTCAAACGACTACAGTAGATCCATGCTTGATAATAAGTACACCCCTCTGTAGCAAGCGAGAATACTTGAAGAATAGTTTGAACTATTTCGTATAAATTAACTACACTTTACCCCGCAACCAAACTCTTCCACATGGGGTTTTGTGAAGGAAAAGTCGCGTTTGCGTTGCTTTATAATCGAGATTCCAGGTTACAGATTCCACATTCAGTACTTAGAAAGGCTCTGAGAGTCCATGCGCGGTGCGAAAGAAGGTTTTGCACACACGTGCGAGTAGCTTCTGGCCACTTCAGACGAGAAAGTGGAAAGTAACTGCACAGTGGCTTCTGCGAGTTCTCGACGGCTTGAAACGAAACCAGTGAAAAGGATGTACATTCCTCCACTATCTTGCTTGCTCCTCAGATGCCGAGTGAATCGATAAAGGTACGGTAGTGTAAGTTATAAGGAATACCCTGGGCTGGGTACTTGATCGATCTTTTACCCGGATAGCTCAGCAGGTAATACCCTCACATTTGACGTCGTCGAGGACACGGGCTCGACTCTCACTTCGAACGTTTGTTTTACAGAAACGCTTGCGCGTGCGTCCCTAAACAAACGTCTGTCTGGTTCCCCAGGTATTGAAACGAAGCGAGTAGGTCGACGTACGGCCGTATACGGTACCGACGTCCCAACGATCCCGCCGTTCAGAGGGGTGGGGGTGTTACAAGGATTACCCTGGGCTGGGTAATTGCTAGACCCTTTACCGCTATAGCACGGTAGATAATACTCTCACCTGTGAGCCACGAACTGTATATAATCGTGTATTCTGTCTCCGCTCGAACGACCCAACCAATCAACCATACACACGCCAGTGTATTAAGAAAGAAAAGGTATTATCAAAACATTGTATACGTGTTTACGTTTCGTGCGCCCAACCGGGAAGAGGACTCAAAGTGTCGGTTGGTCCGCTCCATCGGCTTCGAAATACTCAACAAATATGTACCAGGTATCTGGTATATCTCGTATAAATGTACTGTCGGATCATTTTCCTTCAAGAACAGGCCAGCAGAGTCAAGACGCAGAAGCTAACTGGCATGTTGGTACGGCCGTAGGTCCAACACCGTACTATCTTGTCTCACATTTTAGCACCCATATGTGCGGGAACGTATCAGCGTGCAAAGCCGAGCATCCTCCGTTTGTGCAGGTACCCCCCTCGTACTGCCATGTCGCACATTTTACCACGTACATACATATATGCATGCATTACGGCAACGTACGCGCATGAAAAGGCGAGGCTCCTTTGTTTGTGCAGGCATCCCTCCCCCCGGAATTACATAGTAGGACAGCTCCCATGAGGGTCCAAATAACCGTAAGCAGTGCCGGCAGCTTTCCTATCTAAAGGCCTATCTAAAGGTATACTGGTATAACGTACGTGTTGGTGAGTACTTTCTACCTACGGCACCGGAAAGCAGAACCGCCAAGTGTCACGTTTTGGAACCAACTCCGCTCGTAAGGGTACACTAGGCCCGCGATCCAAATGCAATAAAAGTCGAGGTGATCCACAAAGCACGTTGATCTACAGTACATCACTACAACGGCACTGAGCATGGCGTCGCAAATTCGTGCATTGGCCTGTGAATGTTGACTACTGCAGGTATGGGGGCAGACGCATGCTACGATAGAGGTATAACTTTTTGCTGATTGTTTTTCGCAACGATCTATTAAAGGCTCCTTCACCCAGAATCCTCGGGCGTTTGAATCTTGTGTTGCAATATGTTTAAGAATATACGTCGGTCATGAGATTGCTTATCGGACGCGTGCTACGGTAGAGGTAGCACTTTTTGGCTGAATCGTTTTCTGAACGATCGGGCTCCTTAACCCAAATTCGTCGGAATTTTATTTTTGAGACGAATAGTGTTTCAGGGTACACTTCGGACATGAGATGTCTCATCCGGTAGCACTTTTATTTTCTTCCAAAACCATTTGTTCGGTGAGGTATGACGCTCCTTAAGTGAAGAGCTCAGAAAAATCATCGTGCACCTCTATCGTAACATGCGTCATTCGGGTAACACTGTTATCTTCTTCCAAATTCCGTTTTTCTGTGAGTTCTGGAGCTCCTCAAGTGAGGAGCTCAGAAACACATGGCGCACCTCTATCGTAGCGTGCGTCAGCAGTATATCAATGACCGTATCCCGCCCCCTTTGGTGACGACGGGAATTCCGATACGGAGACGTAGAAGCGGTTACACTCTAAAACACACAGCATTATGTACCTCCCATACACCGGGTACCGAGTTAGGCGACTTTATCAAACGCGCAACCCCCCGTGCCCAGTAACAAGAGCTAGAACCCACTATAAGTACGATGGACTGAAAAACAAAAACACGTACGTTGATGCTTGCGGAATAGTCCTGATCCTAGTAGACAGTTGCTGAACAACGACCCCACCAGTAGTGTAGGCATTAGTGCAGGCATACCTAATATGTCCTACGACGGCGTTTAGTCTTACTTGATATAGAAAACTGCAAGTAGTTACGTCAGGGTCAGGGCTTAGAACAACCGACAACGACAAGATGAAAAACAAAAAGCGCGCACGCCATTCGGAGCTCTAAATACAGCTCGTAGATTGTTGATCGTGGAAGCTATCTCTACCCTTGTCACCCAGAAATACACCCAGTCGCAAATGTGTACATTTCCTTGCGAGCAAAGACGCCCACAAGTTCAACTGGCTACACATTTGTTCACGCACGAAACTTCCGAAAACAAGATGCGCGGCGCTACGGATACGCATCACATTCAAGGGCGGAAGTGCACACGGCGGCGTTTCGGGCTGCTGGCGGTTTCATCGCTGGTGGTTTCATCGGGGGCGGTTTTGTGGGCCTTCGTCGTGATTGCGTGTCGGCGACGAATCTCTTGTACGGCCTTCACGTACGTGGCTGCATCGGTTGAAGGGGCATCCTTGATTTTTTTCAGAGCGGCTAGGATTTCTTGATCGGTTGCCCGAAATATTTTACCGTCCGAAGACACCGCTACCTTCTTGCAAAGGTGGTAGCCTTTCACCTGAGCATTGCAGGTTCGCTTGGATCCCCAGAAGGGGTATGGGTTGGGCTCGATGTACCATGGCATCGGCCCTGGGATAGCAGTGATGAAGTCTTCGTATGAAGATTTGCGGATTCTCTCGATGTCGTTCGAACCGTCCCAGTAACCTTTGCCGGGAACGACAAACGGCCTACACTCGCGTGACCATCTGTTCTTCGCGAAGAAACCATGCTCGAAGTTTTCGACGAGTTTCTTGGTATCCCCGTCTAAGTGCGGTACCTGTTCAGCAGACAGCGGCATACACGATACAAACACGCGATGCACGGGCAAGCATCGAGGCCAGGCATCACAAACGGCTTGAACGAACCTCGCTGCTCACCCCAGCTTTCCAGGAACCTCGATTTTGCGCTGTACCCGGGGGCATAGATTGATTTGAACGAAACACTGACACTCCAACCTTCACAGCAATAAGACGTAATGTAAGACTAACATTATGTATATCCACTATATTATTGCGGAGATCAGATTATTTTCTCTAATAAAGAGGTCACCTTGACAGGCTCGGACTCAGACCGTGATAGACCAAGAATGTCTCTGTGTCTGGTACATAAAGACAGCGCCACTGGGGAAAAACATGTCCCCAGCCCCGGATCAGACACCCTCCAACTCAAGACCAAACCCAACAAACGGGTGGGTGAAAACTGTTTCCCCGAGTTGATACCGGCCCGCACGGTGTGGAATCACAACAGAACAACAGTAGTCGAATTATCCTTGGTCAAGGCCCACGGAGCCAGCACCATCTGGGCAAGCTAAGATCACATGCATTAGACAAAAAATAATACATACACCTGCAACCGTACACAAACCTGTGACGATAACGATATCCCTTGTTTCGATACCGCCCCACCCGTGGTGGAAACCCCTAACCCACCGCCCGACTGCATGTTTTCAGGGAGTCATGGAACATACGCAACCCGGGCAGGATAAACTCTTATCGCTGGATCATAAATGCTTCACTCCTCTGGAACTCCAACGGACGAAAACGTAGTCCCCCGAAACGATACCGCCCCACACAGTGTGGAAACGCCAACTCCACTGGTTGTTTGCTGATTTAGCCTGGGCTATATGGAAAGCGTAATCTTATTGTTTTTCCTATTTCCTCCTCTCTTTCCTTGTCTTTTGTTTTTGGCACGAATATTTAGCGGAATTGCATAGGAAGCGCCACACATCCGTTGTAAGGGTGGCACCCAAGGGAATGGAGAACGGGGGGGGGCAACGGTTCGTAGCGAAACCGCGGCTGACGAAAGCAGGAAGGAGACGGCAGACATGGTAGGGAGGTACACTAATTGGTAGAACCTGTCTGTGCTACCTGTATAAAAACTGCCTCGGCTACCTGGAGGATGCTTTTAGTGTGTTTCGGTTGCCTATCCTGGCCTTTGGTTCTCAGTCTTCATCTGTATACGTAGTGTATAGTTTTATATTTAGTGTCTTTCAAATTGTCTGTCTCATGTCCGGGGGAAGCACGAGACTTCCATTTCGTCGTATTTTGAAATCGTTTTTGTTTGTGTGTTTGCTTGTTTACTTCCATTGTTTGGTATACATACAAAAACAAAATCTATGTTTTTTCCTATTCGCCTTTTCTTTTCTTGGTTCCTCTATTTCACGCAGCTGGATTGATAGCAGGGTAGATTGTGCCTATCGTATATGACACCGAGTTGTCTGATCTACTTACGGCATCGAAGCGTAGTATATGTGTGTCGTAGCTTTGTGACCACATAACGTGTATCTCTCTAGGATGAAAAATCGGCACAGACACCGGGTGTGCTGGATGTCGACAGGTAGAAAGAACGCTGTAATGTGAAGCACACACACCAAGGCAGGAACCTATCCCATCGCCAGATCCGAAACCCTTCCATGCAGATACAACTCCCACGCAATGGGATTAAAAACATTTCTTCCCCGGGTCGATACAACCCCACACGTTATGGAAACGCCAACCCCACTGGCTGATTGCCCATTGGCTGGGTTTCATTGAACGGATGTCGCCTGGGCAGGATAGGATATCATTCCTGGAGAAAAAATCCTTCCATGTATTTGCAACAGTAACAAACCGGGCAAGACCACCATTGTCGCCCGGGTCGATACCGCCCCGCAAGGTCGCGAAACTCCAACCCCTCTGCCCGATTGCTGGTTAGCTGGGGTTCGTGGGGCCAGCACCACCCGGGAAGGATACGGTCCTATCACCGAATAATAATTTCTTCCGTAGGTCTCGAACTCCAACAGATCGGGGACGAACCCGGTTTCCCTGCAGGTCGATATCACCCGGCACGGTGTGAACACTCCAACACCGCTGGCTGAATTATCATTAACTGGGGTTCATGAAGCCAGCGCCACTCGGGAAATAGAGGTTGGCATTCCTGGTTGAGGAATCCTACCATACACGTACAACATCAACACATCGGGAACGAAAAGCGTGATTCCCCGGGTCGATACCGCCCAGAGGTCTATGGAAATCTGACCCGGCTGGGTGATTTGTTATTGGATGGGGTGCATAGCGTCAGCGCCACCCTGGGAGGATAGGGTCATATCCGCGGATATTTAGGCCTTTCATACATATTCAACCCAACAACCTCGGCGACGACAACGATGGACGCCTGGGTCGATACCGCCCCGCACGGTACGGGACTTCCTACCCTACACCCTGATTGCTGGTGGTCTGGGGTTCATGGAACACACGCTACCCGCGCAGGTTAACATCTCTATCCCCGGATATTAGTTTTTTTCTATATATCTGCGACACCAATAAACCGGGGACGACGACGATTTCCCCTCTGATTGTACCATTCCCGCACGGTGCAGAAACTCCAACCCCACTGCCCGATTCCTGGTCGGGTGGGGTTCATGGAACCCGAGCCACCTGGGCAACATGAGGTCCCATCCCCGGATAGTAAACCTTCCCACAGATCTGCAACTCCAACAAACCCAGAATGTAAACGGACGTGCCCCAAATCGATAACGCCCCGCACGGTGTGAACAGCCCGACCCCACTGGCTGATTGCTCCTGGCTGGGGTTTATGAAGCACAGCGCCCCGCGGGAAATACCGGTTATCCCCGTATCATAAAACCTTTCGTACATCGTTGACTATAATATATCACACCAAGCGCGAAATCGGTGGTTCCCCGGGTCGATACGGTGTGAAAACTCCAACCCCGTTTGCTGACTGCTGAGAGGCTGGGGTTCATACCGCCAGAACCACCGGGGCGGGATGGAGTCGCATCCCCGGATCAGAAGTCCTTCCAACTCTCTTTAGCTCCAGCATACCGGGCACGAAAAAGTGGTTTGCTGGGGCAATACCGCGTTGCAGAGTATGAAAGCACCAACGTCCTCGACGTGTTTGCCTAAGGCTGGCATTCATGGAGCCAGCGCCTGGCGCGAGGAATTTTCTCCCTTCCCCGAAAAAACGTTCTTCCATACGTCTTCAACACCAATAATGCAGGGGCGATACCGATGTTCCCCGTGGTAGATACCGCCCCGCATGGCGTTTAAACACGAAACACACGAGAAACTCGCCGGTGGGCTCAGATTGGGGAGACAAGCGCCACCCGGGGAATATAGGGTACCATCCTCGGATCTTTAGTATATATATGTTGCTTCAATACACCGGGCAACAATTTAATGTGGTTTCCCGGGTTGTTACCGCCCCACGAAGTGTGAAAACCTCGACTGCACTGGATGCTGTACCATTTACTTGGGTTCATGGAGCCAAGGCCCCTGACTATAACTCATGCCGTAAATCGGCGACACTAACAAACCAGATACGACAAAGACGCCCCCTCGGGTAGATGCGGCCCCGCAGGAGGTGGAAACGCCGACCTCACTGGCTAATTGCTGGTTTTCAGAGTTTAGTGCAACTAGAGCCGGCGGCGGACACCGCCCGGTACAGGGTAAAACCCCCCAAACCCACTGGTTGGTTTATCGTCGGCTGGGGGTCGTGAAATCAACGCCGTCCTAGTGTGACAGGGTCCCTTGCCCCTGTTTTCCTTTGTCAAGGTTGAAACCGTGTTACACTGTAGGAATGGGTAGCAATCACTGCCTTTCTGGTGGAAGGGCGACTGCACCATTCTGGAATAACTCCTTCCTCCATTTCTGGACAATACCAAAGCGCCATAAGGATGTATTGTAGGGTATGTAACGGGAAACAGGTCAATTTATGACGTGAGGTTGTATGGGATGCATCCATTCACGATAAGTTGAGACATCAAGAAGTGTGTTCCTCCGAGCCGGATGATATCCAAGCGAGCTGTCCAAACACAGTTGGAGAAGCTCTGAAATCCAAACTAAATTTGCTTAGACGACCTCCGCGTGTTTGGTTGTTAGGAAATTCAAATAGTCTGAAAATACCTACAGAACAGTGCGTTGTCACGTGTCACGTCTGACGGCAGTGTCGCTGTGGATTCGTGGTTTGACAAGATCCCTGCCCGCGATCTGAGCCCAGGGGAAGGATATATTAAAGAGGTCGCCAAACAGGCAGCAATATGTAGCAGGTGGATGCGTACGTAGGAAGCGAGCGCTCAGAAGTTTCCCACGACACAGATTGACGAAACAACACCACTACCATTTCTACTGCTACGTGCACTGCAACGTGTACTGCTACGTATACTGCTACTGCTACTGCTACTGCTACTGCTACTGCTACTGCTACTGCTACTGCTACTGCTACTGCTACTGTTACTGTTACTGTTTTTGCTACTGCTACTGCTACTGCTACTGCTTCTGCTACTGCCACTACTCCTACGAGTGATAGCGGCACATCGATACAAGTTTATGTCGGTACAGCCACTAGCCTTAACTGGGTAGTCTGTAGATTGTGCCATATAAATACGCTTTGTTGCGAATCGGTCTTCGCGCGAAAGCAGAACCAGCACGAGCTGCTGTTACGGTCATACCTCTTCCTTCTCGTCAGCGTCTTCCTCGTCATCATCATCCACCTCGTCGTCTTGTTTGCTGCCCACGAACTCTACCTCCGTCTCCACATCTGAGTCCCCCTCCGAACTAGCCTCCTTACATTCACCCTGAAGAAAAGGGGGCCGAGAATATAAATATTCAGTTGATTCCCTTCACTAATAGGAGTTGAAACAGACCAGGCGACAGCTCAATTCCATGGTGTGGCGGGCGCGGTGGTATGGAGTCGCCATGGTATTCCTTAAGCTTACACCGGCATTGTTTTAGTTCCTACCAGGTACCAGACAAAAAAACAGTGCACACCACGTCATCACTCCTGCCACACAAGTGTGGGATTTACTCGTATCAAAGTATGATGTGATATTCCTGAAATGTATGATACGTAACATTGCCGTATTAGTACAGTATCTGGGTTATGCCTCTGCAATTCATCTACGTAGATTGCGGCGGGATTTGTGTTTCCCCGAGGGGTTGGACAAATTATATTTGGATCCCTTTTCGGGGTCCCGGAGAAGAGTGGGCATGCGACCCACTCCTCCATAATCAATATTAATAAATATGATAATATAATTGATATATATTTTTCTTCTTCTTCTACCAGCCTCATGGCTTCCCGACTCTCGACCCACCGCTCTTCGTGAGCGATACTGTTGCCAAGCACCCGGTGCACGAGTTGTCCCCTTACGCTAGCGGAATCCGACTTATGGTCACGGGAGCTCGGGCACGTTTGCAGCACCATAGGGGGCTTTGAAGCAATCGGCGACGTCTTGCCTTGGATGGCAAAGATCATCGAACAAGAAATTCGACACCAGGAGTGGGCAGACGTTGGACTGGGGAAATGGACCGCCCAGGAATTTCGGGAGCTGCAGGAGATTGCAGCAGCAGCAGCAGCAGCAGCAGCGGCGGCGGCAGCGGCAGCGGCAGCCGGCAGCGGAAGCGGCCGCAAAACGGTAGGAGAAGAAACAGCAGAAGGAACAGAGGTGTGGTCGTATGGACTTTTTATCATCTTTTCACGTACTCACAAGGAAAGAACAGCAACAAGCTATCGAGAGACACGGTAATAAAGCAGAGCAGGAGGAGCATAGAAGAGAGACTGATAAGGGTCGACCTACTTTGATGCCGGGTACAGAACGAAAGCCAGCGAGCGTCTAGCTTTTACGCGCCATGGATCTATCCCCCTTCGCGACGTTCTGCGCACACCACGAAGCCAAGCATTGAGCACGCGGATAACGCTATTCTCTGAAATGCACTCCAGAAGCGCACACCAAGCCATACTGCAAAGGCGAGTCTAGCTAGGAGCAGTACAAGACCAGCGAGAAACCACCGACATCAGCATCCAGAAGCAGAGGCAAGAGCAGATAGGGAAGGAGCGCTAGCCAAAGAGCAGCGCACTGCCATCTAGCCAAGACCTCCTTGTGTGATAGACTGAGTGGACGAGTGAGATATCGGACTGGCTTGCAAGCATCCAAGACCGACCTTWTAACATAACTTATGGTCTGTGAGCGTGAGAAGAGGAGCAACATGGGAAAGCCACACCAGCATCAATTGCAAGGTATTATTTGCGGTATTTGACGGAGCAGGAGGAGCATGGGGACTGGATGGAAGGCACGGAGCATCGACTGGGGATCAGAAGTCAGCAGCAGGCGCAGGCGATGTCCGCTTCGAGCACGCGTTCGAGAGAAGAAGATGTTCAGGTTTAATTTTTCTGGCAGTTTTTTGATGGACGTACAATAGCTGATATATATATTTTTTAATAGAAGCTTTGAAGACCTTTGTCTATTTTTCAGCTATCAATTGTCTGTCAACGTACGAACTCGTCGGGTCTTCTTGGTTTTGAGTTACGTATACTACTGTTTCTCTTGCATGCACCTGGATTGCTAGCAGGGTAGGTCTTGCCTGTCGCATATGGCATTGCATTGTCTGCTCTGCTTACTGCACTGAGTGTAGTATCTCTGTGTCGTAGTTTTGTGACCACAGAACTGGTACCTTTTTAGGATGATGAATCGGCACGGACACTGGGTGTGTGTGTGTGTGTGTTTTTCACATTAAACCTTCCTTTCTACCCGTCGACATCCAGCACACCCAGTGTCCGTGCCGATTCATCATCCTAAAAAGGTACCAGTTCTGTGGTCACAAAACTACGACACAGAGATACTACACTCAGTGCAGTAAGCAGAGCAGACAATGCAATGCCATATGCGACAGGCAAGACCTACCCTGCTAGCAATCCAGGTGCATGCAAGAGAAAAAAAAGAGAAAAGAAAGAAAAAAGCGAAAAGGAAAAATAATAGAAAGTAAACATACTGAAGCAAATCAACAATCAAGCAACCAAACAAAAGCATGACAAAATGAAAAGAAAAAAAAAAAAAAAAATGTCGTGCTTCTCCCAGATGAGATGCGACATCTAGTTAAAAGAAACCAAATGAAATGAAATGAACCGAAAAAAAAAACAGTGCCAACAAAGCAAGACTAAGAACGACAGGAAAAGACAGGCAGCCAGAGCACACCAAAAGTACCTTCCAGCCAGCTGAGGCAGGTTTGTGCCCTTAGTACAGGCAGGTTCTACCAGCTAGTCGGTCTGGTACTGGTACTCTACTCTGTTTGCCGTCTCTTTCCTGCTTTCGTCCGCCGCGGTTTCCCTACGAACCCCCCCACCCTCCGTCTCAATTCCCTTGGGCGCCACCTATACAACGGATACGTGGCACTTCCTACTCAGTTCCGCTTCGTTCTCGTGCCACACACGAGAGTCCAGGAATGAGAAGAGGAAATAACAAAAAACAAAGTGTATACGTATATACGTAGCTAAGCAACCAAAGAGTGGGAGTTGTCGGTTGTGACGGAAGCTTGTTTTGTTTTTGCTTAAGAGGTATTCATATAGCTACGGTGATTCAGCATACTGCTACATACAGCACCACTACTGGCTGCTCACACCACCTGCTCTATGTTGTTGTGAGTTACGTGCTACATATGTTACTACTGACGTATACTTCGGATATACGTATATGCAGGCCAGCTATTTTATTATATTTTTCATTATGTTATCTCTCACGTATTACCGATTCGGAGATCCAGAGAAGAAGCAGGCAGTTTTCTGTATGCGGACATTTTTATGGCCACGAAGGTCGTATATACATCCATGCATACATATAAGACACTGCGTTACACCATGGTACAAAGCAACTGCGAACGCACTACTCGTACTGCAGATAAAGGTTATCATGGTTGGGATAATACGATGGTGGAAAATTCCGGGCGTTGTGATATTATATGAATGAATCGTTTTGTCTTTCCGCGTATGAAATGAGGATCTGATATGCGTTGGTATTCGGGGTGTTTCTACGAGAGGGATTGGGAAAAGGGGGTGCTGAAGATTTCCCAGCAGACATTCGCTGAACAATTGGCGGATGAATTCGGGATTGGTTGTTAATTGCTATTTGTCTTCAGAGATTGGTTATTGATCCTTCGGGATTGGTTTTTGATTTTTGATTGGGTTTTTCGAGATTGATTATTGATCCTTCCGGATTGGTTTTTGATTTTTGATTGGGTTTTTCGAGATTGATTATTGATCCTTCGGGATTGGTTTTTGATTTTTGATTGAGTTTTTCGAGATTGATTATTGATCCTTCGGGATTGGTTTTTGATTTTTGAGTGGGTTTTATGGGTTTTGAAGTTAGCACTACTGCAGTAAACTTGTTTCGACCTATCTACAACGAGCTGATGACCGTTTGATTATCGCGGACTGATATCCCTAGTTTCGGCAGCTGAGTGTCTTGGGAAGATTGTTGAAGTGTGAGCCTGTATGGTTTAGATTTAGGTATTTTAATTTGATTGATTTTGCTTGAATTTCTGGTATTTCGGACTGGTTTGTTTTTATTTTTGAGATTTCAAGCTGTTATCATAAAAAAGGCATTTTTGGTGCGTAGGTTTTGTTTTTGATACTTCGACTGGACGGAAGTTATCAGGACTGTGAAACGAGCAGGGGGAGTGTTGGATTCACTCGTATCAATTTCTGATGTGATACTCCTGAAATTTATGATACGTGCAATTGCCGTAATAGTACGAGTATCTGGGTTGTGCCACTGCAAGTCATCGACTGAGATTGATCGAATATCTTATATTCTCCGGGACGAAGTTGCGTATTATTGCGTTTGACCTGTTTTCAAGGGTCATAGAGCTGAAGAGCGGCCAGAGGCCCCCTTCTGTTCAGTTCAGTAAGTTAGTCAATTTGGTGCAATAATAATATACATTTTTCTTCTTCTACTACCTGCCTCATGGCCCCCCGACACCCGACCCACCGCTCTTCGTGAGCGAGGCTGTGCCAAGCACCCGGTGCACGAGTTGTCCCCTTAGGGGGGGTAGGTGTATGATATCCAAATTCCTCGCCGCCCTGCGCAAACGTTAAAATCTTCCAGCCGTGCTACGAGTACCGTACAGAAAAAAAGTGAACCAAGTAATAAAGTCTCATCACAGCCGACATTCTTTTTTTTTCATCATTTGTTTTTCCCCCCAACAGTTTTTCGTTTGACAGTTCCATCACAAGTCACAAATGAAATGTCCCCTGGTGGAAAAACAAAAAAGAGCCCTAGATCAGTCGCTCGTTAAACGTGGGGTGCTTGTGAGATTGGGACTGGGTTGGTTCGGAGGGTTGATAACACGTACCAGGTAGAGCACACCAGACGTCTAGGTGTGGGTATGACTACCGCGTCATGCTCCATACTGATGGAAGCACGAACAATTTCAAGTTTCGGTTGGAGTCGTACAGCACGGATGAGGGCGCCGCTGTTGGGGCGTGGGTGGAGGTAGGGCAACATGAGGGGGTGAGGAGGTCGGGGCTGGCGCTGACTCCGAATGTCCGCAACGCGGAGCTTGCAGCTCAGGTGGGAGCGAGTTGATCCGCGTAGTGTTTGTTTATACTTGGTAGACGTAGAGTGTATGACAGGCTTCATTGAGGGTCAGGTTTGTTGATCGGGGAGGTCAAGAGAGTACCCTCATATCCAAGGTATTACAGTGTGTGTGTGCGTGTGTGTGTGTGTGTGTGTTCTTTACATTAAACCTTCCTTTCTACCCGTCGACATCCAGCACACCCAGTGTCCGTGCCGATTCATCATCCTAAAAAGGTACCAGTTCTGTGGTCACAAAACTACGACACAGAGATACTACACTCAGTGCAGTAAGCAGAGCAGACCATGCAATGCCATATGCGACAGGCAAGACCTACCCTGCTAGCAATCCAGGTGCATGCAAGAGAAAAAAAAGAGAAAAGAAAGAAAAAAGCGAAAAGGAAAAATAATAGAAAGTAAACATACTGAAGCAAATCAACAATCAAGCAACCAAACAAAAGCATGACAAAATGAAAAGAAAAAAAAAAAAAAAAAATGTCGTGCTTCTCCCAGATGAGATGCGACATCTAGTTAAAAGAAACCAAATGAAATGAAATGAACCGAAAAAAAAAAAAAAAAAAACAGTGCCAACAAAGCAAGACTAAGAACGACAGGAAAAGACAGGCAGCCAGAGCACACCAAAAGTACCTTCCAGCCAGCTGAGGCAGGTTTGTGCCCTTATTAGACATATATAAAACTGATAAAATATCGACATATACGAAGTTTTTGAATGAAATATCGGCATATCCAGTTTTATACCATCGTCAGATAGGGCGATATTATCGCCATAAATCGGGTTGGTGGGAAATGCCACCAAGTCGATTTTTATTATTCTGTATCTTGAGCAAAACGTTGGAATTCGTGGAATTAATTGAGCAAAAAGTTGGACCGTGGGTGAACGGCGATCAGAAAAATGGGCACACGAGCTGAACTTCTAGAGCTTGCACACCTATCGTCAATGTTTGACATTATTGCGATTTCCCGCGGTGTCCCGTGGGAATTCCCGTGGTGTCCCACGGGAGCCCATAGGCACCCAATGTTGTATCGCACAAGCATTTTATTATACGCGATTGTGAAATACATTGAACGTGCTTGTGACTGTCCCGCGGTTTCCCGCGGTGTCCCGCGGTTTCCCGCGGTTTAGGGTTAGGGTTAGGGTTAGGGTTAGGGGTAGGGGTAGGGTTAGAATCGCATGGTGTCCCGCGGTTTCCCGCGGTGTCCCGCGGTTTTCCCTTGGTGTCCCACGGGAGCCCATAGGCACCCAATGTTGTATCGCACAAGCATTTTARTATACGCGATTGTGAAATAAATTGAACGTGCTTGTGACTGTCCCGCGGTTTCCCGCGGTGTCCCGCGGTTTCCCGCGGTTTCCCGCGGTTTAGGGTTAGGGTTAGGGTTAGGGTTAGAATCGCATGGTGTCCCGCGGTTTCCCGCGGTGTCCCGCGGTTTCCCGCGGTTTAGGGTTAGGGTTAGGGTTAGGGTTAGGGTTAGAATCGCATGGTGTCCCGCGGTTTCCCGCGGTGTCCCGCGGTTTCCCGCGGTTTAGGGTTAGGGTTAGGGTTAGGGTTAGAATCGCCGAACCGCGCCGCATTGAATCACACAGTAAGTAATTCGAAATGGATGAATAACAAAGACAGCGGTGTGGTGCCATGGGAACGTCCCGGGGGCGAGTCCCGCGCGGGAAATCCAACGGGAAGCCACGGGCGAATCCCGCGCGGGAAATCCCACGGGAAGCCACGGGCGGTACCACGACATACCGTGGGGCCCCGCGGGGTGCCGTGGTGTCCCGCGGTAGCCCACAGCTTGATTTTCAGATTCGCGTGGGCTGCCACGGTGTCCCACGGGAATGCCCGCGGGACACCGCGGGGGTTCCCGTGGGAAACCACGGCAGCCCACGGGAGCCCGCGGGAATTCCCATGGGACACCGGGGAAAAACACAATAGTGTGCACCACCCCATCGTGCGTGCCTGCGGTTTTCCGCAATCAGAAAAATGGGCGCACGAGCTGAGCGTCTAGAGCTAGCAAACACATCGTGCGTGCCTGCGGTAGTCCACTGCTCTGTACCTCCAGCCCGGCAACATGGACAGCGGTAACAGCAGCGACCGCGAGCTTTTTGCGAAGACAGGGCAGGCGGTCGAGCTATAATTTTCGTTGATGTTTTCACTCCTCCTGCAGCCTGCCTCTTGTAAAATATTTTTTCAAGTAGTTTGTCTGCTGCTGTTTTGGCTTCCTGCTGTAGATACCAAACACTCGGTCCTTTTGAATATTTCCCTCCTCGGTCTGCCGCCGCCGCTGTAAATACTGGTGCTGTGTGGCTGTCCTGAGTGCTCCATCTGTGCCGGCAACCCGTCGCTCTGGTCCTCCTGCGTAAATTGTGACGGCCACTTCGCAGGGTATATATACGGTGTGCGGTAGGCGCTGTCTACGAGTATAGTTACTCCTGTTGAGCTACAGTAGTACCAGGTATGTTTTTTTGTTGTTTTTTTTGTTAATTATCTGACTCCTGTGAAACCAACAGTTTACTATTTCCAAGTACATTGTCTGCTGTTTTGGCGCGTAGATACGAAAGACTCAAATCACTTTGAATATTCCCCTCGTCGGGCTGCGTCCGCGCCGCCGCCGCCGCCGTAAGTACTTATTATGTTACTCGGCTACTGTCCTCCTTAGTGCCCCATCTGTGCCGTCGAGCTCTTTTCCTCCAGCCCTCCTGCGCACTCTGCGATGACGACCAAATTAATAGAGTACACAGTTGCTGTTGTACGGCAGTCTAACGAGAGAAGCAGCTGCAGCCACGGTCTCTTGCCCGGACCGTGTGCCGTGTGACCTTGGCTGTGTGTGCTGCGTGCTGTGTCGTGTTCCGTGTTTGATCTCGGCGGGGCTGTCATATTAAAAAATTAAAAAAACAACAGCTGTGAGCTCGAGGATTTCGTCGAAACTCATCTTTGCTAGCTGAGTGTAATACTTCGATCGCGCGTACTTACGGATTTTATATGTCCTCATGTAGGATGTACATCCCGTATGAGGGGGACACAATCTGAGGCTGTAGAATTCAGGAAGTGTGTGTCTATTTGTGGGGGAAGGAAAAATTAAATTAAATTAAAATTAAAATTAAACAGTCTGAAATAAACGTACCAGGTATACTATAGTGTTCCGACGAGTTTACGTGATAGAGGGGTTCTACTATTTGTAGCCATGTATGGTATATAAGAAGAGGTGTGTGAGGACAGGTTATGGAGTACAACTTAAAAGCACCCGGATGAATTTTTAATTAATGAGTGATTTGGGTTTTTTATAGTGTGCATTATTTATTTGTACCTATAAGGTATGTTTAGTGGCAATTAGTAAGAACAACAATGTTTTATCCTTTATAATTGTTAAAGGGGGGGGCAGGGGGGGGAGACATATACATACAAGGGTATATACAGCAGCAGCAGCAGCAGCAGCAGTGGAAACATTTAAAACTCGTATAATATAATTTCCTCAGTTTATATATATATATTGTATACCAATGCAACGAGCACCTGGTACATCAAGTTACATATAAAATCGCTTGACATATACCTGGTATACACCACCACCAGTAGCAGCAGCAGCAGCAGCAGCAGCAGCAACAGAAGCAGCAGCAGCAGCAGGACACACCATCACCAGACCACAGGAACAAGACCCCACCAACGCCCATCAGCCACTACGAGCAACAACAGCTTCCAGTGCTCCTTCGGCTGGAGGGGCGGGGGTGGCGGTGGTGGTGGTGGTCCGGGTTGCTTCTTTTGTTGCYGGTACAAATCTGGACTGTTCTCGAGAGACGACGGCGCAAGGCAAGCCACCATCACCGCCGTCACCACCCCACCATCACCAGACCACGGGGACAAGACCCCACCAACGCCCACCAGCTACTACGAGCAACAACAGCTTCCAGTGCTCCTTCGGCTGGTGGGGCGGGGGTGGTGGTGGTCGTCGCAGTGGTGGTGGTGGTGGTGGTGGTGTTCGGTGGTTGCTTGTTTTGTTGCAGGTACAAATCTGGACTGTTCTCGAGAGACGACACTGTTCTCGAGAGACGACAGCGCAAGGCAAGCCACCATCACCGCCGTCACCATCTCACCATCACCAGACCACGGGAACAAGACCCCACCAACGCCCACCAGCTACTACGAGCAACAACAGCTTCCAGTGCTCCTTCGGCTGGTGGGTGGTGGTAGTGGTGGGGCTTGGTGGCGGTGGTCCGGGTTGCTTCTTTTGTTGCAGGTACAAATCTGGACTGTTCTCGAGAGACGACGGCGCAAGGCAAGCCACCATCACCGCCGTCACCACCCCACCATCACCAGACCACGGGGACAAGACCCCACCAACGCCCACCAGCTGAGCAACAACAGCTTCCAGTGCTCCTTCGGCTTTTGGGGCGGGGGTGGCGGTGGTGGTCGTAGTGGTGGTGGTGGTGGTGGTGGTGGTGGTGGTGGTGGTGTTCGGTGGTTTGTGATCGTTTTCGTGAGCATCAACCCCGGTAGCTTGCGCGGAGGGTCGTTCTCGAGAGAGGCATTGTTTCAGAACTCGTTCTGTTTTATTGTCTTTCTGTTGGCGCTATTATGACAGTCACTACCGCGTAGCTCTCCGATCTCGGCACGGCTTTCGACACGAGCAGCACAGGACGGTCGGCACAAATAGCGGGCCTCTATCAGTCCCGAGCGTGTCTGAATCGGTTGAGTGTACGCGTTGCGCGCCAAAAAAAAGCAAAGCGAACGAGGGACGTGCAGACAAACCTCAATAATAAGCAATCCAGTAAATAAAGGCACGCTGTGGCAGCTTTCAGAACTGTTTTTTGTCCGTTTGTGTCCTTTCGCGAGCAGGGGTACAGCCCCACGGGCAGACACCCAAGCCGTTATGAAGAGCATATAAAGAGCATATATTGATGCTCGAAGGCCTGCGGCCTTCTCGCATCAATATCTCCTCATTACAAGAACGGTGGAATGAGGAGCGTGACAGACGCCTTCAAGTGGTCAAACTCCTAACTGCATTAAGCTACTGCGTTGGCGGTCTCTTCTCTTTTTGCTGTGTTCCTGCAATTAATTGTCATTGATGGGATCGTTTTTTATTCTAAGCGATTTGGGTCAGCACATAAACCTTTTTTTACTGACCGGCAGGTAATTGATGGGTGTGCGTGGTGGGTGAGAGATTTACTGGGTTGGTCGGTTGGTCCCTCGGCTGGTAGTCCCACAATCACCAACACCACCCACCAACATTTACTGTTAATTAAGCGATGCGTGTCAGCGCAAAAACCTTGTACGAGTACAGAGAAAAATGTACCAGTAAACAAATACATCTGAATCATTTCATAATTCGTTTTTGTTGTATGATCTTTTTGCTCGTATTTTGTAAAATCTGTATCAGGTATCAGGTCGGTTGGTCCCTGGGCTGGTAGTCCTACAATCACCAACACCACCCACCAACATTTATTGTTAAGCGATGCGTGTCAGCGCAAAAACCTTGTACAGAGAAAAATGCAAACTAAGAAATCTGAATCATTTCAGAATTCGTTTTTATTTGTATTGTCTTTTTGCTCGTATTGCTTTCTTATTAGCCTGTTCCTTCAGCCTGGCTTTCTTATTAGCCTGTTTCTATATAGGTGTCCCTTACTGTACCAGGTAATCAGCAGCAGAATTCAATTGGGACTGCGACAAAAAAAAAAAAATGCTGGTGCTGCTGTACGAGTTGCGGTAACTGTAAACGAAACGATGCGGCGCAATTATTTTAGTCCTAGGGGATGCTCACTCGAAAAAAAAAACGCCTATTGACAAAAATCTAGAAACCTATGAAAAAAGTATTGCGGCCAGAGGAGCAACCAGGCCAGGCAACAAAGCATGCAAGAGCTCGCCGAGGAGGACTTAAACAGCACGCGAGCGAAGGGGGCAGCTTTGAACAGGTGGGTGAGCCAACTACTACGCAGGAAAAAATGCAATCGGTTGCAGTATCACATTGAAATCGCAACACGCTCGGACACAAGCATCTCTGAGATGTGATACCCGGCCGTGTTTGTCCTTCAGTACAAGCACTCACGGAACTGCTCTGCTGTCTGCTGCTGCGTGCTGCATCGCCGTGGTCCACGAGTGGGCACGACAGTCGTCTGCTGATCTCTGTTATGTGAGCTCTCGTGGGTTGCCATCATGTGTGTAGACTGGCCCACGCCGCAGCACTTTGTAGCACTTACCGGTTTGAACAAGTTGTATCTCGTGTATCATA
>MEHQ01001432.1:0-40123 GCA_008828725.1 Saccharina japonica
TCAAGCAGGGGGGGGGGGACGGCCCTCTACCATCCCCTGTGTTCAGTTTTATATAGGTTTTGTGTAGGCGTAGAGGGAGGGGATGGTCTCAGGTACCCCCCCCCCTGTCAAAACGTAAAAGTTGAACAATTTGACGTGAGGTGTCGAAAAAAAAAAATTCGACCACCCTCGTATAGCCTTGTCAACACGAAAAAAAGGTGCCAATACACCATCTTGATCGCTGCTGTTCTCCCTGGTTTGGTATATTAGGCAGAGCAACTCCTTGCAGAAAGATGGCTTGACATCTAGACGGATCTGGGGACATGTCGTGCCTTCGTAGTTTGTGATGTAGCGGGGCTGAAAAATACGATACCGCCAACCTAGCTTTCACCAAAAATTGACGTTTTCCTTTTAAAAATACGTAAAAACGGACACAAAATAAATATGTATAGCCTTGTCAACACGAATAAAAGGTGTCAATACACCATCTTTATCGCTGCTGTTCTCCCTGATTTGGTATATTATGCAGAGCACTTCTTGCAGAAAGATGGCTGACATCTGGACGAATCTGGGGACATGTCGTGCCTTCGTAGTCTGTGACCTAGCGGGGTTGATCATTACCATACCGCAAACCTAGCTTTCACCAAAAATTGACGTGTTGCTCGCACAAAGAGATAAATTGTGTACCCAAATTAGTATGCATACCCTGTTGAACACCGAAAATAGGTTGGAATACACTATCTTTGGCTCTGCTGTTCTCCCTGTGTTTGGTATATTAGTGAAAGCAACTCGCTGCAAAAAGGTACCTTACATTGAGACGAATCTGGGGACATGTTGTTTGTTCGAAGTCGCTGACGTTTTGGCCCGGATAATTACTATACTGCAAACCTAGCTTCCACCTAAAATGGACGTTTTCCACCCAAATAGATAAATAAGTGTCTTGAAATTACAGTAGTATGCATAGGCTGGTCAACACCGTAAAAAGGTGCCAATACACAATTTTGCAATTTTTGGCTCTGCTGTTCTCTTGGGTGTTGTATATTAGTGAAAGCAACTCGCTGCAGAAAGACAGCTGACATCTAGAGGAATCCACGAACATGCGGCTTGTTCGTACGTTCGGACGTTGCGGGACAGAGAATTTCAATACCGGCTTTAGTATGTATGTATAGTCTTGCCCACCCCGACAAAAAACAGGCCAATACACTGTTTTCGGCGCTGCTTTTATCCGTTAGCTCGACACATTCGGCAAACTACATTGAAGACGAAATATAGCTGGCGTCTAGGCGAATCTCGAAACCTATAATGTAGACGTCATTCCAAACCGTGCGACGACAAAAAAGTAGATTCTGCAAGATTAGATTCGACATAAAAAATGTGCTTTCACACGTGAAAAGCGAGAATTTCATACCGGCATTAGTATGTATAGTCCTGTCCACCCCGAAAACAACAGGCCGAAACACTATGTTTCGCGCTGCGGTCCTCAGTGGGTTCGACACATTCGGCAAACTATCTTGACGACGAAAGATTGCCCACGGCCTGTAAAAAAGCAAGTTCGACCATAGCAAACGAATTAAATTCCGACAATCTTTGTTTCTACACTAAAGCAACGCCTTTTGTACAGGCTTGCTTGTCGACACAAAGCAAAGCATGCCCTTAATCAATATTTGCCGCTGCTATGTGTTTCACTCAGGAACAGGTTGCCGCCCCCCGTACACCCAATCCTCTACGCCGCCTGGTACTACTGCAGGTTGTTCCGAACCGTGCGCGCAAGAACATAAGCAAGTTATCGCGTCCGTTGATCTTCTCCTTCTGGCGGCCAAGCACCCTGTGCGCGGGGACCGGGAAGGATGCCGAGGGAGGATATATTGCGCAAGGGTTTAACAAGTTTCTAGTCGCACTCGTGTGGGGAATGGGGGGCGGGTCTTGCAAGTGTATGCAACACAGCCGCAGGGGGGCATCTACTCATTTTTTAGCATCGTAAATTTCCGAAAATCCAACTATTCCGGAGGACCATAGTAAATAGGACCAAATCTTGTGTGTAAAAACAGGTAAATATGTAGTTTTTTGTGTCTACCATAGGTAGGTCCTGTTAACCACATGGTCCCCAGTAATATTGCGCAGTCAGGATTCTGCCGGGAGAGCCCTTCATACAGCGCTCTGCTGTACATATACATGAACATTAGGTAGAGTGCCCACCCCAAAAACAAAATAGATTCACGTACAAGTATAACACTACAGTAGCACTTATAGTGTCAAGAGTTTTTCATCTGTTGTCTGTGATCGACTCTTCGTTCCGTTGTTCGTGTGCCTCGTTGTTCTATGAATGGTGAGGGTATCGGGGGGGTGAGGGAGGTGAGGGGGGAGGGGGGGTGCACTCGGTATTTACGCGGGGGAGATCGTTTTTTTTTTATCAAGGCTTTTTCATGTATGCATTTTCCAAGAAGAGGGTGATTATGAGTATTCACTGGACGACCTTACCTGCCTGTGCATTATTGATCGCAGTACTGCTGTATGCATTTTTTATGCTCGTTAGTTTTCCGTGTCTCCCGCTACCTGTAATTCCCAGCAAGCCATGTATACCTGGTATATACTATTGATAATATGCATACTCATATACACAACTCCTGCTGCTGTACGACGTATCGTACAAAGTATAATATGTATACATAAACATCTGGTCGTATACAGAAAAAAAACGAAGACACATCATCTATATATGTACATATTTATACATATGTACGTACGTACATACATACCTATATATAGCGAGGTATGATGTTACAATATATTTGGTACTGCTACGTACTAACGTGTAGTCTGAACAATAATGTAACTTTTGATGTTCAATGCGTACGATAATCCGGAAGGATGCGTACGTGCGTAGAAAGTACCAAAAGAGCAAAATACAAAGACAAACCAGGCCTAAAAAATCGTACGTAGAATTTGTCTTTTGACGCACTCGGCAGCGGTACCTACCTGGACAGTACACACGCACAAAGAGCCTACCACCGCTCGTACAACACGCTCCGCTGCAACCGTCAGGGCTCTCGTCGTCGCTGGACAGGGGCACCATGCTTTCCATCTTCTCAAAAATGCTTCATGTGTCCCTCGACTTTCCTTGGGGCTTTTTCCCATACCCTGTCGGGAAGCATCTCGTCTTCTAGTACTCTTCTTCCGGCTGCGGGAGAGGAAGCACCGCCCGAGAGGGAAGCCGAGGGACCACCCTCGGCCTTTGAGCGCTTGGCCGCTTGTGACTGACCGCCGGCCATGATCAAGAGGATTGCTGGGGTGACGGCACCGCGTGTGTCATGCTGCTACGTACTCGTACTGCTGGGAACTGGTGCATAATCACATAGCTCTTTTTTCAAGTTGTTTTTTTCAAATAGTTCGATTTTCACGGTACACCAAATTTCCCAAAAAAATCAGAAGATAATTGTCAATAGACCGGTCGAAATAAGCACGCCGCTTCTATACAAAACCGGGAGTCTTCGCTGAGGGAAACAGCGTCACCTTAATCCATATTCATTCATATTCATATCTAGGCGCGTCGGTAACTTAATTTAAATATGGTACGAGCCTCATTCCTCTAGCCCCCCCTAAAACTATCCTTTAAACTCGTACTCGGTATCGTACTCGATATCAAGTGCACAAAATACCTGGTTCTGTGCAATAGACATCTGTAAAGCAGAAAGAAAATTATAGCCCTGCTCCCCTACAGAAGGCGCGAAGCGAGCAGTTCATAAGGGACGAGGATGGCACGCTGCTACGGGATAAAGTGCTAATTCGTGAACGGTGGATGAGAGCCTTCCACAAACTCTTGAACACGAAATCACTGAAACTTGATCCCACTATCATCGATCCATTGCCACCACGACCGCTTGAACAATCACTTGGCGATGAGCCATCTGTGGACGAGATGATGGGAGCCGTTAAGACAATGCCGAATTGGAAAGCGGTAGGACCAGACGACCTGCCCGCCGAGCTACTAAAAATCGATCACCCCGATTTCATCCAATGCTTCCACCACATTCTTGTCAATGTTTGGGTAACGGGTGAAGTCCCCCAGCAGTGGAAAGACGCGATCATCAAGGTACTTTACAAAAAGAAGGACCGAACTGATTGCAACAACTACAGAGGGATTTCGCTTGTTGCCCATGCAGGAAAAGTGTTGTTGAAAATCGTCGCATCCCGTATCAGCAACTACTGCGAGGACCGAGGCATCTTCCCTGAGGAACAATGCGGTTTTCGTCCTACACGATCAACAGTCGACATGCTGTTCGTAGTACGACGATTACAAGAACTCGGACGAGAGAGAAAAATCCCTCTGTACATGTGCTTCATCGATCTGCAGAAAGCGTACGACTCTGTCGACCGGGAGCTGCTGTGGCAGGTACTTACACGCGTTGGCATACCAACCAAGATGCTTACAATCATCCGCCAGTTCCACGACGGCATGCGTGCTTGCGTCCGCACAGATGATGGTGAGCACTCTGATTGGTTTAATGTCACGCAGGGGCTACGACAAGGCTGCGTGCTGTCGCCACTGCTGTTCAACGTGTTCTTCGCTGCTGTGATACACGTTGTTCTCGTACGCTTCAGCGAAGACGAAGACATCATGAGGGATTTGGTTCACCTCAAGGAGGATGTAGTGGTTGGAAAAGAGGTACCATTGGCATGCGTGCGAAGGGCTGTATGGGGTATGCTGTACGCCGATGATGCAGGAATTGTCTCAAAGTCTGCGGAGAGTCTCGCAAAAATGATGACAGTCATCGTGACTGTCTTCGAAGCAGCAGGCCTCACGGTGTCAGAAAAGAAAACGGAAACGATGATCTTACGAACACGGGACCAGACACCCCCTCCTCCGCCGCTCGTTATCGAAGCAGCTGGTCAGAGGTATAGACAGACGAGCCAGTTCTTGTACCTCGGCGGCATTATCCACGAAGACGCTGACCTCTCACTCGAAATCGAACGACGGATCCGTCTCATGTGGGCGTGCTTCAAACGGTTCGGACCAGAGTTGTACGACATGAAGACGGCTCGACTCAGTCTGAAAATCCGCATGTTGAAGGCCGAGGTGATTGAGACCCTGCTGTACGGATGTATGACGTGGACCCTCGGTGCACAACACTTCGCCAGACTCCGCTCGGCACACCACCAAATCCTCCTGCGTGTCATTGGCTTCCAGCGTCGGCAGCGTGGCGACTATAGGACCCTCTCGTACGCAAAGGCTCTCAAGCAGACACGATGCGAGAGCATCGAAACGACAATCCGTAAACGGCGTCTGTTCTTTGCGGGAGCCGTGGCACGGCAACCCAAGGGGCGACTACCCAGTCGGATTATGTTCGGGACCATGACGGGTGGGGAGGGACGCAGACCGGGCGGACAACCAAAGTCCTGGCAGAAATGCATTGCTGAAGACCTCAAGGTGTTTCAAGCCTCCAAGGGGTCCACGGCACAGGTCCCGTTGGTGTTTGGAGTAGAGACCGCAGTATGGACCATTGCAGCAACTAAAGTGGGCAAGTGGCACAGGGGGGTCCTCGAAGCGGCTGAACAGTTCATGATCCGGTGGCACAAGGTAGAGGCGGAACTGAGTAGACAGCGCCACGCATCCGTTGCGGGGGGTGCAAAAGGGAATGGGAAGGGGGGGGGCAACAGTCGTACGGAAACCGCGGCTGATGAGAGCAGGAGGGAAACAGCCGACAGGGTAGCAAGGTACCAGGCTGACTAGTAAGTCCCACCTAGACTACCCGTGCCGCGCACCTCTGTAGCCGCTTCGAACGCGGCACTGTTTCTGGTGGTCTTTCTTTCCCTTTGTTTGTTTGTTTGTTTGATTTTTTTTCTTATTTTTCTTTTTTTCATTTTTCTTTTTGCTTGTTGTATTGCCTGTTGTTGCTTCTCAAGGGGGGCACGACAGCGATGCTACAACCCCTCGCATCATTTGCTTCGTTTACTTTGTTTCACTTATTTATGTTACCGTGATCGCTTTTGCCTTTGTTTCTCCGCCTTCCGTATTTGTCCTAGGACTTTCTTTGGTGGCTTAGCTACGTACGTATTCATTTTGGTTTTGTCATTCCCCGTTCTCTTTCCGGGACTCTCGTGTGTTACACGAGAACGAAACGGAATTGAGTTGGAAGTGCCACGTACCCGTTGTATGGGTGGCGCCCAAGGGAAGGGAGACGGAGGGTGGGGGGGGTCATAGGGAAACCAGGACGGACGAAAGCAGGAAAGAGACGGCAAACAGAGTAGGTGCCAGACCGACTAGCTGGTAGAACCTGCCTGTACTATGGGCACAAACCTGCCTCGGCTGGCCTTCGGTGTGCTCCGGCTGGCTGTCCTATCCTGTCGTTCTCAGTCTTGCTCTGTTGGCGCTGTTTCGGTCCATTTTATTTTCTTTCATTTCATTTGGTTTTTTATTGGAGGTCGCATCTCCTCTGGGAGAAGCACGACACTTTCTTTCTTTTTTTGTCATGCTTTTTATTTGGTTGCTTGATTATTGATTTGCTTCAGTATATTTACTTTTTATTATTTTTTCTTTTCGCTTTTTTCTTTTTTCTCTTTTTTTCTCTTGCATGCACCTGGATTGCTAGCAGGGTAGGTCTTGCCTGTCGTATATGGCGTTGCATTGTCTGCTCTGCTTACTGCACTGAGTGTAGTATCTCTGTGTCGTAGTTTTGTGACCACAGAACTGGTACCTTTTTAGGATGATGAATCGGCACGGACACTGGGTGTGCTGGATGTCGACGGGTAGAAAGGAAGGTTTAAGGTGAAGAACACACACACACATCATAATAATAAAAATACGCTGCGCTCACAGGGCTCAAAATCCGGCACAGATAGAAGGTTACACTGAATGTGAACTGTCTTCTGAGATTGTGTGTGTGTTCTTCACATTTTTTAACCTTCCTTTCTACCCGTTGACTGGTCAAGAATGGCTCCCCGTTATTGCTGCTGAAACAAATGCTGAAAAAATACGTTTGTTTTTCAAAACTCAAGTAGTGTTCTATATTGTTATGACCGAAGGGGCCTAAGCTGCATTGTTTCTGGAACTGACTCAGTTGCCTTGAACTACGTATACTGACTATATAACAGCCGACCCTCCTTCCCCGAACACCTACTACATACGGCGCATGGCTAAATTTTGGTCAAGAGATCAGGCATCTTTGGAATTACCGACGACTCGGTAACTCTCGTAGCTCCGAGAGCCGTTCTTCTGGCGAGGAGTCACTACCTACGTACATGTTTTGCGCGTACCATGTACGTGGGTTTATGTGACCGCAGGCGGCATATATATATATGTATCGCGTGTTGTGAATTGCAAAGCTTGAAAAACAACGGTGTTTCAGGCGGATTTTCGATCATATATGTTGCCGTCTCTAACCGACCTTGTTAGGATGAACTCTTCTGACGCCAAACTCAGACCATCAAAATCGAAGTCTTTGATTTCCGGACAGTTATATGTGTTATAATATGTCCCTGAACCCTTCCTTCCCCGGCCAATCACCTGGAGATTGAAGCCAACGCGTACTTGTTTCGGAACTGGGAGAAAGAACAGCTACGGTGGAAAAATTGCGGTTTATTGTCTCCTGCTATAATAGCGGCTAGGGCTGGATCCCCCGTATGATGATGGACGGCCGACGTTTCGAGACCTGCAATGAGGTTTATGATTTTGAATCGAATCGATTGAATAAAGCGGCAGTAGAGTGGGCACACACAATTCTCTAATTCAGCGTGAGTCGACGGGGAAAGAAAGTGCTGATGTCCGATCGCGAGCACAACAAAGTCGGGAGTACGATCCTGCACTCATTGTGATCCCTAAACTTATATGGGTTTTGACTGGAGAGGTAGACCGAGTTGAAGTTGGGGAAGAAACTGACGAGCACAAAAAAATGAGCTGATAAACCATTTGTGAAACATGGAAAAAACGTCTACAACACCGGGATGGAACTGGTCCACTCGTATACGATCCTGGTTGGCTAGTATGTGTTAACTTCGGCACGCCCACACATGCGTGCAGCCCTCTCGCACAGCCTTATTACACGCCCCACTCTAACACCCGCCACCGCTCCCTATCGATACCCCAAAATATCTACTCTGACTTACTCACGGGCAGCAGCAACGATCCTCACTAAACGCCACAATCCCGCCTTCTGCACCTGTGCTCCGCGCTTCACGTTCTCCGCGCCACCAGCAACACGTTTCGTCCGAGATCTCTCCTTCGCTTGTTTGGTGGACATAACTACATAAGAATCCGGCACGTTTTACATCGGGTGAGCTGAGCACGTTTCGTGCATACTCGGAATGTCTCGTCGTCTTAGGGAGATCTACAGAACACCTGACTGCTTCAGGGCGGTGGCTGGCGTGGCGCATTTTTTGGTGCTAGCATCGGTACTGTTATCTCAAATGAAATAATTGCTATGCCCACCCCCTTCCGCCGTTGATGGCGGTCGGTATGATGTCAAATCTACACCACGAGTACATAGTTCAAGCATTTTGTGTACAAAACAAATCGTCCAACCCTACACAAGTATGAACGATGTTGATCTTATAGGCTATACACACCACTCGTCGTTGAATATGAGTTTTATGTCGTGTCCAGGATGTGGTTCATTAATAATTCAAAACAAGTCGAGAACCCGAATTTACATTTCGTCCATCTCTTATGGAACATTTTTTAGAACCGAAAACGATCGGTGATAGTTTTCAAAACCGATGCGTCAGCCTTATGGGCCCGAAAGTGCACAACTGTCGAGTGGTTTGTTGCGATGATCATTTTCGGGACGGTCTGCACTCGGAATCGGTGCCTCAGTTTCGATCAAAATCGCGATAAAAACTGGCGCCCGGATTTGCATCGTGGGTTTCCACACATGGCGGCAGGTAACAAGCGTTACAATGTATCTATCTGCCAAACAAGCAGCACTGTATATGCTGCTTGCTGTATCGCCGCGCGCGCCCCACAGGCATCACCACGAGCCGATGGGATCTGTATGTGATGGTGTCGGCCATATAATACGGCTTGACACTCTCTCCTCGCGGCTGCGATGTCACTCAATCACAACCAGTCTCGTTGATGACGAGAGGGTAGCGGTCTGAAAATCGAGACGACCAACACAGACAGCGAGGACGGAAATAGGACTTCTAAAGACAACCCTCCCTAATAATACTGCGAAGCGTACGTGTCGCGTTTCCCTCGTCGCGAGTACCCCCCTCGGCCCGAGTACCCGATACCATGCTTCTGCGTGGTGGGCTGAGATGCTCCGGAGCGACGAGCCCGGTGTAGTCTACGTACAGTAGGGAAGCAGCAAACATCTCTCTTCCTCCAAGCTGTGTAATGTTTGTATGGAAACACATCCCCACATAGTCCTGAACAATTTGGGTCATGATGAGGTTGGTCGATTCTGTGCGTATGGTTTTGAGGCGTGAAATAATCATCAAGTTTCCTACTCTCAAAAACGTTCCATATTAGATGGCCTCAGGGCACGTTTAGCAACAAACCGTGTGTGCAATACTGGCGTTGTTCCTTCAACACAGAAATTATGGCTAGAATAGATTTCTATACCAAACGTGACGGAATTATTCAATGAGAACACCTGCAGTATCGTACGATTCCTGTGGGTATCCAGAGTTGAAGTAGAATAGTGCTCGATAGTCGAAAGGGTACCTCTTCCTGCGACTTAAATTCAGGCATGCAACGTACGCTGTGGGGAGGGCGGGGGGGAGGAATGAACAACAACGTGAACAGAGCAAGACATAAACGACAGGAAAGGACACGCAACCGGAGCACACCAAAAGCACATTCCAGGCAATCCAGGCAGCCGGGGCAGGTTTGTACTGTGTACCCGTAGTACAGACAGGTTCTACCAGCTAGTCGGTTTGGCACCTTTCTACCCCGTCCGCCGTCTCCTTCCGGCTTTCGTCCGCCGCGGTTTCCCTACGAATCCCGTCTCCCTTCCCTTGGGCACCACCATACAGGCGATGCGTGGCGTTTCTTACTCAGTTCCGTTTCGTTTTCGTGCCACACACGAAAGTCCAGGATAGAGAGATGAAGAGATAACAAAAACAAAATTAATACGTACCTGATACGTAGCTCAGCAATCAAAGAAAAACACTTCGTAGGAATATAAATACGGTAGGACCAGGGGCGCCCAGAAAAAAAGAGAAAACGACACACCACAACCCCAGAGGTCGGACTAAAAAACCAAAAAACCGTTGCAACCGTTGTGATCACATGATGAAATAAGAAAATGGTGAAAAAAAATATCCTTATTTTCATTTTTTTCACTTGGTTTTAGTAACCCCCCCCCCCCGTTGGGTTGGCGTCGGTTGGCAACGACGCTGTAAAACACGCCACTCGCTGCGTGAGCTAGACAACCAGGGTGCCGTTTTTTTTTGTTATTTTTTTTGGCGGTCACCAAAGCTGGCGGTCGAGTAGATCATTTGTGCGGGGTGGAGAACCTTTGTTCCGCACAAGGGGAATGGTCGTATCACGTAGTGTTAATATGGTAAGGCGTCCGCGAGGCAGTTACATAGTAAAACCCATTGCTGTCTCCGGAAGTGGCCACACCAGAAATTAAATTAACTCATTGAAGCTGTCGTCCATATGCAAGTCCGCCTCAGAGGCGGTTCTTAGCAGGATGCAGCTCACCCCCCATGCGACTCGCCCAATACCTCACGGCGTTTCGCGCTTGGTGCAAGCAATGTTTGCCTGGTTGGTGAAAACCCAACGCGCTCCGTCCCGGCATTGTAGGGATGCGAGGGTCTATGGTCATATGACTACGGCCGTGCACAACATGAGTACACCCCCCCCCCCTAACGAAAAAAAAAAAAAAAAAAACGACCACCCTCGGTAGGACCGAAAAACAATGGCAAAAAGCGACCACGGCAAAAATATATAAATATATAAGAAATATACAAAATTTTATACAATAATGCGAGGCGGGGGAGGTACAAGGAAATGAAAACGGGGTGGGGGACGGCTAGAAGGGAAACCTCGGCAGACGAAAGAAAAAAGGAAAACAACAAACAAGACAGTAGACAGGGTAGCAAGGTACTATCGCTCATAGTTGGTAGACCCTGTCTGTACTACCGGTACTAAAACGGCCTCGTCTGGTTGAAGACTGCTTTTGCTGTTGTGCTCTGGTTGCCCATCCTCTTCGTTCCCAGCCTCCTTCTGTCGACGGTTGTACCTATAGTTTCTGTCACATCCTCGCCGGGGCGTGCACGACGCGTTGTTGGTTGTTTAGTTCTTTGTTTTGTTGTCTTCGTTGATTCTTTGTTTTTTTCGTTTTCGTTTTTTTTTGTTTTTTTTTCTCTTTCACGCAGCTGGAGTGCTAGCAGGGTAGGTCGTACCTGTCGTATATGACATTGTATTGTCTGCTCTGCTACTGAATTGGAACGTAGTATCTATGTGTCGTAGTTTGTCGACGATATAACTGGCATATCTCTAGGCTGTAGGACGAAGAATCGGCACAGACACTACTGGGTGTTCTGGATGTCAACGGGTAGAAACGACAGTTTAATGTGAAAAACACGCACGCAGTAGGCAGAGAATACAATGAAATACCACACACGACAGGCACCACTTAACCTGCTAGCAATCCAGATTCGAGTGCTGAAAGGGAGATTCTGATAATTAAATGAAAGTTGCAAACATAATCAACTGTTGAATCAAGTAATAAAACGGCGTCGGTTATCTCGCGAGAGGCCGCTATCATGAGAGACTTGCTTGGTCAAAATTAGAAAAGTAGGGAACTCGCATTCTCTGCATACGTACCAGGTATATTAAAACAAAAGATACACAACAAACAAACAAACGACCAAAACCGATAACAACAGACGAACAAAAGAAGTGCCCTGCTTCTCGCGGAGATGTGAGATGTGACTAGAGGTGGGAACCTTTAAGAACAAAACCGGTTTAAACAGATTTTTGGAAACCCAGGAGGCGTGTCCGGGTAGACAGTTTTTGGCAAGAAGAACCGCGTGTTTTGTTGGCCGGTTTAAACCGGTTAACCGAAAACCGTTAAAAAAGGAAAACCCGCGGTTAACCGGTTAACCGGTTTAAACCGGCAGCATCGGACCGACTCTTGACTGATTACACTGCTACGTACAGCAGTAGGAATATAATACGGGTCGAAAATGACTTGGTTCTAGTGTCTGAATGACTTGGTAATTGCGTGTCGGCCGATAACAATTCTTTTTTGTGCGGGGGATATTAACTGACTTGATTTCAGTGTAGAGATCCGATTTGACCAGGGTGTTGTGTGCGGGTCGAAGAACACTTCATTTTAGTATTGGTGATTGAAAATGACTAGGTTTTAGGGTTGGGCATCGAAATTGTCTTAGTTTTAGATTGCAATTCGAAATTGACTTGGTTTTAGTGTTGGGGTTGAAGTTTTAACTTGTTTTTTGTTTGGGGGGTTGAAACATAATTTATTTTGTGCGGGGACAAGGGCGCACAAAAAAACAAAAACGACACCACACACGTAGGAAGGTCAGAATGAAAAACAAACCGGATCGCTGTGATCACAGGACAAAAAACATTTTTTTTTCGTTTTTTGTTCCCTTATTTTAACTTGGTTTTAGAGACCCCCCCCTATTTTTTTTCGCTGGTGGGGGGGGGGGGGGGGGGGGGGGAGGCGTACTCATTTGTTGCTTGCCTTAGTCATTGGACCATTGACCACGCATCCCTTTCGAGACGGAGAATGAGCGGAAACCATTGTTTTTGTTGTTTGTTCCTTTTTTCACTTAATTTTAGAGACCCCCCCTCTCTTTTTTTTGCTGGTGAGGGGGGGGGGGGGTTCATTAAAAACAAATGTTGACTTATTGTTTCCTGGGATCACAACGGTCCGGTTTTTCCCTCCAATATAGGGGGGGGGGGGTGTCGATATTGATTTTGTTTTTAGTGTCAGGGCCGAAAATGACTTGGATTTAGTGTCTGGATGGAAATTTACTGTTTTTGTGTCAGGGCCGAAAAATACTCGGTTTTAGTGTCGGGGCATCGATTTTGTGTCAGGGCCGGAAAATACTTGGTTATAGTCCGGGGGCATCGATTTTTGCCTTGGGTTTTCTATTGGGATCGACATTGACTTGATTATAGTCTTAGGTCCAAAACTAACTTGATTTTGTTTCGGGGATCGAATTTGACTTGCTTTTTGTTCGGGGGGTCCAACTTGTGACTTGGTTTTTGTCAGGGGGCCGAAAATGAAATGCTTTCAGTGGGGAGATCGCAGTTTACTTGCTCTTTGTGTGCGGCCCGAAAACATTTTGGTTTTGGTGTGCGGTATGTATATGGAGGGCCTTACCCTGTCGATCGTAGATCTGCCGCGCTCTCGACTGCCCACGAAAATCGCACTGCAGCAGCAGCAATCAGTGTTGTTGTACTTGTGGCAGCAATGTCGTATACATAATTACTTGTACATATAATTCACGTCACCCCGTGAAATATGCTGTGCTGTTGTTGGACCATACCACCTCGTGTTCCATTAGTACGCTAACAGTGGCTTGGAATCCACATACGCAGCATGTATGTACTGGACGCATACATACCAGGGCATTAGTCAGGTGCTGCGCTGTTGCGCTGTTGCGCTGGCGCAACATTTAGTTAAAATGACCGTTTTGCGCAACAGTCGCCGCAAGGCTGGTTGCGCGCAGCGCAACACGCGTCTTTGGGCGCGCAACATTTTCGCCGCAGGGGAAAATTTTTGTTACGCCTTTTTTTGTCGCCGGAGTCGAGAATTGTTTTTGGGTGTCTTTTTTTCTTGATAATTAGTCGTAATTGGATATCTTTTAGGCCCCTTGTCCTATTCGGCATAGTCGAAAACAAAATTAGGCACCATTTGCCATTCGCTGTAGCCGAAAATAAATTAAAAGGTTTTTTACTTAGTTTTGAGGCGTACATTCGCGCATAGATCGCAAAAATTTCGCTTCCAGCGGCCCTCCGGCCACCCTCCGGAGGCCTTCCCGGGGGGGCCCTCCGGCGGACCCTGCGGGCGGCTCGCCCGCCTGCGGCGCGCAACACTCCTTGAGTCGCCTGTTGCGCTGCGCGCAACAGGCGACGACCCACTAATAATGCCCTGGTACATACCGCTATGTTCAACGGTTGGGAGGCGTTTCATGTTGTCATCCGGTTTAAACCGGTTAACCGTTAACCGGTTTAAACCTGCCGAAAAAAAGCGGTATAAACCGGTTTTTGGTTTCGAGAATAACGCGTCCTTGGCCGGTTTTGGGTCTTTTATTTTCCCTCGTAGGTGCCCACCTCTAGATGTGACAGATAATACAAAATATAATGAAAATAAATGAATACAACGTGAACAAAAGTCTACTAATACCAAGTAAGTCTAAAAATGATTTATGGAGGGGGAAAAATACCCTAGCCGACGAACAATCCCACAATCTAAGTGTTAAATGTTCATTCTGCAACACAAGAATGAAAGAACGATGATTTGGGGTGAATTAAACATTTGGAGCTGAACAATGCTACCTCCATTATTTTAAAACGCGACTATGACGATAAGAATTGGCGCCGACACTGGGTGGACTGGTTGTCGACAGTTAGAAAGAACGGTTTGCAGTTTTGGTTTTGTTTCCATCCCATTTATTAGAGTGTTTGCGTTTTTTTCCCTACTTTTCCTTCTCAAAAAATCCTATCGAAGGGAGGATTTGCGGTATTTCTTTGAAAAAACGGCAAAAACGTACTTTAGAGAAGTAAGGACTTGATCAAAAGTTACTGTAACTTTTGGCTCTCAGTTTCATTGGCCTACACACACCGAGCATTCTACCGACGCAGAACGCCACAACACAACACAACAGCCCATGGGAGCACAGAGGCTTGAGAGGTGTAGCTAGAGTATGACAGGGACGAGCGGTGTTGGATTTTGCTAGCGGGCCGCTGGTGGACTGCCGGCGGCCCGCTACGGTACGCTCTCACCGGCTTCGTGTCGTGGAGGATGCGTCGTTCAGAAAGAACCACTCGTACGAATACGAGTTCGCGAGTACTCGTATGTATACGTACTCGTACCGCCGTGCTTGTAGAGCGCGACAGGATGACAGATTATCGTGTATCATTTCAGTTCCACAGCAGCAGTAGCAGCAGCGGCGGCGCGCCGCCACGGTCTGTACATGTCGGGCACCGGGCACTCTTGGAGCGGAGCGTGCCGGCGCAGTGTCGCGTGTAGGTCGAGGGCAGCAGCCGGAGCAGCACGCGACGAGAAGAATAGTCGGTCACAAATCCAAAAAAGCAGAAACAAAAAAACAAAAAACAAACTGTTGCTTCTGCTGCTCTGCTGCTGCTGCTGCTGCTGCTGCTGCTGCTGCTGCTGCTGCTGCTGCTGCTGGGGCTGCCGATGCTGTTTGTTTATGTTGCTGGAGCAGACGCTGCGGTGAGCTGCTTCCACGTAGCCGCAGCCAACTGTGCTGCTGCTTGCGGTCGTGGCATTGGCGGCACTGCGGTTATCCTACGTAAGAGGTAGCATGTTTTGCTGAAACTTTTTTTCTGAATGATCGGACTACTCCACCCAAAATCGTCGTATTTTGATTCTTTGTGTTTGCAATATTTTTCATGGTACGCTTACTGTAGTGTAAGTCATGATGGGATTGTTCATCAGGTAGCACTTTAGTTCTCCCCAAAATCATTGTTTATGTGGAGTATGGAGCTCCTCAAGCGAGGAGCTAAAAAAAAACCACAGTGCACCTCTATCGTAGCATGGGTCCCCTGCCGCCCCCACCGTTGCTGGGCTGCCGTTCCTCTCGTATGCTACTACAGTTGTTTTTGTTTTCGTTCTTTTTTTGGTTCACCCCTGTTCCCTTGGTATTTTCGGAGGCGTCGCCTGCAGGATTGGACTTACTTCTATCGCAGACACACCGAAATCGTGAAGGGAAGGGAATTCATTATTTTTAGCGGAAGGCGACTCTTTTTTTTTTTTACCTCTATCGCAAACACTCTATGATCGTCGCCCTCCTTCTCTCTCGCTCTCGCTAGTTGTGCTTGAGATCCAAAGGTGGGAACTGGGGAGGCAGAATAAAACGTGAAATCCGGATAACGAGCCGTTCCTATCAAAACAAAAAACGGATGAAACCGTTTTTTTTTCAGTGTTCGAAAGACCGGTTAATACCGGATGATAACGTGAAAAGCCTCCTAATCATTAAACAGAACGGTATGTTTCGCTCTTAAACGTGCTGTTTATATGTGGATTCCGAGCCACAACCACAGCGCACGGGGTGACGTGATTTCAAGGTATAAAATACTGCTGTTGTGAAGAAGGCATTGCGGGTGCACAGGTACTATATACCTACTAGTACTGTTAACAGGGCATCTACTGTACTGTATATGTGCCCCACGGCAGGGGGGCCACGATGGAGTAGCAAATAATCTAGAAATACGCACCCGTGCCGGTGTACAGATACTCGTCGTCTGCACTTTTTTTATATTTAATGATTATATTAACATCATATTATAATACGAAGTTCCATAGTATAGTACTATGTACAAGGTATATGTATATATACGTATACCAGCCGGGGAAAGCTTTCTTTGTAAGTGACAGCCACTCTCAGCCTTTAATTGCCCGAGGAGAAGTTGCTTGCTTTCCCGAAGTTCTTGGCTATTTTTATTTCTCTTTTCTTCGCGATTACTTGTTTTCTGTCTTCGTTTCCTATGATATGCCTTGCATATCAGCGTAATATGAGGGGTTTTACCGCGCGCGGTCTACCCTCTACACTACGATCAAGTCACAATATTCAAACTAACTTCAAGATAATTATTCCACACAACTTTTAAGTTTTGTAGATTTTACAGACAAAAATTGTATTTTATTTTAGAGTCTAAAAACAATGGGAACTAAATACAACTGTTCAGTATTATGATCACTGCGAGAGATCATCAGCTGTCCGCCGTTCTGCTCGCTCGTTCATCTTCTCCGCGTGGTCTCCGTGGCTTCCGTGTAGGCCCAAACCTTAACGGCACGCTCCAGGCGGTTTCAGGCATGTGGAGATAGGCACGCCGCAGGCGAAAACCAATCAGATAGGCAAAACTATAGGCATATCATAATGCCTGAGGTGCCTTAATTTGCTTTAAACGTGCCTATATATTTAAAGGATTTGCCTATAACATGCCCGGGACGTGCCTGAAACTATTTTGGCGCCCCAAGACAAACTCTATACGAATTTCAAGTAATTTTGCGTGAATGAGCATAATGCCTGAAAAAATGGCATGAACCTCGTTCAGCGCCCCAATGCAAACCCTGAACTCATTTTAAGTAGTTGAGTTTCAAGTTATAAATGCCTGAAAACATGCCTGAAAGCTGTGGAACGCCGCAGCGAAAACTCCTATACTGAATTCGAATACCTTAATTTCAACGGGTACAATGCCCAGCATGTAATATTGCATGCAAACGTACTCTTACAAAAGCATGCAACGACCATTGTCCGCCTGTCGAGACAGCTCTGGGGTCCGTCACCAGCTTGCGATTTGCCGTTCGTTTCCCCATAGAGCTGGTGACTTGGAGATTGGTCGCTTGTTTTTCTGGATTTCTTGGCAGCATCCGCGCGTGTGTTTCTGCACCCCAATTGTGGGAACGATCCATATAGCGCTCTCTATCTCACACTCGTCAGCGCCAACAGGTACCCCAGTCTCCTCTATCCTTGACTCATTCGCGTTGCGGACGCCAACTCTTCGGCAAATATATTTATTTTCCAGCGTGGGCACTTGTCCTTTCAGGGCCATGGCAACCGTCTTCCCCGAGGGGCATCCACCTCACTGTCCACTCTCGCTTGAAGAAGGGCACAACTGAAACCGTCCCGGATGATATCACGTCCGTCACAGTGACTTCGTGTTAATATGCACAGCCTTAGACACGTTGTGACTCGTATTCCTCACGAACCCTCGTAAACCCTGGCCGCAGCGGCAGGTAAAACAGAGCCGATCCCATTATGGTGGCTTGCTGAATCTGACGGGAAAAACTAAGCTGCGTTATATCTCCAGAGTCCAGGGAGGAGAACACGGAGGTGAATCCCTCATCACAGCACTTTGCCACAAATCTAATGAGCGCTGGCGTGCAAGCGGCATCCTGTTCGAGCTTGGCCTTTAGCAGGAGGGTGTGAAACTAGTCGGATACGTCTGTCTGGGTGTTCCATTTCCCCGTATCATGGTGTAATCGGGCCTATGGCGCTACATTTGCCACCCTTTCCGACCCCTCAACCCAATACATCCTTACATCGCGATTGTGGTATTGCTCTGAAAACTCTTGAAAGGCCGGCAGTTACCTGAGTTTACGCATTTCGAACACATTGACGTTTCCGAGCCTGAGTATGTTTACACAGATGCACATTGTTGTAACGTACGTTTTCGTAACACCATCCACCTTCTAAAACACACGCAAGGTGCTCGGTGTAGGATTTAGTTTGAAGTACCGTTAAAATAGCTAAACAAACAGGGTCTTGAAAATTGTTTTCGTTGTTAGTCTGTCCGCTATCCAAATATATAAATATGTAAATTGATAATTATCAACTTTCGTACGCAGGGGTCGAGCCTGGTCTAGAATGTACTGCATGTACTACACTGGGCAGTGACACCTCTCGGGCTGACGGACCCGCCATTGTTTCCAGCGTATCAAATACTGGCCCGCAATGTCAACGCCTCGAAACAGGGCTGAACCCTGTTGAAATTTGTGGCGCCAAGAAAGGAACAACGCTACATAGAACAGTTACGGGGGGGGGGGGGGGGNTCATGCATGGTCGTAGTCGTATGACCATAGACCCTCGCGTCCCTACAATGCCGGGACGCAGCATGTCGGGCTTTCACCGACCAGGCAGACATTCCTAGCAACAAGTGCGAAACGCCATGAGTTGTTGGGCGAGTCGCATGAAGGGTGAGTTGCATCCTACTGAGAACCGCTTGTGAGGCCCGACTTGCATATGGATGATAGCTTCTATGAGTTAATTTTATTCATGGCGTGGCCACTTCCTGAGACAGTAATGGGAGCACTATGTAATTGCATCAAGGGTGCCTTGCCATATAAACACTACGTGATACGATCATTCCCCTTGTGCGGAGCAAAGGTTCTCCACCCCGCACAAAGGATGTAACTCGACCGCCAGCCTTCGTGACCGTCAAAAATAATAGAAACACTCCCCCTGGTTGTCTAGCTCACGCAGTGAGAGGCGTGTTTTACAGCGAAGTTGCCAACCGACGCCCACCCAACCTATGAGTATATCACATTTTTATAGGAGGGGGTGGAGACGGTCAGCACGATTGCTTGTATTCACCCCTCGATGTTGTTGGTTCCCTTTGAATGTCTTATATATCAGTACAGCATCACACATATCGGCCGTTGTTTTCGCTTTCCCTTTGTGCCACACACCCTGCCCCCTATTTCTCCCTATTCCTTTGTCGACAACGAACCCAAATTGCACTGGCTGGTCTACCGGGAGCCAGACCGACATTTTCGGCAAGTCGAATCAATTGGTACGTGTTGTGATTGCGGTGTGATTGTGGTCGCTACACCAAACAGTGCCTCCAGCAGTGAATCAGGTGACACATGCATCGAGTAGGCTTCACACGACACTGTGAAAGTAGGTGGAGCTGCTTCAACACACCTCCAGCGCATTTAGAAAAATGGTAACCACTATGGTGCTAAAAACGAAACTAATACTAATTGTTTCTGCTAATTCTTTGGATGCGATGTGTTGTTTTAACCTTTCAAAACTGAGAAAAAACAATCTATCCAACAGGACAGTTGCGTCTTTGACCATTACGCGTTATGTTTGACGTTCACGGTTTGCGAAACTGCCATCCAAACCCTGATCTGACCAATGGGTGTTATAAAGCCACCGGGCATGGACTGGATGTTTCATGTTGTGTATCTTCCTCATCAACGTTGTAGAATGTTCCATGACTTACACAGACCATGATGTGGTCGTGTGGTTGTTCTTAATCAGTTACCGGGTTACTCTGCGACAAACATGTACCTAACGACGAATAAATAACTCTCATGCGCCCTCGTCAACAGCGACCATGAAACATACGAAACAGTCAACTGCCCGTGCAAAAGTGTGTGGTTAACTAAACGGGTAAAACAGTTGTAAAATTGCGTAATTACGGAAACAGCCGTTACTTGATTGACGCGATTGCAATCGTAGTCCGAGTAACGCACAATGAAACGTATCGTACTGCACGGGCGGTGCATGATTCTGGCCTATCTCTGGACGCCCACGCTGGGCGCAGACGGTTGGTATAATAGAGTAAAGCATTGGTGTTGTCTCTATCTCGGCGCCCCGAAGAGGCTGCCAAGCTTGTTTTCAAGACATGAGTATTAATCCATCTCGACTTTTGTCGTTTCTTCCGGTGCATATCGTGTTCAGAATGGTCAATTATTGGCTCGATAATAATACATCGTAACAAACGGCTTTGTTTCCACAACGCGTCTGCTTCTCCTTCGCGCCGGGTTGGATTAGGAGTGAGATTCAGAGTGAACGACGACATAACACCGACGCCTACCATGGACGTTCTTCGTACTGCGTACGCGTTTCTGATGGTTCTTCACGCTGTCCACCACACCCAAGGGCAAGAGTGCACCATGTCGAACAACGAACAATCGGTAAGGGCGTCGTGCGATCTTAAGGTTTGAGGTCGGAGGTTCGACGGCGGTGCCCATAACGCGCATGGAGCGATATTTACGGTCGAACATCCGTGATTTACCCAATCGCACTCCGCCGGCCCTCTTTCGACTTGTGCCTTGTAGGTCCTCACGGCAGCTTGCATCTAACACATCAGTTCCGTTCCTTGTTTCGTCCATCAACTCGTACCCTGAACGATGAGCTAGTGCTTTGCTCTTGAAGTAGATACTGCCGCCGGATGTGCCACTGGAACGGATCAAGGAGTATGTGTTACCAATACGAACAACGACGTCAGTTTCTGCTTCATTGACAAGGGACCAAATGTACCTGGTGGTACAGATGGCAATGTGAGCAGCAACAAAAGTCGGAAATAGCCTGGACACGTTTGGGTTCTTCATTGTTTAGCAGCTTAGATATATTTGGCCGAGGCAATAAACAAAACTCTGTGGGATCGGTTTGTCAGTATTCACTAGAATACGTGAAGGGAAGTACATGCTGCTTCTACAAAATCCGTTTTTTTATCCATACTTTCCGCGCGGTGTAAATATAATTTCTCTGGTAGCATTCGTCTGGGGGGGTATGGCTGGTGTTCGCGCTTGCCCTGGCTTTAGTTATCCGCTATGACGGGCCCAGCTCGTTATATGCAGGAATTCCGGTACACGCGTGAATGTGGCCTGATCACTTGGTTTGTCGCGCAACCCTGGTATTGTATATGAGACAATTCGAGATACTCTCCAATATCTCATGTTGTGGAGGCATGACATCTCACGCTACGGAGCACTGTACGCAGGTCTGGCGACTACACGTATAAAATAAGCCTGGGCGATATTTCATGCGATATATTATGTGTTGAGTGACAAATATGATCGGCGACTTGGGGTTTAAACCCGAGAGTATCAGTAACACGGCATCGAACGTTGAAGATGGCATGCTGTAACAACGTGGAAAATGCGTTCCAAAGGCCAACAAAGTCAATCGAACATACTACCATGGCTCCAGTACTTACATGTCCCATATTTCGCGCTCTTTGGTTGTGTTTTAGGTGTGTTTTGAGCCCGCAGACTGCTCGTGCATCAACGGCCTTTGCATCAACAGTGCGTTCGACAACTTGTGCGGTGAGTCGGGCATCCCTTGGTGCGTATGGTGGTACGGCGACGATCCGGGCCTATTGCCTTTGTGATTGTTTTCGCTAAAATCTACGTGCGCGTGTCCCCTTTCGTCGTTGCGCTATTTTGCACTTGGCACTTCACGAGGAGCACGTTTAAAACATCTGTGGGTCCGTTAATGGACATGTCACTGTCGGAGTCAGTAATTGGTACACTGGAGTCCATCAATATACTGTTCGCTGTCCTATCCGGGCATGGCTGTTGCCATCGACACGAGGCCGACCACACGCAAACACAAATACGTAGTCTTCGGTCGAGTTAGGTGGTGGCGATGGCAGCTATCAACCAGTAGCTCGCTACTGCCGTTAGCTACCATCGCGCAACACTGACAGTACATGTTGGGCCGGTGCCAAACCTTAATGCTAAATTAATATACCATTCCCTCTTCCAAACCACTAATAACATTATCGCCTTTGCAAACCGTTGTAGATCGTTGTGTCTGACGCTGCGAGCGTAAGGTCTAAATATCTTATTATACATGTACAGTACTTGGGAAAACATGCACAGCCTGTGTAGCCAGCAATCGATGTGTATTGCACTACGTTATCTACGAACTGACGGGCTATGCGAATAGCAAGTTTTTCCTCCGTTGAGAAACGCCGTCAGTCACAACCATGGTGTGTTCAAAGTACGCTATTGTAAGTGTAACCCCTATCGTAGCAGGTGGCTCACCTTGTGAATTCACGTCATCATATCGTAATAATAGCTGATCATGAACTCTGGCCTCGCCTTCTGTCTTGCTGATCGGCACCACGGGATCTCCCTTCCGCATTGGAAACCAGGTTTCACTCCAGGTACGAAAGGACCATAAATGTCAAATTTGTTGGTTGAAATTGATTATGGGATTTAGTGGTGATGAAGCCTTTAGAGGGTACGGTACGTCACGCTTATCGATGACGCAGATCCTGGCGTAGTACTGTTTATGTCTTACGTGTCGTTATATAGACGTCCACCAATGTTGGCGTAGAGAGTGTTTGGTATTAGAACCGATGAAACGTGTTGGCACTGCCGCCTTTTTTGCCGTCAATGTACTTGTTATGATCGCGCGTGGAGCAGGCTTGAGCATTGGCAGCAGACGTGAACATTGGCAACAGACTTGAGCATTGGCAGCAGACTTGAGCATTGGCAGCAGACTTGAGCCTTGGTGGTGACACGAAAACGCACATTCTCTATCATAACACTGCTTAAACCTTTTGCCGTGAGTCGGACTGTACAATGACCCGTATGCTGTATCTACGGGCACCGTACTGGTATGACGTCGAGGGACCTCCAGCACGTTATTTTTCTTCTAGATTTGTTTCCTCGTCGACCCTCATCAGTCGTTTTCCTGTGTCGATAAATTGTTTCATTGGAGGGTGCACCATCGATAACTGTTGTTGTTTGTTGTTTTTCTTCACATTAAACTCGTTTCAGTTGCTAATCCCTATAGTCTGATCTAGCAAGATCACGGCCCGTGGTCACAAAAGTGCTAGAGCCATCAGAGAATCCTAAAGAACACGTACACTTAGCAGGGAAAGGATACACAAGTCCGAAGAGGTACACCTAAAATCCCTACAGCATGTTATGCGTGTCCAAAACTGAACTACACGCCCGCAATCTCCATTCGACTACAGCAGCATCGTCCCCCCCCCCCCACTCCCACTCTTTACCAATGAATTTGCCGACTACAGCGTAACTACTGTCTGAAGTGCTGTCTGTACAAAAACAAACGGTAGGCGTGGGAACAAGATGGAGCACGCAGCTGCTGTCTGAAGTGCTGCCAGAATGACAGTCCGCGGGCACAAAGTGAAAAAGAACAGCCAACCAAAGCCATCATGTCCATTGACAATTACCCGAATCTATCCTGAACGGTCTGTGTTAGGCACAGCATTATAAACATCGACACTGATTAGGAATCGTTCCACATTGAAGGGGTCTTCCACGATCAGGCACACAATGAAGGCACCCGGGGTGTCCGCGCCATCTCTGCCGCGTCTCTCTACAAAACCAGTGACGTCATCCACACCGACCCAACAACAACATTCGGGGGAAAAAGCAAAGAATTTGTCAACAGAAAACAGAAAAACAATAATGTTCGTCCGTCACGGGTCGATGTCGTCCGTGCTCCGGATCGCTTCTCCTGTGCGCTGCTGTGCTGCTGCGCCGGCGCGCTGCTGTGCTGCTGCTCAGGCGCGCCGCTCCGGTGCCGCTCGGCCAGTCCTAGCACGACCACACTCGACCCGCTCCGTCCGTACACGCTCTCGTTGCTGTCCTTCCCAGTCGGCTCCTCGCTTTCTCTCTCGTTGCACTCAGGGTGCTTGGTCTGAAAAATAAAAATTCTCGCGCTGAAGGGATTGACCAGTCCAACAACAACAGCTCGTCGCCACACGCTCCCTCCTCCTTTGATGGCGAAGCCAGGTTACTGAGACAGTACAGCTCCCTCTAGCAAACATACCTAGGGCTGTGTACGTAGTGTCCGTCCACCTTTCTGATGGCGTCTGCCTCCGCGCACAAAAGTGAGATGGACATTGCTGTCTACACCGACGGCCAAAAAGGCCCGTGCATCTGGACTTTTGCGCCTGACGCACCAGTGCCGATCCAACTCTACCGCTGCACACGCTTCGCGGCGGGTGCGCAGCAGCAAGAAGGTATCGGTCCGCTTGAGGGTGAGTCTAGCCTTGCTCGCTAGAAAGACCCCCCCCCTCGCTATGGGCCATGCCAAAGCAAAGACCTTGCCGAGGCAGCGAGGGGAAAAAGGGAAGACTGTACAGTCATCTGGTTGCGGGTGAGCACATCTGCCTGATGTAAACGTAGTGAACGAATTCATCGGAACAGCTACATACACCTGGCGCAATATACCAGTGCGTAACACGAAGATTGTGTTGCGTAAATGAACGGAACAAAGCACTACTGTGTGCTGTTGCTGTAGACACGTATTATCCTTTACGGCAGACTTCAACGCCTTCTCCTAGTCGGCAGTCTAACAGTATGATGTATCTAGCGTTTGATCCTCGAAAATAACTCGCCTGCAATCAATTGTCGTCGAAACTGCTTCGCTGTCCGCATTTCCTCGGTTATCTTGGCACACTATGCCTAAACCGACTTGGTAGGAACGTGTTTTATTTTTTCTATTGGTTCCAATAACACAAGCGAAGATTAAAGACCCATCAAGCACTTGATGTTACGGTACGCTATCCAAACGTCGACAACACGTGAAACGATGTCGGCTCTTCGGGCCATAAATTGAATCACCCTCGTTGGAAGTATGTCGCTAGTCAACGAGTGTCACGAGTTGTATTATGTAACTACGGTTGTTATTACCTGTTGAACTCTACTGTTCGGCTGCTTAATGAATATAATCATTTTGCCCAAATTTAAACGAACACATCGCAGTGTGCCCGGATGGCTCGAACGTATGTGATGATCCCCACATGAAAGGCCTCCGTGGCCAGAAGATCGACTGGTCTGGGGTCGACGGCGGCTGGTATAGCATGATCAGGGACGACGACGCCAATCTCCACGTGAACGTCCGGCTGACTGCTCCTCTGCCCGAGGAGTTTCCTGATCGCCAGTTAATCACCGGTCTCAGCGTTCTGTCAGAGGGACACTCTCTCGTTGTCGAAGTGAAGAACCCTTACGACATAAACACGAACGGATGTCCAAGCGGGATCTCACCTTGCCTTGCCGACGGCGGTCTGCGCGCTGTCGTCGACGGGGAAGAAGTGGACGACCTCCTCTCCTTTTCCAGGAATGAATACGTGGCAGATGGTATCACGATGTCCGCGTCTAATTTACCGGCGGAGTGCCGACAGTTTGGCGGCGACAAGATTTGGGCCCGCATGTACGACGAAATGCTGCAAGGCACCCGTGAGCTGGCCCCCGAGGAAAGCTTCGAAGACTGGATCCTTCGTTTCGAAGACATGGCGGCGCCCAAGTGGTGTGCGCAGTACATCGATCAGCATGACCTTGCCGATTTGCAGTCCGTCCATTCCGTCTTTAAAATCGTGACATCGTCGGTCACCGTGCGCCTTAACGTCGGCACGAACACCCAAGGTGGCGGTGACTTGGACTGGGACGGGCGCGCCTTGCCTGACTTGGAGTTCTGGCAGATGGATGTGGGGATGCACGGACTGTCTCTGGAAAACGAGTCGTTGTCCGGAATCCTGGGTGAGACGGCCCGCCCAGTTATCGATGAAGACGGACGCGAAGTGATGGAAGGGTTCGAGGCATTCCGCGGGACCGTTGAGGACTACCGTGTCTCAGGACCTCTGGGCACCGACTTCGATCTTCTCCTCAAACTCTAGGTGTTCGCTCTACGAACGAGATGCAATTGTACGCCAACGTTCATTGAGATTGTACGAACATCTCACTGCATGTCATGGTTTGGCACCCTCATCTTCGGGCTGTCCGAAGCTCTCACTTTACGGTATCATGGATATTCAAGCTTTGTCGCGGGCATCGAGTCTGAGAAGGAAACATTGTAAGCGGCGAGGGAAGATACTACATACTTTGATTTTGTATCATATATATATACACAACAGCCGTCTTTGCGCGTTTCGTGCAAGATGTGGGGTGCTCGCTGCTGTAACGTAGACGACTCATCGATATTCGCATCAGCAGCGTGGGTGAAATACGAGCTTAAACAGCCAATCTACGGATGGAGGGCAATGATGGTAATGCTATCGCTGCAGGTCTTCACTAAATGTGCCGGAATGCCGTTAGGCTTTGCTGATGGTGAAGATAAGATGATCAAAGTGCAGTCGGCAAATAGGCATTGCCGATTTTCTTACACATTCGTTTATCATGAACGCGGTTCGTGTCCCGCCTTACCGTTCTTCGTACCCTTCTTGAGATTTCCTTTCCTTTGTCTTAAATTCACGGGGATTTCATGTTTCAGATGGTTTAGACAGGGAGGAAGATAGGGATACGAATTCGACGTGATGGATTTAAGTCCCTATTCTTACAGATTTGAGTTGGGCATCTTACCACCATGTCTCCATTACTTAGAAGCGTGTCTATGGCGTAACCAATGTGAGCCAGTGTTTTCAGCGATATGCTACTATGCGCTGAAGGTTCAGAGTACCGGCATATTATACCATGGTGTTGTTCGTACCTTAGAAGGAACACCGATATCGCAGTAGCGTTTCAGGGTAATATCTAGACAACCGGCGAGGCCGGTGGGAGGACTTGGTCTCACCTGTTGCAAGACGAGGGCGTAGAGTGGTACTAACTGATGCTAATGCGTGAAATGTAAGAAACTTTGAAGAGTGCGAACATTGCCCTCTCAACAACAAACGGCGATATATTTCTTGAGTGAGACACCAATGGAGCGTCAGCTGCCACCATCACGGTTTGTAGCACATCGCGTGGGCACAGAGACACTACCCCGCGTGACCGGTATTAGCGCGTCAAACACTCGTTCATCTGTCGAGTCCGCCGATCCAGAGGATATCATGCTTACATCGTCACCAGCTAAGACCTCTTTGGACAAGAACGTTGTACTCGATCTGTATCAGCATCGGCTTGACTTGTCCCGTCGCGCCAAACAAAGGTATAGGTACGTCAAATGCTCGACCGTTTGACAGACGGCTGTTAACGCCCGACGGAATGTGTCGCCAATCGATTGTCGCAAGGGTTGCTTCCACTGACAACCGGCGTGTTCAGATCCCGGATCACGTAGAGTGTGATTGCGCGTGTGCTACTGTCTATGTCATGCGTTGATCACCGTCAACGGTTTGAGATTGTAACCTATTCCCAGCTTCTAACCACCAAAATGGCATTATATCAGGCACCCAGCAAGTAAAAGATGTTCGTAGACCTTTTTTATTAATCAAAGAAGGTACAACGACGGGGGGACGCTTTACCGCAGTACTTATCTCCTACTGGACAAATTACGATATTGCTCAAACGCGGCTACCATTTTTATTCGAAGGATTGACCTGGACAACCCAATTCTAGCCCCATTTGAAGTCACACTACCACACCTAATCCACTTGCACGTGAACATATATAAATAATTTAATTGACCCCCCCATATTAAGAGAAACCCATCCGGAATAATACTCACGGGCCACGTGAATGCTCTCCGTGCCAGCCTGTCTTTGCACACCATAATCTCAGACCCAGCGTCGAAGACGGAATCAGAATAACGCACGAGAGACTGATAACTACGATTGGCGGTCACTACACAATCAACCTTGTTATTTTTCTCTACCGTATGTGTGCACATTCCTCTTACATCCGATCCATCGGTGTCCTGGGCGTGTTCAACCCGTTATTCGGCATCGAGCGAATATTAACCACATTTTCACAACACCATGTATATAGGATTCAACAACTCTGCATGAAGAACGTCATGTACCATAGACCGTAAGGATAGCAATGCCGTAGATGTCGAGACCCCGAAGACCAAACAACTCAACGCCAACAAACGCTCTACGGCCGGAAAATAAAACGTAAGGTGGGAGGGGCGGAGCTTTACCCGAAACAATTGTTTGAGAACGTATCAACGGGTCATTTAGGTTGGGTTAATGTATTGTTGATCGTAATGTGGATCCAATTGAGATAACCTCAATGGCGCACTGACGAGTTGAAGTACAAAATTGGTGTAGGGCGGACCTACGTGCACAGCAGGAGTAGCTCTGGTCTATGTACTGCTGGTGCATGGTAAGTCATAGTGCGTGGCACCTGGTACAAACAGCCGGTGCGCGGGCTTGGGCACCCAAATCAGACGATAAAGCCCATATCTTCACGCCAGTGAGTAAGGGATTTTGTATGGGCTTTAGCTTCTTCCATTCAGCAACAATCGATCATATTCTTGGCCAGGATGGACCAAAGTTGCCCCAGGCTTATGAAGAAATTGCATTTGGCCAGACCCACACGCACAATTACGTGTACAGCATCGGCGAGATAGAGGCACAAGGGCTCATCTCCCCGCGAAGATTTGTCACCAAACACACGCCCATTTATCTAGTCCAGGTCCTCGCGAAACCGCTGCGAAGGCCGGCAAAGCCATGCAGCCATATGCGGCATAAGGTTGCCAGGCTGAAGCTGAAGCAAGCGTAACGTCTATGGCGGCGCCGTGTACGCTGGCGGCAACTGTGATGATTCAACTATTGGTCTGTGCTCCTTATTGTATTGGTACGGGAATGAACGGTCAGCGAACTGGTTGTACATTGGGACTTAGGGCACGTGGGCGCACCACCCTCACACTCACACCAGTCTCACGCACGCACCGAGCAAAATGTCGTGCTTGTATCGATCGACATTAATCGCTTGGCTTCACAGAGCACAGGGCATACGCATGGAGCGAGCCAAGCAGCAGCAGCGGAAGCACCATCAGCCGTTGCAGCATCAGCAGCAGCATATCGCAAGAAGCCGTTAGTAATCCATATGACGGTCCTATATACATCAATTGTTTCGTTATTAGTCACGAATTGGTGTATTACAACTTCCTTCGTATGCAGTAGAAGTTGATTTCCATTCCAAAACCATATTTGCTTAATTATGGTCTCGCATGCAGTTTCGCGCACAATTCTGGTTTGGTATTCTGTATAGCCTATTGAAAAAAACCCCAGCCGTATTGTAAAAGGTGTTTTTCGCGAAGTTGGAAATGGACCGACCGGGAGGACCAACAGCTGACGCATTTGTTTTGTTTTGTGTTGTTTTGTAACACACCCTAACACCAACTTGCCTGGTGTTTTAGCTGAAAATGAGTCCATCCGCCATCGAGGACTGCGTACTGCGTCACTAATATCTCGAAACGCTTTAAGGAAGCATCATCCGAAACTGACTGTATGCGTTGTACTAGAAGCAAAATTCAACAAGAAAGATGTACACGCGTACTACTATGCCCACTTGATGTTTCCTGCGCGCACAATTGGACCGACGAAGAAACCTCAGGAGCAAAAACATTATGTCGCCAGTGATACGGACGTCCTTCGACTCGCACCTAGTATGTGACTGGAGACCAGTACGTAATCGATTGTTGTGCGAACAATTGACAGTGAGCGAAGCCGTTGACGGAGTCCTGCCAGATACCTTACATTCACTTGTCGCCGAAATCGAATGACAGGCTCCAATGACGACGTTATTGCTGTTATATCCACGTGACATGCTTTCTCCCACTATATCGAACATATACTATAGCAACAGGAACAGCAGCACACACAGTGCCGCGCCAGCAGTATGCACTATTTTTTAGCCTAATTCATGACGTGATTGGAGACCAGTTATTGTTTGTTTTGATAAATAACCAGAGTGATCGAAGCGATTGACGGGGTGATGCAAGGGCAAGAAAAGACATAAACACATCGCCTGAATCAAGTGGCAAGCTCCAATAGCCAGAGTACCACGCTCGTATGACCTAATATTGTTTGCGAGCACAATCTAAAACCGACAAAGACAAGCTCAGCAGCCCAAACCCGACCCTGCCGGCACCTCCGACCCCCTTTTACATGTGATCGTAGACTCCTCATCGAGTTTGGTTACTCCAAACTGCATTGGGCGAAGCTGTTGACAGAGTGCTGCAAGAGCAAACAAACGAGAACCTCATTGCGACAATCGATTTATGCAGCTGCCTGCTGCTGGTCGAAACCAATCTGTATACTCAACTGCAGCAGTATACAAGCAATAGCCTCGACATGCCTCAGAACGCAGCAACCGGACTGATCTTCATTCACTGCACGGGCTTATGCTCATACCAATATGGACGCACTCGTTTGTACTTGTACTGGGTCGATTTATGCCCCCCGACAAAAAAACAAACAAAAAATAATTCCATCTGCACCACATTTAATCACTTGTAATCATTCATATTACGGCGATGCATATTCGAATCTATCAAGTGTGGAAAATAGCAATTCAGCACCTTTTCTTCAGGTTGTCTGTGAACAGTGATTCACTCTTTGTGCATGTGAAATACGACTTTTGCGGACGCGGGAGTGTGATTCGTCGCTGAACTTACATAGCAGAACCACGATATTTCCCACGGAGGGGGGGGTCACATGCCGTGGCTTTACTGAAGCCGAAAGTTTCGCCGGCGGCTAAAACGAACAACAACGCGGTAAACTGCTGCTTTCGAAATGATCTAATTCCAAAGCGTGGACTTATCGTTGGACCCGAAACAGAGACTAACCCCGAACGGTACTCCAAGGGTTGTCTGGTGATCGGAGATGGGGTGCCATTCGCATACGACTAGTAATGGAGGTTAGTACGTTAGACCTAATTGAGTATCGTTTATTTTCGTTGGTGCTGACCTAGCTGCGACATAGTTGTGTTGAATGCTGGGAGGACAAATAATAGTGACATCGTGTAACCAAACAAAACTAGGACCAACTATTTTGGATGTTTGAGCATTATAGGCAGCACTGTTAGACATAAGTGTCACATCAACAGGTCTTGCTATTGGGGTAATTGTATACATATGCCGTACTTCTTAAGCGCTTTGATAGGTGCGCGGTACCACTACACGGTGAAGCGGTTAGACATAGTAGTCCAAATTTCTCGACAGCTGCTATGGTATCTGTAACTACTATACGTGTGAGCCAGACTATTGCGAACTGTGTTTTGATATTTTTCCCGTGTGGAAATCTTTACGGATTCCAACATTTTTGGTTGAGAGGAAGTGATTTTTTCTCTCTTCGACTCCCGTCGTTCGACCAACGCATACTACGACAGAGGTGCACCATGTTTTTTCTGAGCTCCTCACTTAAGGAGCGTCATACCTCACCGAAAAAATGATTTCGGAGAAAAATAAAGTGCTGCCGGATGAGAAATCGCATGGCCGAAGAAAACTCTGAAACATATTTCGTCACAAAAATGAAAGTCCGACGAATTTGGGTTGGGGAGCCCGATCGTCCAGAAAACGATTCAACCAAAAACTGCTACCTCTACCGTAGCACGCGTTGACCCCGATCGTATACGAGTACGATGTTCTTCGCTTTTTAAACGTATTATGTCATCTGGAGACTTCACCAATGAACCACCCAATTATCCTCGTGCCTGCAACCACCATTCGCCTGACGCAAGAAACGCAATCCTTGTATTTGTTTCACCATGTTATAGACCAAGAGGGATATTGCCGACTTTATGGGCTTTGGTGCCGCGTCAGTTGTGCGTTTGCGGTAAGCGCAGCAGCCGTGAACGCCACCATACACGTAAAAAGGGTATTGGTGCGAGGTTGCCAGATATATGCTGTAGGCCGTGTTATGTTATTCGGAAACATAAACAACGCCAAATTTGGATTGAAGCTTTGCTGCACTCAAATTACCACACAAAAACCACAGCATCCCGACTATCGCGACCACCTGAACATAGCGTGCAACGAAACATATCCCACACGGTAGGCTATACTTACCCTCTGCTGTAGGTCACGGTTTTGTGGATACCGGCTTCGTACAGCTCTGGCAAGCATTAACGTACACCCCATAATACGGCGGTACGGGCTAGTGCGGTTGTGCGCACGATATGCCACATCTCGATGTTGCTGAAACTGGTCCTTGTGAACGCTAACGTTCTATTATTGGTAGCAAACGACAGCTCCTGGATGCCCCTGCATTCGGAAGAGTCGCGTCGGTCCATCACCCCACGCTTCCACACGTCTGCAGTGTTCACGCATTGGATTAACATACGGACCATAAATAATAACTCTCGTGACGTCATATTGTTGTACTAAATCCTCTAGACACTGTGCCCATTGATCTAGAGTTTTCCCTGGGATGCTGCTACTGTAGTGTTGGTCTTGGGAGTTCGACCACCATCGTGGCGAGATATTCCGAACTTATAAAGCTTCATTGCAATATGCACAGACCTCCTAACAACTGCGACAAAGCGGCTGTAGCCTAAGCAACCTCCAATTCATGAAGGCAGGGAGGGGAAAGCATAAAAACAATCACCAACACTTTGGATTTAGACTCGTACTAGAAAGGTAATATTACCTCACTCCACATGTTCACCAACCAAGTATCCCAAAGTGCTCGTGATAAAACAAAAAGGAATGAACTCTCTCCAAACACGTACCACACAGGTACGGTGACAGTATAAATCTGTCCCAGTGAAATGTATCCGTGAAAAAATCTGAAACGCCGATTTCCCGACAATGTCAACCTCCGTGTTCAAAATAACAACAAAGCACATATACTTCTACATTGCTTGACGGAAAGCGTACCGTCTCATGCTTTATTTAATGCGCATAAGTAGCGGTTGCATGTGTATCGCCCAACATACACAAATGTAGTAATTTACCCGCCCCACTATGTAACCCTATGTCGTCACAATGGGTGCTCGCGACAATACTTGAATATTCCATGATAGCCAATTCTGATACGGTCAATAGTTCAAAGAGGGAGGTAACATTGCACCCTATATGCTAAGAGAGCGTCTAGTATTCATGGAGAAGGGCGAAGTCGGTGCCCAGTGGACCGGACACGCGGTAGTCTTCAAGTGTACCGCGGAATGCGTCGAACCCTTCCATCACCTCGCGGCCGTTCTCATCCAGCACCGGGCGGGCCGCCTCACCCAGGATTCCGGACAGAGACTTGCTTTCGATGCACAGGCGGTGCACCCCCACGTTCATCTGCCAGAACTCCAACTCGGGCAAGACGCGGCCGTCCCAGTCCAAGTCACCGCCGCTTTGGGTGTTCGTGCCGACGTTGAGGCGTACGGTAACCGACGATGCCACGATTTTGAACACTGCATGCACGGACTGTAAATCAGCAAGGTCATGCTGATCGATGTACTGTGAGCACCACATGGGCGCCGTCATGTCGTCGAAACGAAGGATCCAATCTTCGAATACTTCCTCCGGCGCGAGCTCATGGGTGCCTTGCAGCGTTTCCTCGTAAATCCGGGCCCATATCTTGTCTCCTCCAAACTGTCGGCACTCCACCGGTAAATTAGACGCCGATATATTCATGTCATCCGCCACGTATGAGTCCCTGGAAAATCTAAGTAGGTCGTCCGCTTCTGCCTCGTCGAGGACAGCACGCAATCCACCGTCGGCAAGGCAGGGTGCGATCCCGCGTGGACACCCGTCTGTATGGATATCATACGGGGTTTACACCTCGACAACGAGAGAGTGCCCCTCTGACTAAATGCTGCGACCAGTGATTAACTGGCGATCAGCGGACTCCTCGGGCAGAGGAGCAGTCAGCCGGACGTTCACGTGGAAGTTGGCGTCCTCATCCGTGACAATGCTATACCAGCCACCGTCGACACCAGACCAGTCAATCTTCTGGCCGCGGAGGCCTGTCATGTGTGGATCATCACACATGTCCGATCCATCCGGGCAGGAACCTGCATTGTTTGGGTCCAAATTTCGACTGACGGGATATCAGACTCTTCTGGGTTGATACCTCAACCAATCAGGGCTCATCCGAAATCACCAAAGGTATTCATATCCCACATTTCAACACACGCAGACTAGCCACGCGTTTCCAACGGCGAAGATGACTGACCATTGGACCCGGGGGATAGACGCGGTGTAACGTGTTACCGACGTTTGAAGAGCGTGCTGTAACATCAAGTCATGGGTTGATCGTAGCGCTTTGCGTGCCGTGCAAGCACTACAGAAACATAAAAGGATACGTTTATTTGCCGGCAGTATTCGTGTTATGCGCCGGCATACTGTCTGACGTACAGGGAGCGACACGGTTGCTTCCACAGCTCCCTTTAGACAGTGCACGGCAGCCAGAGTAATCGTCGAGAACCATAAACAGTATAGGTCATGACGACTGCTGACTACGAGTAGTCGTTGACGTATGAAATCGGATGAAAGCCGTGTCGAGGGCAACTGCGTGCAGTAGTGCTTTCTACCGATTTTGGATGCACAACAAGTTTCAAACTACTTCGTGCACGTAAACATATTGTACCAGGTCTCGCTTACACTGTACTTGTCGAATGTGTATACCTCATACCGAAGAGCTTTCATAACACTTGGTACTTACCAATGGCTCAGCCTCGAATGAAACAATTACGAGGCAACCCGAGAGAAGCGCAGAGAAACAGCAAGGTTTACACTATGGTGCTATGTAAGGGGGTCCGCGGGCTGCCACATGCTACACAGTGGTGAACATCTTCGTCAAGCGCATTGGCACGAGCAACGGTAATGCGTGATCGTTTGCTTCGCTCAGGATAAAGCATCATACATTCTCTTCGCCAAATTTATGACAATCGCCGACGAGCAGACAACATAGAAGAACACGAACGTGGTCGGGGGTACTCGCTTCGCTGTCGGCAGCGTGCACACTTTACGGGTAGATATACGACATACATGCCATTTTCCTTAGCGATTATCCCAGTAAGAGTCCTACAAGATATTGTTTAGAATATTATTATCTTATATGCACTTGGTTCTAACGCCAATGCACAAGTCTCGCGCGTGACAAAATATATCGTATACACTGCTAATACGTAGCAGTAACAACACATACTGTGCGCCCAATCCCAATCATACTCGAAATAACTGTTGGCGAACGACAATAAAGCAACATGGATAGTATCAGCCACTCTATGTACACGTGGAGACCAACGTGCAAGCCTGTCGCACGGTAACCACTCAAGCTCATAGGTCCAACAAGTGGGCCGCACGTAACGCTCTGTACGTTTTTTAGGTTCATGGTCACTTCGTACCTGGCGTGAAACCTGGTTGTTGATGTGGATGGAACGACCCGCGGTAAGCGGCGGCAATTGCAACAGGGGAGGCCGAAGTTGTGGATCAGCTATAGGGGGGTTGCAGTGGCGTAACGTGTGACACGTCCTAGCTGTTGATAAATGGTATTTCATTAAAGGACACAACAAGTGACACATGCTATGAACTTTGAGCCCGAATACTACGATACGAGTTGCACATTTGGGCAAACAAATTCCTCACCGGGCTCCTTAATTGATTATCGTTGGAATACCCCTACAATACTGGACTATCACAATGTCACTCGCGAGACACCAAGGAATGGTTCATTGCTCTTCTTGTTGCACTTTTTGCGTTTGTTATATTATTGTTTGGGTGGCCAATTATAATCAAGTCACGCTCTTAGAAACATGAGGTTCCACCGCGACAAGGCTGAAACCTCCCCCTCCCGACCTATAATACATGGGCGCAATGTGCTATCTACGACAGCAGTTGCTATGGGGAATACATCAAGCTACAGTGCTTACTGTGAATAACCGCACTGGATATTTGCCAATGGCGCAGTACATATTGCGCACGTTAACAGACCAAGAAGAAACAACTTGAGAGCAACTTGTACCATATAACACCCGATTTTCCTAATTGAGAATTGGCTTTCCGATGAGAATGGGTTTTTACTTTTGCCACACAAAAAAAAACTCCAAATATTTGTTGGCCGTGATGACATGTGGAGCGATGGTATAATGTTGCCGAGCCCATGCGCCGTATGTCCAGTACAGCAGTACGTCGGAAGCATTGCCAGACCGCAATATGAATAGCTGGACGCCATAGCCCAACACTACGACTGTTTTCTTTCTCTTCTGTATTCTCCTGTGCTGATGTTCTGTTCTCTTGGGGCCTGCGTAGCGCTTGCTGCTGCCAACATACCTTCTATGTACGTAGCGTACCTGGTGCACAATACCACAACGAAAACAAAGCCTTTGTTTTCCATCGCCACATCGGAATCGGCGTACATACTGTGTTAGACCGACTCGCCTGGCCTCGTTCACAACACCACTTGCATCCGTAACTCGTGCGCCCGCTCTTCTACGTGCACACCACCACGCTGCTACCAGCTGCAGTTAGTTGCATGCCTTCCAAAAACACAGGTATGTTGCTGCTGCTGCTGTAAAATCGACACACGGTCCGTAGCTCAAACCTAATAGTTAATAAGTTGTTTAGATCTCGGGCCTACGAATCCGTGCGCTGTTGCTGTGCCCGCCGGCTGCCCAGAGCGCAACAGGCTTCTAGGTGGCCTGTCAAGCTATAGCAGCAGTACCCTGGGCGGACGTGCCACTCTTCTCTCCTGGGTATAGCTTCCTTACGAGCTGAAGCGGAAATGCTGAGTCGCTCGCGCGTGTGGTTTATAATTGGCGGGAGATGTCCAGCAGGTTGAAGTTTAAAAAGGCATGCTCATCGCTGTAAAGTACTTGAATCAATACATCCATACACCACGAAGAAGAGTTATATTTAAAACTATACATGGAGTACTCTGTAGCAGGGCGTAAAATAGGTGGGGAAATGTTGCGCTGCCGCACCTTTTTCTCACAAATCCCGTTTTTTTTCACCACGTGCCGAAGGCATGGTGCGGCTTGCCGGACCACGCTTTTCTTGTGGCCGCGCCTTCTTTCGCTGTAGGCTGAAAAAAATGTGCGGGTCCTTTTTCGCCGAAGGCTTTATTTTTTTTTTGGGTGTGCTTCGCCGCAGGCGAAATTTGTTTTAGCGTGTTTTTCGCCGCAGGCCAAAAAATGTTTGGGTTTGTTTTTGTCTTGATTTCGTCTCTGATGCTATGTTTGGGTCTTGTTTCCTCTTTTAGCATAGAGTATTTTACTTCTTTTGAGAATTCGACTGAAACTGTTGCCGTTTTCCTATGCCTGAGGACGTTCCAGGCAAACCAGGCCAGGGACACTGTGGCATGTGGCGCCTATTCAAGCACCTCACATCTGCTGACGACACGTCTGATGCTTTTCGACCGTAATTTTGTCCTTGTTTGTTGTCTTCGCAAGATGCAGAACATTCCAAGGCAGCCGACACCACGTATGGATCAAGCGAGCGGGTTAGACGCACATTTTGGGTATATTGACGCATGTATGGTAACAAAAAAAGCGGTCTCCCGGGACCCCTGGGGGAAGCCGCACATCGCCTTCGGTGTGGTGTGGTGCGGGCCCGCACCACGGCCTCCACCTCGTGGTGCGGTGATTTCACCACGAGCCTGAGGCCTATTTTACGCCTTGCTCTGTAGTATATGGTATCAGACCAGGTAGGCGTATTTCGTGTAGACACCAGGCAGCTGTTTAATGGTACCCAGGGGTGCCAGCAGCAGCAGCAGCAGCAGCAGCAGCCGACGTGGTGTAAGGTGAGTTGACTCCACAGAGTAGTCGATCAACGAATGAATTGGTGTGATACCAATACAATGAAAGCAGAAGTTGGTTACGTATGGTGCAGTAGAAATGTATAGACAGTCGCCTGCCCCTTGAACCCAAATCGGTTAGGTTTACACGATAAAAACAGTGGTCTGAAGGTTGTACATACTCGTACGTGTTACGAGTACAGGCGTACGAGTTTAATGAAACACTGTTTGTTGTTGTTGGTGTGGAGTAGACGTCGCTCCACACATGTCGCCGCGGCCAACAAATATTGGGAGTTTTTTTGTGTGGCAAAAAGTAAATCCCATTCTCATTGGAAAGGCAATTCTCAATTAGGAAAATCGGGTGTTATTGGTTGGCGCCCTTTGCCCTGAGCCTCCCAAAAATCACCAACATACATATATATGATCCGTGCAGCAAAAATTGTCCAACTTTTTTTCAGCACCAAATGTAAATGTGCACTTTTCTCCGGTTAGGGGTATGTAGTCAGAAATTCGAAAGTACGCCTAAAGAGCTAATCTCCAAGCGGTCATCCCTGAAGTAATGGATTTTCGTTTTGAGTGTTATTTGCCTTCTAATCGTCAATAAACCGAAATAAGTTGAAAGCTTTCGTTTGGGGGGTGTATGTTTTGCATACCGATTACGACTACGGATTCGGGGAGCAACGGGAAATTCCATCGCCAGCAATTTTTATTTTATTGTATTTATATAATTTGACGGAGATATTGGCATAAAACAGAATATGTGACGTCATCTTGATAGCTTTCGTTGCGGAGATTACACTTCACGATTTGAAAAAAAAGAGCGGCAAACGTTCTCTTTGGTCTTGCCCCAGGTGATGAAGTTTTGTTGGTTCTTAGAAAACTAAACTTCGCGATATATTCATGGTTTTGTCCATTTTTGCAGTTTTTTTTGCCGATTTTGGCCAGATAATGGGGTGACTGTGTCGTGGCTGCCCACATATGACTAGGTTTGAGTATAGGGGAAAAAAATGTTTTTCTCGACGGTATTCGATGCCATTGGCCTTGGCGATTACGACTAAGGCCGTTTTTTTTTCCAATTCGACATATTTCAAAAGTTATTACACAACTTCGCGATATATTCATGGTTTTGTCCATTTTTGCAGTTTTTTTGCCGATTTTGGCCAGATAATGGGGTGACTTTGTCGTGCCTGCCCACATATGACTTGGTTTGAGTATAGGGGAAAAAAATGTTTTTCTCGACGGTATTCGATGCCATTGGCCTTGGCGATTACGACTAAGGCCGTTTTTTTTTCCAATTCGACATATTTCAAAAGTTATTACACAACTTCGCGATATATTCATGGTTTTGTCCATTTTTGCAGTTTTTTTGCCGATTTTGGCCAGATAATGGGGTGACTTTGTCGTGCCTGCCCACATATGACTTGGTTTGAGTATAGGGGAAAAAAATGTTTTTCTCGACGGTATTCGATGCCATTGGCCTTGGCGATTACGACTAAGGCCGTTTTTTTTTCCAATTCGACATATTTCAAAAGTTATTACACACGTGGCTATCTTGGGTACCCTGTCGCACACCCTGCCAGCATGTATACCCTGTGAATTATTTCTGTAGACCCTGGCAGGGTGTCGACACCCTGTGGACACCCTGGCACGGTGCTGCTACTGTACAGGGTATGTCACGTAATACCTTGGCAGCATGCAGTATGCCTCCCTACCCTGCCAGGGTGATCGGTACCTACCATGGCAGGGTGGCGACACCCTGTACAGGGTGTTGTACTGTACAGGGTATGTCACGCAATACCTTGGCAGCATGCAGTATGCATCCTTACCCTGCCAGGGTCATCTGTAGCTACCATGGCAGGGTGTCGACACCCTGCACAGGGTGTAGTACTGTAGAGGGTATGTCACGCAATACCTTGGCAGCGTGCAGTTTGAGTCCCTACCCTGCCAGGGTGATCGATACCTACCATGGCAGGGTCTCGACACCCTGGTTATAGGGACGCATACTGCATGCTGCCAAGATATTGCGCTGTGCAGGGTGTCGACACCCTCTGCCGTGATGGGTACAGATCACCCTGGCAGGGTAGGAACGCGTACTGCATGCTGCCAAGGTTTTGCGTGGCATACCCTGTACAGCACTACACCCTGTGCAGGGTGTCGACACCCTGCCATGGTAGGTACACATCACCCTGGCAGGGTAGGGACTCATACTGCATGCTGGCAAGGTATTGCGTGACATACCCTGTACAGTACTACACCCTGTGCAGGGTGTCGACACCCTGCCATGGTAGCTACAGATGACCCTGGCAGGGTAGGAACGGGTACTGCATGCTGCCAAGGTATTGCGTTGCATACCCTGTACAGTACTACACCCTGTGC
>MEHQ01004151.1:0-39610 GCA_008828725.1 Saccharina japonica
CCGCTGTCGATCAGAAGCGACGCAGGGGGGGAGTTATGGCCAAGGTAGTCGCCTCACCTATGCCAGTGGCTGAAAGTGTCCCTCGATCACGGACCGCGGAATCACCCCCGCAGTCAAGGGGCCGTGGAGAGGATGGGGGGTGGCTCACGAAGTGATGGCGGAGTGTGCAAGGGATGGCCTGGGCGATGGGACGAGTATGTCGAGGCGGCATGCTGGATCCAACGCACAACGCCGACCCGCGCCTACCCTCGGGAGAGAACGCCTTTTCGGTCCTGTTCGGCCGCGATCGCGCAGACGAGCCTCGACGCCCTCACCCCGGTACGGACGGCGACTCCTTCCCACATGGGGCTCGACAATTTCGTGGCGGAGAGGGCAACAGACGTTCTGGAGCTGAGAGGGATACTCAGGCGGCGGCAGGACGGACAAGACAACCGAAGAAGGGCGCGACACAACGCGGCAATTAAGAGGAGTCCTCCGGGGAGCAGGCGCGGGTGGGAGACAAGGTCTTGATAAAAGAGGCGGCCAGCAAACTCGGAAGGGAAGGCATCCAGCGCGAACCTGGCGCACGAGCATTGGACCGGGCCCTGGCGAAGTCACCTCCATCGAGCAGCCAGGTCGAGCTACCAAGCGACTATGAGAGGCCGCCGGATCAGGGGAAGGGTAGTATCTGCAGCTAACATCAAGACTCTCCATGGCGGCCGGAGCACCTGAGGACAATATTTCGAGGACGAATTCGCGCACCTGGCCTGGGGAGGGAACTTAGGACTGGGAAGCGACCTCGACGGTGGCAGTGCCGCTGTACACCCTGACTGATCGAAAGGCAGTGGGGGAGCCAGGGAGCAGCGTGGGAGTGGCACTACAAGGCCGGTATCAAAGCGGGAACGGAGTCGGGAGTGGCTCGAGGAGGAGAATCAGGGACAGCTTCACCCCGTTGCAGCTGGAGTTTTCCACACCCTATGGGAAGCGTACAATGAAGGAAGGACTGCCGCCTCCCGGCCGAGCCGGCACCACCGGAAAGGGGGAGCGAGACCAGGGTGCGACGTAGAGCGCGCAGCATTTCCAGGCTATCGCTACACGAAGTCTAGGCGGCCGTTCGTGGAGACTGACTGGAGCAGCAGAGGGCCGTGGGCGAGTTTACGACTTCCAGGCCGCCGTACTGGGGAGTGCGGTACCCGACGGGACTGGGAGGAGCTCAGATTCGCAGCAAGTGACCCCGCGGAGGCTCGAGGAGCACAGAATATGCCGCCAGCCGGGGATGACCTCCGCCAGCACAACAGGCGGAGAGCGGGAGCGGTGGATTCGTTAGGGTGGGGGGGAGAACGCAGTCGGCTGCTGGATTGCCGGTTTTTGCTCAGCGACCAGATTGCGCCGGCCAGGGGGGTGTTACAGCGCCGAGAGACTGTTACAGCGCGACGGCGCTGCGAGGAGGATAATACGACGCGAGACGACTGTGTTGATCAGTGTCACGCGTCGGGTCTATTTGTATGAGCAAAGGGTAAGCTTTCACAAGCTCCTGAGGCCATATCTTATAGGGGCAGGAAGGATCCCTGGCATGGGAACGCCTTCGGTTTCGTGTACAAAACCAGTAAAGCGGTATCGCAACCACCCGGTGTTTACTCAACGCCACCCAGAGACCAAAGAAAGAGCAAAGCCAAGTGATCTGTGATACCCGTCCTGTTAGCCCCACGCCCCGTGGGCACTGCTGTACCCGTCGTGTCCGCTATCGTTATTCCCCCTTCGTTGATCGTCGGCATCAGCCTCATCGCAACTACTGCCCAGCTACGATCCACTCGTCACGAAGAGCAACTCTACTCACCCTGCGAGACACATCACGAACAACAATACGCCAGGTCAGCAAGCCCTAGACATATGTAAGGAGCTTGTGCTTCTAGGGTCTGAGGGTTGAAGCCTCCCGTATCAGTCCCCCCCAATACCACTTCCCTCTCCATCAGTATAGACTCCAGCGGCCTCCGGGCCCGAGCAATTCGATTATCGTGTTTGTGTACGCCGCTGTCAAACGCGTTCTGTGTAGCCACGTGCCTATACCGTGGGTCGTCAAGGAGAAGGTGGGTAGATATTGTACACTCGTACACCAAATACCAAATACACACCACACAAGTAGAGCCAGTACCTGTCGTCAAAGGCCCATCATGAACACCACACACAGGAGGTAAGCCGCACCAGGTTTGTCACCGGCTGCACCCCTCACACATATACGAGCAGTATCATTCTATCAAAGCCCGGGTCTCATCATCCTTGTATCGCAGACTGCCCCCCGGAGGGAGCAGCTTCACGCGAGGCATCCATCATAATGCCTCGCCACATCACATAAACCTCAATCTCCGTAGACCAATATATATGAAACCGCCACATACTGGAAATCAGTATCGCTGATCGAGCAACCGCATACCACAAACAGAGTGGTCTGCGCAAATCAGATAGGGTTCTGTAAACTGATTGGAACTATCCAGACAAACTACAGTAGTTCGATTTAGGTCTAATAATTCGAAACCTGTCTGTGTAATCATTTCGACTATTTCTATTTCACTACTGTAAGGGGCGGCCGGGGATTTGGATATATACACCTAACAACCCCCGGAGGGCTCGAAATATGATTTTGTAACAACATTGTGTTTTCAGTGTATCCAGCGTGCATCGGTGTATGTATGTGGTTTGTGTAACAGCGTACAGGAGAGGCGCAAGCGCTCACATCGAGTCAAATAACGTAACATGACACCACACATACACCCCTTGTGCGAATTTTCATACCTGGCATGATTGTTCTGCTTTGCCACGATGTAATATGTGAGTGCCGAACACTCTTCGCGACGTTTCCTACAGTGACGTACACGACGTTTACAGAATCATGTGGAAAGGCAAGATGCCAATGACACCAGGTAGGGTCAGCCGTTGGTTTCCCTGATAGATTATCGTCGCAAGGGTACACACAGGTGTCGAAGATACCTATCTGGGGTCTATCGATCTATCTGCTAACAAGGAAGGGAGCTGCATGTCGATCCGACCAAGCTTGTCGACAGCATACAATGTGCCGAAGCAAGACAACAACCCACTCGACCTTCCATGCAAAGCATGCCGATCCCACGACGCTTCGGGGCCTTCTGGTCCAACTTCGAGCGAGCTTATAGCTCCTTTTTCCCGCTCACTACTGCTGCAGTCGCTGTAACTACGCAGTTGCGGCCTACTCGTATAGGCCGCAGCGCCGCCCAGTAGTAATGTAGTACTATGGAAGGCCCTGTATCAAGCAGGGGACTGCTCTCTACCGTCCCCTGTGTTCAATTGTATATCGTAGAGGGAGGGGACGGTGTCAGGTAGTATTGTAATACTATGGAAGGCCTTGTATCAAGCAGGGGGGGAGGCGGCGGCTTAATACTGTCCCCTGTGTTGAGTTTAAACTAGTTATTGTACAGGCGTAGAGGGAGGGGACGGTGTCAGGTACCCCCCCCCCTCTGTCGGGAGGGTCATATAATTCGACTTGAGGTGTGGAAAAATATGTTTTTGATCACCCTCGCTACTTACTGTAGTAATAAGTGCCTACAATTGATCAAGGGTGCTGTCTATTAAGGGGGCCCTTCTTTCGAAACAGAAGAGAGTACTCGAGTGATTTGAATACTAAATGCTTCGTCGTTTTGACACCATTTCGGGTACAGTATCACCATACCTGGTATATCATTACCCCACACTAACCCACGGCATGGCTCCAGTTTTTCACACAAGCTCCCGACCGACGTGAAGCTTGTTCGCTATAGCCTCGGAGGGGTTAGGGGCTGTGGATCTGCAGGCGAGGGCAGGCATTATTGCTGTGTTTGCATCACGAAAGTGCTCAGCCGCAAAAAATAGTGTTTCTCGTTTCGGAGCTCCTGTTTGGTGTCTACGTCTGCTGTGGCGGCGTAGGACTCTACGGACGGTCAAACTATACCCACAAGGTAGGTTCGCTCACTGGTGTCTGGCGGCCTCGACGAAACTCCGAGTGAAAGCAGCATTAATAAGCAGGCGGAGCAACTGCGATTTGTTTAATTCGTATTTGTGCACCAAAGGTATGGGGAATCGTTATAGGGTAAGAGGCACGTTGCGTGATGCAAGAGACGTCGGATCGATCCGGCCCCTGAGACAAAAAAGGTTGTTCATGACCTACGCTCTCGAAAACGTCTGACAGAAAGTACGTTCGAGCAATAGAACTGGGGATATGTCTCGTGTTTGGTATACAGTACGCGACAGATGTTAAGAATTTGATAATTAAGAATTTCAGGCTGAGATTTTGCGAAATTTAAGAATTTACAGCTAAGCATTTGTGCTGAACTCGAGGAGGAAATAAGAATTAGAACTTGGGGAATTGCAACGTGTCGGCAGATAAAAATTTCCCACTTTGCACTTACGGCCAGAATAATAAGAAACTGCCCAGACACCCCCCAAGGCGAGATCAGGCTCCCAACCAAGCTGCCTTCTCTCTGAAAATCGACCTCACAAGTGACCTGATTTTTTCTTTTTTTTCAAGATTTGTATTTGCAATTTTGCAAATGTTTTGAAAATATTTGCCCCAAAAAAGATCCCGTCCCCTCTTCATCCATACATGCAAATACCAAATAATGCAACCCCATTTTATTATCTATCCCCCCAGCGATGCGGACAGAATCAGCTCGGCGTGCTTGCTGCTTGTATATGCTGTCGCTTGTACCGCAGAGGACTGTACAGTACTGCAGACCCCTCAGAGAACTGTAGAGGATATTATAACGGAACCTCGACCTGCACTGCATTGTGGCGGACGATTCGCGGTGGTGAGGGTTTGCGGCGATGAATCTGTCCCACGACGCTTTGGAGGACCTCAATGCGCTCGCCGTGTTGAAGGCTGAGGGAGGGATCCTTGAGCGACACTTCTTGCTACTCAAGGGGCATGTCATTAACGACCACCGCCGTGTTGATGTCTCTAGCTTGGAGGGACTTCGCGTGGCTTTGCGCGTGAAGCGTATAGGTGCTTTGACGGAAGAAGAGCACGCCAGAGACATCGATAGCAAGGTCGCCCAGATACTCCGACAGAGCGACTGCGTGCAAGTTGCTGCCCCTTCAACGGCTTCTAGGCCACCTCTTCAAATTGGAGGACAGCGAGGATGAAGACGAGGACAGCTCGGAAGGTGACGGTAAACGGCTTTTTGCTTCAAGTATTTTTGCTTCCACTGTATTCTCGTGTGCTTTACAGAGCTTGCGAGTGGTTTGCTGTACGTATGAATTGGTATTTGATGTACTTCGTGGGGACTTGAAAATGTGTGTCCTGACTTGTCATATGGTTCTCCTTTTCGGGAAAACCCCCGATATTTGCCTATTCGAACCGTGATATGTTGTTTCCCCGAATGCCGAAAATTAATACCGGTAAATTAATAACCAACCTCCCTTATCCCCATTAACCCCTCGATCGACACAATGACTACCAGGTATCCAACATTGAATGGACTATTAGTTACGGAGTGTATAACACAAAATTCCACCCCGTGCGTGGTTTCCCTTCGCCGCTACATTACCACCTTATGCTGTTCAGGTGTCTTTGACAATGGGAAAGACCCGAAGACCCTGCTGGACGACGAAGACGACATATAACCGGAGGATGAGGCGATCGGGATGGTGATTCCAGACGGGTTTCGTCTCCAGGAGTCGAGACCAGCTGCTCTAGATAATTCGTTACTGAAACGTGGAGTGTTAGTGAGACTGGGCATGGGGTGGTTTGGTGGCCTGATCACTCGCAAGAGTCAGGAGCGGACGAAAAATGTGTACGACTACCGCGTGCATCTTGAAGCCGACCAAAGCGTGCGTAGCATGAAGCTACCATTAGCTGCATACAGCACGGAAAACACCGCGGCGGTGGGTGCGTGGGTTTTGCTAGAGCTGAACGACGCAGAGCAGACGGGGGGTACAGTCGGACAGGTCGGGCAGACCAGTCAGCCCAAAGGTTCAGAAGCAGGCAGGGAAATACCGTCAGTCAGTAGCAGGGGGAGAGCGTTAAGGCCCAACGTGCGTAACGTAGACCGTGTGGGTTGAGTTTATGTTTTGGCTACAGCGGTACGAAGTACTACCATACGTACAGTAAGGGAGTCGTTGAAGGTGGGCAACATGAGCTTCGATTCCTGCTGCCCTGAAGAGCTGCGTTTTTACACGAATACTAAATATTTGATGCAAACAACTGCAGTAGTACAGTAGTGCTGCTGTGGTGTTGTGGATTATGAGTGATGGGTGCCGTGTAGTAAAACATGCATGTAAATGATACGTGGTATATCTTAATAACAACCGCTCAAGAAAAAATGGTCGTAGGCACGCCTTTGCAGAAAAAAAACATATTTGGAACGCCATTTCAAAATAAGCATACGCATTTTAAGAATTTGGCGTTTTGCACTCTTTCGCGAGATAAGAATGTGGATTTAAGCATTTGTGCTGAAATCAGCAAGAAAATAAGACGCGAGCCTCAGCCTAAATAGGAGATTATTATCATCTGTCGCGTACTGTAGAGTCGTGACAGATCGAAATTGTACCAGAAATACGTATATAGTATCGTAAACAAAAAGCAATCGATTTGTTTTATTTTATCTCTTTAGGGTTTAGTTTCTGTTTCTGTTAAATAATACCTCCATCGTTTCTTGACCGTGGTTTTTGTATCGTGTTTTTTTCACCGTGTTTTTTTCTTACCGCTTTCGACCATGGTGGAAAATTCGGCATCAAGCAAGCCTGGACCGTGCGCTCGCGGCGGTGCCGTCGCACATGTCACCCCTCGTTCTCTGGGACGTCTCATGGTTCTGCTCGGTAAGCTCGGCGAGGAATCCCACTGCCCGTAAAAAGAAAATCGGGATTCACTCGAATAAATCTTAAAGTCGCTATTGCCGAGACGGTAGGAAGGAAAACGACGGGAAATATGTTGATTATTCGTTTTCACGCTTGATTAGTACGAATAATCATCACCGTAATATTTATAGTTAGACAAGATTATATTGATTATCAGACATGATTATCAGTCATGATTGTTTAGTTTTTGTATTATTTTTCGTCCATCCCATTTCTTATCTTCGCCCTGTCTTTCTCTCTCCCTCTTTAGACGTAACTCAGATCCGGGGTCACAAAGTAGGCTCTTCTCCCTCCTCGCCCACTACTGTTTTTGTCTTGCATTTTTATCGCGAGAAGATTTGAGCACTTTCTTCTCTCGTCGACTTGCGAATCATTACTGGTTGTGACTGTTATTCCACAAAACGGCTCGTTCTGTCCTCCTGTGTATTGTTCCCCGGACAGCTCTGTGTTGATAGAAAATCGATCACGTGCCTTGTTGACAAAATCCGTCCTGACCCGTCGGTTAGACACGGCAACGAGTGTCGACGATCACTGGCGTCTAGAGGGGGGATTGGGAGAACCGTACTTGCGGGTTTCGTGCCTAGGCGGTGCGTGGTCATGGATACACGGCCGGAGCAGGATATGCGGGCCCAAGACTGATGTCCTTCGCGGCATCGATCGCGTGTCTGAAAATGTAAGCATTTGTTTTGTAATAAAAGTATACGTTCGAGGGGTGGATATTATTTGGGATAATTCGAGTAAGCTGTTCGGCAAAAAATCATCAAGCACGCTTCCAAGCTACGGCAAACACGCCATCCAGCGGGCGAACGAGCGGACCGCGCATCTATTGAACGGCGGACGACCGGGCTGTCTGACACAAAGGGTGAGGGAAGTTTGACGTGGACGGATTCGATAGTGAGATGGTCAAGAAGTGCTCCGCTCACGTAGGGTACGTTTCCAGGACATAAAAATACCGATACGAGTTTGCGACACCACCTGCGGACGTGCAGCGAGCAGCAGAACAGGAGGACCGTGAGATAAAAGTTCCAATAGTCCGCAAGGTATGTACAAAAAGCGTAGCATTTATGCGGTCCCAGTAACACTTCTTCGAGTTTGGCTGACCCACTCCGCCTGCTGGCGGTTCTACCCAAGAAAAAATCACAATGAAGCAGAACTGGGCAGGCCAAGAGATGGTTCCAAAGGAATGAATATCAAGCAAGACCATGAATGCCGAGCATCCGCCAATCCCATGAGAGTATTGAGTTGCACTATGAGTTACAAAATGGCCGTGATTGGCCAGCAGTGCAGTTACACTACTGCTGAGCACAAACAGAGTGAAATGAGCATGTATGTATGTATGTTACTATAACAACACACAAGTTATTACTATTGGAGTACATCGCTGCAACCCTGCTGCGCAACAGTAAACATCAGAATGGGGCAGAATTCGGCAGGCGAAGGGGTGGGGTCAACGTTATGACTTTCAAGCAAGACCATGAATGCCGAGCTTTCACCAACCACGTGAGATCTTTGAGTTGCATTACGAGTTACACAACGGCCGTGATTGGCCAGCATGGCCGTTACGCTACTGCTGAGTACATAGAGAGTGTAGTGAGCACCTATGTATTTAGGTTACGAGTACAACACACAGCCTATTGTTGTAGTGCATCACTGCAACCCTGCCGCCCAGCAGCAGCAGCAGCAGTAGAGGCTGGGGCAGGAGCAAAGGCAGCAGCCAGCACCATGTGTACGACGTGGCACACTGGCGGTTGACCCTACGCCTGAATCGTTCTATCTACTTGATGTGAGGGTCGGTTCCTCGGTTCGACTCTGCATTTATGACACTTTCTTTTTCCTAGACGGCAGCGTCTAGCGCAAACCAGGGTTTGGTAAAGGATCGTTACGGACGATCCAAGGAAACCACTAGCAACGATGATGGGGAGGAGAGAGAGCGTTGAATTTCGACTGGGTGAGACTCAGAGTATGTTCCGACTGTTCTTGGTCGTGGCCGGCGCCAAACCCGTCAATGCAAGCGTCGGAGTATGCTTGGAAGGGGAGTGAGCCGTCGGCATCAGCTTCCTGATTAGGGAAGACCAAAATCGGGGGAGTCGTCAGCTCCGCGAGGATATCTCGCACTATTATTTCAATGGCGGCCATGAATAAAAACATGATTCTATTACACAGTAGGGAGTTGATCGGACCCAGTCGCTTGCTCAGGTCGGGAAATCGTTTCGGATGGTAAATGATACAAACCATCAGTGCTCAAACCTGCTGCACGTTCTTGGGCAGGCTGTTTGGTCAACGCGGACACTTTTTATGTTCGTGCGTAGACCCGTTGGATAAATGGAGTGGACCAGACAGTTGGCGTAAGTGGGGCCTAGTCAACCGTTTAAGGGGAAGAGCTTTATATTATGCCTTTGCAGGCGCTCGAAGAGGGAGAAAATCGTTCGAATATGTGCTACCAGGTCGGAGTCGAACACAATGGCATCGTCAAGGTAGCCATCGACCTGTTCCAAACCCCTATAGTCTTCATTGATAACCTCGACGAACCACCCAGGCGACGCACTGTTATTTTGGGGCATGGCAAGGCACTCGTGGAGACCCGTGGGTGTGGAGAACGCCGAAAGGGAATCTGTGCCCTTGCGGGCGGTTGTGTGGTGGAGCGCAGAAACCAAGGCGAACAAAAATAACACCCGTTCTGAGCCCAACGAGTCAAGGACTCGGTTCACAAGGGGAATTGGCAGTTGGCTCAGTCTCCTGATTAGATTCAGCTTCTTGTGGCACACGGTGATCTTCACACCCGCAGACGTTTTCGGGGTTTCATGACCCCAGCCGCAAGCTACCTGTGGAGGGTCGATCCACTTGTTCGGCCAAAATGCCGTTTATGCGAGGGGGCCAGGAAGAATTTTGAGCACTGCCTTCCGGGGTCGAAATCCCGAAAGGCATTGTAGACCAGGAACCAAAGTCTGGATTGGAAATGAAGCACACGCCGGGAAACTCGCCCAGCAGATCACCCATCTGCTCGATCACCGAGGGGGCCCACACAGGGTCACGAAAGTCGAACGTCACATCCTTCAGGTGCGGCGGCAGTCGAGCCCACACGCGCAAGAGGGAACAACGCAGGTCTTGGTTCAACCGTGCGAGTAAAGCTGGCGAGGGCGATGTACCGGCCGTTGCTGCTGCAGGTGGGGAGGGCGAGTTATGAGTGTCAGCTGAAACCTGAAGGGCTGCGGGTTGGCTAAGGCTAGAGCCAGTGGCGTAATTGTGGATATATAAGGCGCTCAGTGGATCACGCAAGAGTGGGGCGTCAGCCACCCTGATAAGGTCGCCCGACTCGAGGTCGGCGCCACTTTGAGAGCCAAAAGCTGTCGCCTTGAGTCAACGAGGTGTTCCTGCTCCGAAAAATGGCTCGACTGTGGGAGCATGTCGACCAGGTACTTCCCTGTCCGCGCACGAGAACCGTTACTGCGTACCAAGTTAACCTCAGGCAACTGATGCCCGTCCGAAAAGGTAACACCCACAGTACCGCCGTTCAGGAGGTGGAACCCGTCGCCTGTACACTCGGGATCTATAGCGTAAGCTGAGACGCCTGCCGGGGCATGGGGGGTTACCGTTAGTTATCTCAAAACCGGATTGTATCATGATCGGGGGGAGAGGGCGCGATATGAAGGTTGTTTCCAGCTATTGTCCCCGGCAGCACTGCCCCCGCACAACCGAAACGGAAATCGACCAGGCTCACCATGCAAGGGAGCACGTCGGCTCATTGGCGTAAAACAAAAAAAACTCAGACGAATTCGGATTGAGGTTTGCAAGGGAGGATATTCGCCAAAACTTCCCCAGGCGCGAGTACTGCAGGAACTCTCGCACGTCGCCGAGGTAGCGCCTAATGGGAGTATACGGTCAAAAACGTCACGCCGACGAGCGTTTGAGGAAACACCGGTATCAAGAGGCGCCACGCACTTACTAGGTAAAATCGCGCCCCCTCCACTATATTCGACGATTTCGGTGGTGGGCGTAGCGTCGTCTAGCGTCATTATACTCCCAACGAGGCAGGCGCCGTGTTCTGATAACGCAATGTCGGGATCGACACCAGACGCTATCGCCAAAACGCCAGGGCTTCGATCGGCCGGCGAGTCCGCAATTAAGGTCTAAAACGCCGTCCGAGGATATTCGCAAGCGCTGGTAGCACTCCGCGCGGCAGGCGGTGGCGCTGTGGAAATCTCGTGAATCTCGGTGCTCAGGGCGGAAATGCAGAATTTCCGAGAGAAGGCAGGGTGTGCCAACCCGGCCTCACTTTCGCGAAGAATCTCGCTGACGGCAGAAATTGCCTCACCGACCAGGTTTAACCGTTCCCCTTTGCGGGGGGTAACCGGCCCTGGGGTCGTACGCACGGAGATCGATGACACACACTGAGTCCATAGGGCTGTCTTAGGCCAGGAGTTTGGTGCCCGTGATCAACAGGTGGTTTTTCATGAAGGGGTTGTGCGTGAATTTAGCATAGGTGCCAGATATTACGGCGTGTTGCTTCTCTCCATCCCTGAAAACATAATGAAAGTTGTGCACGCCACGACCGATGCGTTTGTGCTTGCGTGGATCTAGCGTGGACATGATGAGTCCAACTGCGCGGTGCCCCTTTTTTTCATCCTGGCATTTTCGTCCATCATATACTGCTCCGAGCGAGACTATGACACTCCGTCGATGACAATTGAAGATGGAAACCACTACGAAAAATAAGAAGGGGGATGCCAGACCACCACTACCTCGTATGTTGAGTATTGGATAGTAGAGGCAAAGACCGACAGTACCCATCGGTCGGTGGCCGTATCGCCAGTTCGGGCCTGCAGTCGCCGACGCAGGCGACGATAGGGGTGCACCATGTTTATTTCTGGAGCTCCTTACTTGAAGCGCTCTATACCTCACCCCAAAGTGATCATTAAGGGAGGAAAGTAAAAGTGCTATCCGATTGAAAATCCCATGGCCGAAGCAAACAAGGAACAAGATTACAACAACATATTGACAATAATGACAATAATGACAATAATGACAATAATGACAATAATGACAATAATGACAATAATGACAATAATGACAATAATGACAATAATGACAATAATGGCAATAATGACAATACTGACAATAATGACAATAATGACAATAATGACAATAATGACAGTCCGACCATTTTGTGTTGAGGAGTTCGCTCATTCAGAAATCATTTTCCCCAAAACGTGCTTCCTCTATCGTAGCACGCATCCGCCCCGCTTGGGGGCATTGAGCCTCGGCAGGCTCGGCCTGCATTGCCCGCGTTTGGGGGCACCAGGCCTTGGCAGTTTGGACATGCGGTGCCCCATACCGCAACACGGGGCCTCGGGTGCACAAGGCTAGTCCGAACCCACGGTTTCTGGCCTCGCGCCACCCACGCTCGTTAACGGAAACCACGAGAAGGGGCGCTTACTTCATCCAAAGAGACAGAGGGTTGTTGGCCTCTTCTTCTTGACGACATGCGCAAATCATCCGTATTGATACGGGAACACAGTCCAGTTGATCTGACTGGAGGCCGTGCTGTCACCACTGGCCCATCGGGCAGTGTCGGATCAGCTTCCTGTTCCACTGATACCGACGGGGCACCATGCACGTGGTTTAGCGTGCACGAGGACGACGGAGGGTCGTCAGAACCTTGAGGCGTCTGTATAAACGAGACTCGGGAGGGCGGAAACATCATTCCCACCCGAGTAGGCTCTTTCTGTTTAGCCCTCGTGGAGAGGGCGGGCTAGGTAGCTAATCTTGTCGACCCTTCTTTCATCATCACGTATATCAAGTGCCCGCTGCTGTCGCGAGGGACCACCGAGCCTAGCCTCACCAAGGATGTCGGTGTTTCAATGTCCACCTTCCCGCACGCCACTAGACCGCCAACACATGGTCACTATAAGGAGGGGGTGAACTTTAGCGTCACGCAAGAGCAGCAGTCATTTTGGTACTTGCCGCGTGGCAGGGAGGAGCGATGCGTGAAGGCCCTGGATGGAGGGTATTGCGTATTATGCGCGGGCCCCGTCGCCATTTGTCGACCACGGCAGAGGGAGGAAGCGCTGGGAGCGTGCGTTCCCGGAGCCGAATATGGACCATGACCGAGGGGAACGGCGCAAGAAGCGCGGGTTCCCTTCAGCGAAAGTGTACGTCGACCAGGGGGAACCACGCTCGAAGCGCGTGTTCCCGTCGCCAAAACGCTACCGTGAGTATTAGTAACGGGTGACTGGGGAGCCCGTGAGCTGTTGTTCGAGGCAACCCCACCTTTGTTGCTGGCTGGACGGGCACCAGAAACACGAGCAACTTACCAGAAACACGAGCAACTTTCAAAACAAACCCTGGTTTCCCCGGCAATGCTGGCTGCGGACGGGCGAGCTGAGCGGTACCGCCGTCACCCACGAAACAGTTGTATAGTGCTTCCATTGCTGTCTCTGGAAGTGGCCACACCGGAAATTAAAGTAACCCAGTGAAGCATATCATCCATATGCAAGTCCGCCTCACAAGGGATTCTTAGTAGGATGCAGTTCACCGTTCATGCGACTCGAGGAACACCACACGGCTCTTCGCGCTTACCGCTAGCGATCTCTGCCTGGTAGGTGAAAATCCGACATGCTCCGTCCCGACATTGTACGGATGCGAGGGTATATGGGCATACGAAGTACGACTCCGGCAATGCATGAATATCGAGTATACACAACCCCGCCTCACTACAGTTTATACCCTCATTTTCGTCGCGAAACTACCTCATCCCGTTCTTCTATCGTCGACTTGCGTCGAATTGTGTGCAACGGAATTCAAAATTCCTACGACGGTATGATACTGGTACGTATACTACGGTAGCACCTTGTTGCGTGGATCACCGTGCTTAGTGGATCACACGCCTTTGATGTTATGTGGATCACCGGGCTACGTAGTCGATCGCCAAGTCAAAACACATACATACTCGCTGCTGTATCGTCAGGCTAGTTGACTAGAAAGACTGAATTGGGGGCTGGCTGGACCGCCCAAAGCATAAAGTGGACTGTGGAGAGGACACATGTGAAAACTTTCTCAGATGCTTTATTTTTGTTCAGTTTAAATAATCAGGCACTCATTCAAATCTTGCCGAAAGTGTGGTGTTTTATGTCGTCAAGGTTGCGCCTTGACATGTGTTTGGTACGTAATGATAAGCGTTAGACCACACACCAAGATAATACATTTAGGACTTTCTCCATATGTAATACTGCGAAACTCAAAGATATGCAAGACATAAGGCAATAGCTGCAGATCGAAAATGAGATGCAGCTATAGGCTGGTTCAAGCATACCACCCAAACTTTATTCAGTGGCCAATGTCCGCGCTGTTTTTTAGAGATATACCTTGAAATTTGGCACACGTGTTTTATGCGCCTTATCCGAGCCTTTAACGTATGTTTGTTTTTTCGTCAGATATTGTTTGTTTATATTTTTATGGTAAATTTGGGTCTTAGGAGATCCAAACTTTCCGGCGAAAAAAACAACATAAAACGTTCGTAAAAGGCTCGGGTAGGGCGCATAAAACACGTGTGCCAAATTTCAGGGTCTATCCCCAAAACACGGCGTGGATATTTGGACTTTTGTGCGGTAAAAGTGGAAAAATAGGCGTTGCTTCGTAATTTCTTAGTTTCAGTATATATTCGATTTTGGGCGGTAAGTAGGACTTGATATAATCATACGCAGTCAGATTTTCGAATATTTGCGTGCAACTTTGTACAAACATGCCTTGGACCACCTGGAAGCGGCTCATTCAGAAAACAAAAATTGGGGGGAGAAAGTGTTTCCTACGGAAACACCTGACTGTTGTTGACCTCTTTCAAGGCCTGTGATTGTTCGGGCCACATTTTCGGCGGTAGCGCCAGTTTTAGGTCCTTGAACAAAACGCTGGCGATGTCACCATCTTTCACTGTTCATGGCGGTCAGTATGATACCAAATATGTGACATTGGAGTTCATACTGCATGCGGCATTAATGACTGACGAAATTTAATGTGATCTGCCTGAGCCAGCTCGTAGTGTCAGTCCATCAGCCCCAACCGTTGGAAGACAGATCTTGTCGGTGGATAAGCCGCTGCCCTTCGAAGGCAGATATTGCCGTTTAGTATAAGGCGCTGCCCGGCGTATCAGCCGACAAGATCTGCCTTCGAAGGGCACCGGCTTATTAACTGACAAGATCTGCCTTCGAGGGGCAGTGGCTTATCAACCGAAACGAGCAGCGGCTTATCAACCTACAAGATCCGCCTTCGAAGGGCCGCGGCTTATCAGCCGACAAAATCTACCTTCGAAGGGCCGGGGCATATTAATCGAAACGATCTGCCTTCGAATGGCAGCTGCTTATCAACCGACAAGATCTGCCATCGAAGGGTCGCTGCTTCTAAGGCAAAACAATCTGCCTTCGAAGGGCAGCGGCTTATTAACGGACAAGATCTGCCTTCGAAGGGCAGCGGCTTATCAACCGAAAAAAGCAGCGACTTATGAATCGACAAGGTCTGCCTTCGAAGGGCCGCGGCTCAGTAACCGAAAAGATCTGCCTTCGAAGGGCAGCGGCTTATCAACCGAGAAGATCTGCCTTGAAAGGGCCGCGGCTTCTAAGCCGACCAGATCTTCCTTAGAAGGGCAGCGGCTTATTAACCGCTTTGAAGGGTCGCGGCTTATCAGCCGACAATATCTGCCTTCGAAGGGCCGCGGCTTATCAACCGAACATATCTGCCTTCGAAGGGCAGCCGCTTATCAGCCGACAAAATCTGCATTCGAAGGGCAGCGGCTTATTAACCGACAAGAATTTCTTCGAAGGACCGCGGCTTATTAACCGACAAGAATTTCTTCGAAGGGCAGCGGCTTATTAAACGACAAGATCTGCCTTCGAAGGGCCCCGGCTTAGCAGCCGACAAAATCGGCCTTCGAAGGGCAGCGGCTTATCAACCGACAAGATCTGCCTTCGAGGGGCCGCGGCTTATTAACCGACAAGATCTGCCTTCGAAGGGCACCGGCTTACTAACCGAGAAGATCTGCCTTCGAAGGGCAGCAGCTTATCAACCGGCAAGATCTGCCTTCGAAGGGCAGCGGCTTATCAACCGACAAGATCTGCCTTCGAAGGGCAGCGGCTTATTAACCGACAAGATCTGCCTTCGAAGGGCCGCGGCTTATCAACCGACAAGATCTGCCTTGGAAGGGCGCCGGCTTATTAACCGACAAGATCTGCCTTCGAAGGGCAGCAGCTTATCAACCGACAAGATCTGCCTTCGAAGGGCAGCGGCTTATCAACCGACAAGATCTGCCTTCGAAGGGCAGCGGCTTATTAACCGACAAGATCTGCCGGGGCTTATCAGCCGACAAGATCTACCTTCGAAGGACAGTGACCTATCAACCGACAATATATGCTTTCGAAAGGCGGCGGCTTTTGAACCGACAAATATCTACCTTCGAAGAGCAACGGCTTAGTCGAACCGACAATATCTGCGTTTGAAGGTCAGCGGCTTGTTCTAACCGACAAGATCTTCGAAGGGCCGCGGCGTATCTACCGACAAGATCTGCATCCAAAGGGCTGCGGCTTGTCTCGTCGGTTCGGATAAAGTGGCTGCCCTTTGAAGGAAGAGATTTTCGGTTCGAATAAGCCGCTTCTTTTCATACAAGGATATGTTGTTGGTAAATACGCCGCAGCCTTTTGAAGGTAATTATCGGCCGTTGATAATTCGCTTCCCATGTACACATTAACCTCAGCGCGCGTGCGAGGAGTAATTGGAGGGTGGAGATCAATATGAGTCGTACTTTGAAGATCGGGATGAAGGGTACCCCACGCATGGAGGCACAGCAGTAGACACATTTCAAACTCGGCGTTCATATTGCAATTGGAAAAATATTCTCCAAAACATGCGTGAACGACTTTGAAACAATCTTCAGTGTTTTTGTTTTTGGGCGAAAACCAAAAACGGGTATACCCGGTCGGTTTTCACTCAAAAACGGGTACACCCTGGAACCAAGTAAAAAACACACCCAGCGAGCCACGCGATTGGCCAAAACAAAATTGTACCCATTTTTGAGAGAGAATGTCCCGGGTACAACTGTCAATGTCTATTATGCTTGGCTTTCAACCGTTTTCGGTTATTAATTTTGCTTAAACCACTTGCCTACAGTGTGCCTCGCTCTCCGCGTCTGCGCCCGCTCTTTCGTTGTTTCATTTTGGCCCTTTCATTTTCTTCCAAGCCTTCTCACATTTCACTTGAACTCTATTCAACCATTTCACGCATCTGGGCACGTACTTCTTCAGAATGATACGACCATCCACCTCTGTATGATATGTTGTCGTATGTATACCCAGCAGTACCAACATAGCTGGTATGTGTTTTAACTGTGATACGACTGCTTTGCTGTAGTATAAGGTGAATTTCAGCTAAACGCTGATACCAAGTAAAACACACATACATGCTTGCCGCCAGAACCCTCGGCCTCTAAATACCCCTGACCCCCGCCCCTGCTTCCGATCCCACCCGGACCTGAGCCCTCCAAACATAATGTGGACACGTTTAAGTGTATAGTTGGGCGCCGACAAGTGTGCCTGGTTGTCCCTATCCCTCAGAAACGGACCCAATGTTGTTTTGGCCAATCTTTACCGTGATGGCTCGTGGGATGTGTTGTTTTGACTCGATTCCATTACGTACCCGTGTTTGACTCGAACCGGAGCGGCGTGTACCCGTTTTTGGTTATTGCCCTATTAAAAAAAATGATGGCTTTTGTGTTCCTCGAATATTTGTGGAAGAATCATACACGCACGTTTTACGTGCAAGGGCACAAAGCTTCCCTCACGTAGAACAAGCGTTAATTTGTTTTCCAATTAAAATACATTTGATATGGATTCACCGCGTTGGCAACCTGGCACCCAGCGCGGATCGAATCTTCGGTGAGGCAGTGTGATGGGACAGACGGCTCACTCGGCACGGTGTTCTAGTGGTCTAGAGAACGGTCCGCCTCTTCCTTCCGACGATCTCGGCCAACACAGCAACCACAGGTACGCTGTTGCTGTAAGACGCCCGGCTGATGTTGTAATGGCACAGAGCACAATATACAACAAGCTCCGCAACGCAGACACAACACGACAACCCGACTCTCCAACGGGGATCAGTGGCCGCCGCTGCTGCTACGTCGCTGCCACCGCTGCTACCACCGCTGCTTCTGCTGCTTCACTGTTGCTGCTGCTGCTGCTGCTGCTGCTTCTTGGCCCCTGCTACTGTTGCAGCTGTGCTCCTACTGCTGTGCTGCTGCGGCTGCTCTGCACGGTAGTCGGTGCATCGCGGAGCACGATCCGCACAACGTGGCAGCAGACTGTTTTTCGATTTGTGTTTTTGGAACGCACGCCGGAGCGAGCAAACTCCATCAGCCGCACCACATCAGGACCACAGTCAGGACAACATCAGCAGACACCGCCGCTGCCAGCGCCGCTGTTGCTCCTGTGCTCCCGCTGTTTTCACATACGGGTATACCTCGTACAGGCCGAAGTTGCTCTTCTCTTGGATTGTTGAATTGTTTAACGACAAAATTGTTTATCGTGAAATGCTTAAAAACAATTTCTCGAATTTGGTGCTTCACGGTCGCCCCGGTGGTCTAACTGGTAGCCACGAAGCCTGTAGAGCCGGATGTCGACGGTTCGATTCTCCCCATGGAGGGTTTTATTCTCAAATGACACCGACTGTCGAGAGCGCATATTATAGCGTGGGTAAGCAAAATTCAACGACAGTTGACGAGGGAAGAAAGTGCTGAAATCTTCTCGCGATAAAAATGCAAAGCAAGAACCGTAGTGGGGGAGGAGGGAGAGGGGCCTACTTTGTGACCCGGATCTGAGTTACGACTAGGAAGGGAGAAAGACGGAAGTGCGAAGATAATAAATGGGATGGACAAAAAAAAAAAAAAAACATTGACGAATTCAGTATTTGCATCCGACATCCCCAAATTCAGATACTACTGCGTGAATGCCGATTTTGAAAGGTCTCTACAGGGATAGTCATACGAGAAAACCGAGAAAATTGAAGAAATTTCCTTTTTACTGTAGTTTTCCGTAGAACCACGAACAAAATACGGACAGCCCAGTATGAAGATAAATATATACACCAAAGGTATTTCGCCCCACATATTGGCATGACTAAGGGCCTATATAAACGAATAAAGACAAAAAAGAAAAATTGAAAAAAGAAAATTCAAAATCTCTTTTCATTGGTCGGAACGCGCACCACCACCAACTATTAAGATTTTCGGGTATATTCAATTATAATTGGACTAAAAAATCAAAAAATGTCCCACTTGGGTCCCAGGATTTTTTTTTGAGGAGAATCCAAATCATTTTTTGAAGTTGGCCCGACTTGGACCGGTATGTTCACGGTGGATAAACGCCTCCGGTACAACCTGTCGTTTGCTTTGGTCGCAACGATTACCACGACAGAGGCGACAACACGTGAACCACAACCCGCGGCCACCGGGACAACAGCCGCGCCCACGCTTGCAGACAATGGAGAGCGTACCCCCGTGGTTTGGCCTCAAACCCGATCATGGCGGTGGCAATCTCAACTTTTCAATCAGCTCGATGCTTCAACCCAAACAAAAACCCAGTAATGATCGACCCAAAAACGGCAGGATACACTCAAGACTTCGATAGCACCGTCAACATCCCTGTCTCGCTCGTGGCGTTTCAGGGACCCCTACGCCCACTCAAGATACCCTGAGAGCGATAGCTTCCTAGCCTGGGCCACCGGAAGCAAGACTATGCTGACGGCGGTTCGCACACGCCGACGCATGCCTTCGCTTTCGTGCACTCTCGTCGGATTTTTTCACCTAGGCGTTATGAGGCGTGGTGCGTTTTTTCGATTTCAGTAATATTTGAATAAGCAATTAAGGGCCCATATTAACGAGTATAAAATAAAATCAATTTGGAAAAATAAAAATTCAAATTCGCTTTTCAAAGGTCAACACACGCACCAGCACCAAATATTAGGATGTTGGGGTCTAATCAATTTGAATTGGACGAAAAAACCAAGAAGGCCCAGGACCTTTTTTTGGGTGTAATTCAAATCAAATTGAGGAGTTGGCCGACTTGCACCGGCATGTCCACGGTGGAGAAACGCCCCCGGTACAATCTGTTCATTTTTTGGCGGCATCGATGATCACGATTGAGGCGACAACGCGTGAACCACGACGCGAGGCCACCGGGACAACAGCCGCGCCCACGCCTACAGACCATAGCACATTGTACCCCAGCGGTGGCGCCTCAAAACCAATCGTGGCGGTCGCAATCCCAATTTTTGAACCAGCTCGTTGTTCCATCCCGACCAAAAACTAAGTAATAGACGCAAAAACAGCAGCATACGTTCAAGGCTTTGATAACACCATCGCCGTCCCTGTCTCGCCCGTGGCGTTTCAGGGATCCCTACACCCCCTGAGAGCGACAGCTTCCTAGCCTGGGCCACCGATAGCAAAAGTATGCTGGCGGCGGCGCGCACACGTCGACGCATGCCTCCCCTCTCGTCTCCTCTCGTCGATTTTTTCACCTCGGCGTTGTGACTCATGCTGCGTTTTTTCAACCCTCAGAAATATTAATATTGGAACAACCAATTCACTATTTCCCATAGGACGCAAACCAGTTTGTTTTCTGCGAAATGACATCCAAATAAGATTGTACTTTCCAAATTGAATTTTCTGTTGTCTTCGTTAAGATGGGTCCTAACCATTCCTCGTAGGACGCAACCCAATTGTTCTTTCAAAATCATATCCCAATTGGATTGCACTTTCGAAATCGATTGTTTTGTCGTCTTCGTTAATATGCCCTAATCAGAAGGCCTGCTCGGGAACACAAGCAAATGGGGCTCCCTCTACTCAATGCCGGCATCATTTGAGCCCTTGTGGCCAGCACACTGTCCTCCGATCTGCCGGCAAGGTGTGTCTCTCCGAACTGCAGAAAACACAGCAAGTCGGTTGCCTAGATGCGTGCTCCAGGAAAATTACTAGGGCTTCAACCAGCATGCCAGCCCGACTAATGCAGGGTTGACAGTCAATCCCCGACTCACGGCGGCGGTGTAACGTTGGCTTTTTCGGATTATGATGCTTGCATCGCTCGCGGGTTGAATCTGCTCGTACGAAAGATCCCCTGCAAAGGCAAAAGTCCATCGTAGCTAAGTCCCATGTCCTATTGACGAAGTAATAGAGTATTGGAGTCTCAGCCCGAGAACGTATCAGGAGGCAAATCCTTCTAAGTATATAAATGCTCTACAGAACACCCCAACACGCACACCAACGCCCGCTGCTTTCTGCAGACCCTCTCGAGTCTAGCCTAACACTCCAACCTTCATGAATAACGTGCATCATCGTCAGCATGAGCCCGCAGGAGTCCAATGGCAACTGCAGCCAATGGACTGCTTTTGTGAAGAGATCGAGCGGCATTCGAACAACTTCGTAGGCACGTTCGAAGCCCGCCCAAGCTAGTCCACCATGCATCAGCAGAGGCGATGAAGACGCTTCCGGCTCCTCATCCAATATAGCATTTGATAATGAGGAGGAGGTCAATGTGTTGCTGGCGCGAAAACGTCATTGCGTCGGAACGAATCCGGTGGCCGTGGTGCTCGTGGTGGCGTCTCATGCGTCAAGAACCTAGTGTGCCTACAACGGTCACGGCAAGGCGGTGGTAGCTGGCCCCACGGAGGCCAAATTGGAAGCGCCAGAAAGAGAGCGACGGCGACGGCGATGCCGTCACTACAACAGTGTTGAGCAACTCGTATAAATCACGGATCCAGGCTTAGTCTGAATTTCCAAGGTTTTTGTCTTCTCGGGTCGCTTTCCTATTGAGCCTCTTCTATTGTCTCGACGGGCTGACATCGAGCTGGTTTCGTACAGTACGAGTATTACTTCGTATTCATACCGTTTGCAGCTCTAAAATGCGTTTTCTAGCCGCGCATGCGTCAGTTCGGGGTGCAAAGCAATCCGCGTCTTCTCTGTCTGTTGAACAATACGACCGAGGGAACCCGTTCGTCAACGGGAGTTTTAATGTATACGCTTGCGCTCCTGGCGCTTTGATAAGTACAGAGTCCCACGGCTACCATATATAAGTTTTTCCCGTTTTTCCTCACTACCTCGTTTTCACTGCCACTGCAAGAACTGGTATCTCCGTGTTTATTATCATCGCTTGTACCATCATTTCCATCTACCCAGCAGTCATTCTTCCCGTTTACGTCGTCATCCCTCCCCTTCCGCTCCTGGCCGATTTCGACTTTCACTACGAATGTTGTTGTCCTCTTCAAAACCACTTTCTTTGCGCTCATAATAATTTCCTCTTCCGCCCCTCCTCTTTCCTTTCCTGATTTTCTCGCCCCCCCCCCCCCGCCCCCCTATGCATTGTCCCGCGTACCACGGTCAGTCCCAACGTGGCCGCCGATACCCCCTTTATCCTCCCCCTGACGTGCCGCTAATAGATTAATTTGAAGCATTCGTGAAAGCGCACGAGTCTCCCGCAGTGGGCACAAAAAAAACATGAACCATCTACACCAGCTTCGTAAACATCAGTATTCTTCCCGCGAGAAGAAGCATCATACAGAGGGGACCACCGTTTCGCTCGATAAACTCCCTGCATCCGTAGGCATTGCGCGTCCGTGTTCTGTGCCCGTCATGTAATGAAAGCTCTCACCCATCCCAAACTCCGGCGCAGCATAACACGCCGCTTCCCCAGGTATACATTTTGGGCCGGCCGAGCGGAGCTGGAAGTAACATAACCCAAGGTATTCCAACGGCTATGATGTTCACCAGCATCGAGTCCATTGTGGTCGTCAAGCTTAACTACGCCTTCCCATCGTTCAAATTGTCTTGGCCACGTTTGTTCGCGTGGGCCACGCTTGAGACTGCCGACCTGGGCAAAGTACAGTTACCGAGGTGCTCGCGCCCGGTCGCGATGGTCAGGTGAAAAATTAGGAGCTCCACCGCGGTTGTGCTCCTCTTCGTTTGAGGGTGTCAACACGTCGTAAACCCACAGGGTGCCCAGGGGGGTAAACGTTGCCCTTGTTACACCGCACTCGCGCGCGGCGCTCTTCAGCAAGAAGGTAAAGCTGGGCAGGCACCATTCACAATAGGAAGTAACCCTCGGCGCCCTTCAGGCTCCCCACATGCCGCCGCGCGCTTGTGGAGACATAGTATGAGATAATTCAGGGGACGATGCGAAGACGGCGGAAGTTGTTTTCACGTTTTGTAGGACGCATGGGGGCGGAGCGATTATCGAAGAAAGCGCTTTTTGGAGAGATGGTCTGTTCTATGGTCTATCGATTTAGACAGAGAGACGTATCAGATTGGGCGTTTCGAGGAGGACTCCAAGGTATTCGGCAACAGGCCACAAGGGTGACGCGAGACAGCACAGAAGGCAGGCCGGTGGTTTCGAGTGTTCCAGGACGGGGCGGAGGTGTTTATGCCGAGTTCGCATGACGCGGAGACGAGTGATGCAGCAAAGCAGAAAGCGGCGGCTGTGAATGCAAATGTGACACAGACTGTTGACGGCAATGCGCCAAGTGACGAGCGTGAGCGGGGGCACGACGCAGGGGGGAGGGGGTGTGAGGGGTAGCCTAAACGCCTCTCCACCGGATATGTCCATCATGTTCGTAATGCGCGCCTGTCCAGTACAGAGGTAACTAGCGTAGGGACGCCCGCACTCACCTTCTATATGCCTATCTTGCCTGTGGTTGTTTTTTGGTTGTTCGCTTGTTCGCTACATCCTTGTTAATGTTTATTTTTTGTTCGTCTTCCTCTCTCTTGTTAGATTATATCTCTCATGTTTCTCCTTCGTAGCTATTTTGATTTTTTGTGTTTGCGTATTTATCTTTAATGCGCGTGCACTTAGATAATATGCTCTCCGCGTTAGTTAACCGATTTTTGTTTCTATTTTGGTCCTGGGTCTTGGTTCTTAGGTTTTATGGGCTACTGTGTGAGTCGTCATTTTCCTCTTGTTTGTCCCTTTTTTTACGTTTTTGCCATTTTTCCTTATTTTTCCTTTTGGCTCCCTTTTTCCTGTCTTCCATGTTTCCTTGTATCCTTTACTCCTTTCTCTCTTTTACTTTCCTTTTTCAGTATTTCGTTGGATTTGTTTCATTTTGTCTCGGTTAATGTCTACGATATGCCACAGCAGTTATGATGTATGATATACATGTGTTTTTGCTGAAGAAGTATCATTTCATTCCAGAGTTGTGTTGGGACCTGTCTTTGGACCACGGACTGTCGTTTCCCGATCAGTTGATGTGAGAAGAGACGCGCGCTACGATAGAAATATATATATATATTATATATACATATATATTTTAGTCTGAAATGGTTTCCGAACGACGGGGCTCCCTCACCCCAGATCGTCGTGATTTGAAGTATTGATTTGAATTATTTTTAATTTTCTACTCGGACCATGGGATAGTTCATCAGGTAGCATATATATGTTGTCCCAAAATCAGTTTATTATGGTTGATGCATCGAGCTCCTCATGTGCCCGCTCTCAAAACGAACAGAGAGCACCTCTACCGTAGCATGCGTCAACATCATCATCAACAATTCATATCCATGGACTCCTGCTGTACTGTATGGTGGAAACTGTGCACAATGCATATGTACGGCGTTGCTATGTTGCTATGTATATACCTGGTAGTGTTTAGGGCTCCGGCGGCTTTTCCGTGAAGCGCCACGAGAGCTGGAAATTGTGTTGCGCTCACGGGCCTGGGGCGTGTACGGTAGCGCACTAGCCCGGGTCCCTGGAGGACCGCCGGAAGCCAAAATTGCGAAAATTGCGCAAACAATCGCCAGACAAAACGTGACGAAGTGTTCTTAGACACCTATACCTACGAGTAGCTGTGTATCATTGGTTTTTCGCCCCCGCGCGAAAAATGAAAGGTAATTTCCTCAGTTGTCGGCGCGGGGGGTAAAGCTTGCGTCGCGGACTAAACATATACTAATTTCAACCCGGACGTTCCGCCTGCGCAACAGCTACTATTCCATTAATTCCCTGTCGGTACGAGTAGCCGTTTTGCGGCACTCTAGCATAACGGGGGTCTTTAGTATCTCCTGCGGTTTCTGCCGTGGATCTTAGTACCACCGGCAGTATTACGCGGGAATGCAAAAGCACGCTGTCGTTTCAGAGTAGACCCTCTCACAGGTGTAGCACACTCCTTGCTGGAGGTACCACCCCTGTTGTTGTGGACCACCTATATCTGCACTATGGCTGGGGTCTATGAACGCTCCGTCGCAACTTTTTGTTCGTACCGATATGGCACACACTCTCATTATCACCCACCCCCACCATACGCCTACTAATACTGCGGGCCATGCATGGATAATAAGTACACCCCCCGCCCTTGCTGTGAAGCTCTCGTATTTGTTGCAAATTTATGGCGATGGGTTCGATAACACACACCCCCACAACAGCACACCCGGCAGGCCCGCAGACTTGATTTTTCGACATCTAAGTATCTAAAATGGTCAGGATGCAAAACAATCGGAGCACTGTCTGTGATCGCTGGACGATTTTGCACAAAACAAGTTATTTTCTGAACTTTTCCAAAAACCGATTACTTGGTTTTAAAGACCCCTGCCGCCCCGAGGCTCAAGGTGGGGGGGGGGGTCTATAAAACCATGTAATTGGTTTTAGGAAAAATTCAGAAAAACAAAAACTGGTTTGTTCTAAATATTGGCCGGTCGCCCCAGGCTACGTAGCAGGTAACCACAAAGCCTGTGGGAGTCGAGATCGCGAGTTCGAGCCCCCCCGAGTGCATGCTCGTAGGGGCTTTTCCTCCCAAAAATATACAAAAACAAACAAACAAACCAATGATCTCGACTAGCGGAAAGCGAGAGAGCGTGATCCGGCAAAATTCGATGAAAATCGACGAGCGTTGGGAAGGCTCTGCGCGATAAAAAGCAAGGCAAGAACCGTAGTGGGGGAGGAGGGAAAGGAGCCTACTTCGTGACCCCGGATCTGAGTTACGACTAGGGAGGGAGAAGGACGGAAGTGCGAAGTTAATAAATGGGATGGAAAAAAAGAAAAGAAAAAAGAAGTGCAGCGATCACAGTGCTCCGGTTGTTTTTCCATTGTGACAATTTTAGATTGTTATTTTAGGTGTCGCAAAAATAAATTTTGGGCACCCCTGCACCCGGTGACAATATTTTGAAAGATCAAATTGTCATCACCGGGGTTTGCTTTCTTCTGTATCTAACAGGCACGCTCACAACACGCCTACGTATAGAATATGTGGTTTATGCTGATTACTACGTACCGGTTATAGATGGCCTGACGTAAGTGACCCATGCTCTGTCGTTGCAACGAAAGTGGCTCCCTTTACGGTACGTTTCGCTTGCAATATATATATATATATATTCAGTATATTCTTCTCCCTCTTTCGCTAAATTAATTAATTGTACCCCCCCCATACCACGAACAACCTACCTTTATTATTATCTATATATACTCGTATGATATTTAATTTTCGAGACGACCGTATTGCACGATGCATACGTCACCATCACGAATACGTCACCCCTCACGTCCCAACAAGTATATTTTGCTCTCTGGAGTCGTTGTTGTTGTTGGTGTTATGGTTTTCGGAGCGAGGAAGGTTGTCGTCCGGTACAATCACCACTCACCCGCCGGTGGTGCTGACGAAGGCCAGCTGACGGCAACATCGTCCTAAGGTGTGACCTGGGGTTATCTGAACAATTCTCGCCGATTTATATTATACAGTATTGTTGTTTTGAGGTTCGTCCTTGTTGGTTGACCATCAGAGAAAAAGTGGGTTGACGGCCACAGGTAGGTATAGCGTATTTCGGGCAGTAGAGGGGTGTCGCAGGTAATTGGACACACAACGCAGCGTAGCCTGCTGCTGTACGTAAGGGGTTGCTGCAGGTGATGCTACACTGTATGTTAGTGTGTTAGCGGAATTCCTTGTGGGTATCCTAAGGTAAGTACGTATATACTGCTGTACTACTGTTGTTTCGGTGTCCGGGAAAAACATCATAACGGTATGATTTGTCTTTGTTCAGGATATTTTCCCACTTTCGTCTCTCTTTCAGTGTATCTGGGCTGCTGGCGTCTGTATGTTGTGCCGGTCATGCCGGGCGCGACTTGTGTTACAGTAGTTATTTGCCGGCTATCGTCGTACGTCGCCGGCTGTCGGTTGTCGTTCTGCCTCTTTTGATGTTTCGCAAATTCGTGGTATCAACGGAGTGGCGCTCACAATCAGTATCCATATATTTCCGGCAGTAGTACCTGGTATAGTTCGTATTACGAGTACATATCATTCGTACATGCAGGTACATGTTTTTTTAGCTTTGATACAGCAGCAGTGCACATCGAGCAGTGCCGCGTCCCCCCGGAACTCCCAGGCTGAGTTTTAATGAGCTCATTCTTCCACACATAGAGCAATATCGTGTAAGGTATTCATCAATGCGAGTACGTACAATACATTGTATATACCTACTCGTACTAGTAGTACGTGCGAGCGATGTATTCCAGGAAGCTTGCAGTACAGGCCCACGAATAAGAAAGAGCCCAATTAAGAACAAAAGTCTCACTTTTTGGAGGACGTTAAGCAAAATTGATTAAGAAAAAGTGCTCAGCGGCGAGCGTCCTATATACTAGCCTATGCTCAAGGTTATTTAATGATGGAGTTACAATAGGAATCTAAGGCTTGCTCAGATTAGGTGTTTCTTATTGGCCGGCCCATACCACTGTACTGCTTGTGAATGGCTACGAGTACAGCAGTTGTTCGAAGGTGGTAGCAGCAGTCCCTTCTTTTGGGAGAGGCGGTTGCGTATATCCGGCGGTGTGTATGATACCTCGTGCGAGTCTTCCAAATTACATATTCCTATACCTGGTTCAGCAGTGCGAGTACAACATACTTCGTATATATTCATATTATTACTAAATATATCACCGTGAGATATGCAGAAGTGCGAGTAGTCCAAAATTCGGTACAGCCGTGAAGCAAAGTACCAGTCGAGTACTTCGTGCATCGCGTTCCGCGATGTACCGGGGCATATCAAGGGAATTTGCAGGTATGTATTACACATGATCCCAACTATGCGCCAAAGGTTACCGGTAACACAAGAACAGCGAAAATTTTATGTTGGTACCGCTGTTCTTGCAAAAACGGTGATCCGCTGATGTGATTTCAGCAGGGGTGGAGATGCGCGCTTTGATAGGCTTTGCAATGTGTACCTCTGGTTCTGTTGGAACTGAATACTCTCGCTGTTTCCCCTCGCGGTCGCGATGGGGCGCAACATGGTTTTAGATACCAACAACACGATTCTGCTATCTAAGGCATGTGATTACCGCAGCAGAAGTGTTTTGTTTTTATCCCTCGCGGTGGCGACGGGGCGCGTATTCTGTTTATTGTTTACCTTAAGACGTCCACGGCCCCGGGCGTTATTAATACACGCTTCGTTTTGCAACATAAGCATATTTTGTGCCGTGTAGAAGCATAGTACCTTGTATCTGATGATATTGTTCGCAGGCGTTGGTTATCACGACCAGTGTGCCGGCGTTTGCGCACGTTGTCGCGGTCACGTGGTTGGCTCCTACAATTCGGGTGGCATAAACCCCACGTTTTATTTATTTTAATACATTTACACTTATATTTTAAATTTACTGTCGGCATATGCACGCGGACATGCTTACAACCACCTCGGCGTTTCCAGGCGCATTCTTGTGTCAAGGCGCAATCATGGCCCCGCAACGGACGGCCGCTTTTGCGCACGTCGGTGTGCGTACACCCGTCCGCGGGGAGGGCTGTGTGCTGTTGCGCGGGGACAACGTAACCGCTGTGTTGTCGTGATGCAATGAATGTTGGCTAGACAGTCACCGTTGATGGCAGGCCGTGCCGTCCCATATGTCTACCTTTTTCGTCTGGTGGGCGAACGTATTGTGTGGTCTTGCTTCGGCGAAGGAGGTGTCGCAGTTGCGCTTGTTTTCTTGTGCACGTCTCCTGTGCCGTTGGTCTGGAGCAGTCGTTTCGTGCACCGTTTCTTTCCTCCGTGGATATGCCGCGTTTCGTAGTTTGCGCATCTGCTTCTGCGAAACAGGTGTATGACGTGTACCGTTGATGCCAGGCCGTGCCGTCCCATGCGTCTACCATTTTCGTCTGATGGGTGAACGTATTGTGTGCTCCTGCCTCAGCGAGGGAGGTGCCGCAGTGGCGCTTGTTGCCTTGTGCACGTCTCCTGTGCCGTTTGTCTGGAGGAATCGTTTCGTGCACCGCTTAGTCTCTTCCGTGGATATGCAGCGTTTCGTAGTTTGCGCATGTACTTCTGCGAAGCAGGTGTATGACGCGTATCGCGGTGTGTTCATCTTCTTAAGCTAAGAAGGTGTCGCAGGTCGTTTGCTCCCTCCTGCATGTATCGTTTGCCGTTCATCAGGGGAAGTTATCGTGCGCCGTTTATGGCCTCCGTATGTGTGCCGCGTATCGCCGCCGGATCGGATTACGTGGTTACCTGTGTCTTCGTGTGCGTAGCAGCCGTCCACGGTGGTGGACGGTGTGCTGTTGCTTGCTTCAGCGAAGGAGGTGTCGCAGTGGCGCTTGATTCCTTGTGCATGTCTCCTTTGCCGTTCGCCTGGAGGAGTGGTTTCGTGCAGCGTTTATTTTCCTCAGTGGATGTGCTGCGCTTCGTAGTTTGTGTATCTGCTTCAGTGAAGCAGGTGTATGCCGCGTATCGCGGTGTATGCATCTGCTTCAGCGAGGCAGGTGTCGCAGGTCGTTGGCTTCCTCTTGCATGTATCGTTTGCCGTTGATCAGAGGAAGTTATCGTGCGCCGTTTATAACCTACGTATGTGTGCTGCGTATCACCGCCGGGTCGGATTACGTGGCTACCTGTGTCTTCGTGTGCGTACCAGCAGCCCACGGTGGTGGTGGACGGTGTGCTGTTGCAGTTTGTGATGTTCTGTCCAGCGTCATCGATATTCTAGGGCAATGTTTTTCCCAGGTGGTTTTCAGTTATCCACCACCTTGCTTTTTCCCCGTGGGTGTTTCGAAATGGGCCGTATTTCCCGTCGATGTTTGGCGGGCTGACTTTGGTTTCGTGCGCGGAAAGGCTCATTTCCTGCAGCGCAGTGGTCGACCGCTCACCGCGTTGAGGTTCTGTTTAGTGGGTCAATTGGTAACCAAATGCGGACTTGGACTGTTCTTACGCGTGTCCGTGTGGGCTCGCCGAGGCGTGTGGGTGTCGGTGATGATGCCGCCAAGGTCGTGATCGCGTTTTATGTCGCGGTGTTTTCTGTCGCTTCCATCTTCGCCCCCCGACTTTCGTTATGAGCTGGTAACGGCAGGTGGTCTATGTGGAAATGGGGCGACTGCTGCGCTGGCCGTTGGCGAAGCAGTTACGACGCCGGCGCCAGCGGTGAAGGCCGGCCGCCCGCGGTGGAACCGGGGGGTTGCGTGGGCGTGCGTTAGGAGTTTTTGCTAGCGATGGTGGCGTTGGGCGCGATCGCGTTGCTGTGGCTCCAGGTTCGGTCCCCTTCGGGGACAAAGATGGTCCATGTGGAACACAGCAGCAAGCGACGACAGCTTTGCGGAACGTGGTTGCGTTGGCGGGAGTGCGTGCGGAGAGTACGCTTTGCACTCCCTGAGGATTGGAGGCGCAACGCACTTGTCGGTGGGGGGTGCGACACCAGAGGTGTTGCGGCGTGAAGGACGATGGGCGTCCGATGCGTACAAGGCGTATGTTCGCAGTCACGGAAAAGACGCTAGTTGGGTAGCAGATGTTAAGGCCCAGGAAGGAATTAGTGGTGGGATTCAGCCTGGGCAGAGCATAGAGTGGGGGCGAGTTAACCCACCGTTAGATCTGACTAGGCAGACTTGAAAGTACGGAGGAATGTGTTATAATATGCGTTCCCTGTTATATTGGAAGTATGGGGGGGAGCGAGCGAGGACATTCGTAAATCGGGTAAACTCCCACATTGTGTTGGAGGCTGGCGGCAAGAGTTCGATGTCGCCAGTTGGGTTGGGAGTTGACTCGAGAATACGGATGTTAGCGTGGGGTTGCTGTTGGAGCAGCCCCGGGGGTCTTCCCCTCTCCACCCCCCTTCTCCGGGCGGGGGGGTAGCGCATTAATATAATACAACTTCGAAAGCAAAGTGCAAAGCAGGATATTCTCGGAAGAATGAGAGAATGTGAGTTTTGTACGTACGTAGGAAGTCTAGCCAATCTGATGAATGCAGCGATACATCGTAGTATGAATCGTAGCCCTCGGTACACACCTGGCTCAATGCGTAGTTGTGACCAGCACGTGAAAGCGCATTGCAGCAGAGTCAGAGCTACAAGTCCAAGGTGTGTTATAGACTAGTTTTGAGTTTCCACCCACCCACCCGTGCTTTTGAGGGAGTCAGTGGAGGGGGATTTAAATGGTCGCAGTACCGTTGCGTGTTTGTTGCTGTTTGTTAGACGTACCCAACCCGTGGTTTGTTTTCGCTAATGGTGCGATCGGGTGTCGTAGATTGCGCAAGCTGCGGCGGGGGCTAGCCGCAGTGGTGTTTGTTTGATGCAAGGGGTTTTGCTTTTATGATCGTAATACATGCGTTATCCCTTTGTGCGAAGAGGAGGCGTTTGAGGCACGTCCGAATGATATGCAATAAGTAAACGAATGTACCTGGTATGGTGTTGCATCGGCTCGGATTTTGCGCGCAATCTGAAAGTTTTTGGAGAGAGGACAAGTGAGCAGAACGGTCAGTAGTTGATCGCTAACGTTTTTATAATGTAAAGAATGAATGATACGTAGTAGGCGAGGGACGGAACCACGGAACGAATGTTGTACAATGCAGGGATTGATCACAGCGCAAAGGTGAATATATTATTTATAGAGTATAGATACGTATGAAGTGGTGATACGTGGGAAATTGATATTTATAGCGAAATATTTATTTGCGTATGGCACGGGATCCACGGAGACCGCGCGGAGAGGATGAACAGTGAGCGGAACGGCCAATTTTTGTTGTGGTTGTTGCTGTCTTCACAGCCCGTGGTCACAAAAGTGAAAGTGCTACGTACGAAGAGCCTTCAGAGAATCCTAAAGAACACACACACTTTAGGAGGGAAAGGATACACAAGTTCGAAGAGGTACGCATAAAATCCCTCGTACAACATGTAATGCGTGTCCAAAACTGAACTACACACGCCCGCAATCCATTCGACTACAGCAGCATCGCCCCCCCCCCTCCCACTCTTTACCAATGAATTTGCCGACTACCGCGTAACTACTGTCTGAAGTGCTGTCTGTACAAAAACACGCGGTAGGCGTGGGAACAAGATGGAGCAGTCTACGAGTAGCTGTCTGAAGTGCTGCTAGAATGACTGGCCGCGGGCACACAGTGAATAAGAACAGCCAACCAAAGCCATCACGTCAATTGACAATTACACAATTACCCGTATCTATCCTGAACGTCTGTGTTAAGCACAGCATTATAAACATCGACACTGCTGCTTAGGAATCGTTCCACTGATCGCAATTGTATTTTATGATATTTACTATTAATACTCTTATAGTACTCTTATTGGGTACCAAAAACCAAAACGAACAAAATATGAATAAAAACATACAGCAGCAGTAGAGCAGACTATCGGTGCTCGTAAATTCCACCCTAGGGCCGATTTATGAGATCTGCCTCGCTTTTTAATACTATTTTTAGTGTGGGACATTTCGTCACATGCTTTTTTTTATTTTAACACTAACCCTAACCCTAACGCTAAACCTAACCCCCAACCACGATATATTCAGAGAGTTTCGGAAAAAAAAACGTGGAACAAAACTTGCTCATGGACGTGGTTGATCAAAGACGGCCGAAGTCTCGCCGCATAAAAGACGTTGACGGCTACCTTTTTTCCATGGGCAAATTGTTTTTAGTTCTTGCTCAAAGAAAAGGGTCGAAAAATGGAGTCCAGGCATGAGCAGTAGATGCGCAGGGTTGTGGTCATGGCACAGAACACAGGCGGTATCAGGGTGCCTGCACCGCGACTACAGCAGCCTGGGGTGCATGACACGCCACCACAGCGTACGGCGACAGGGCGCGCCATCTTCCTTGAACGAGTGGTCGGCTGGTGATGCCATGGCGCAGAAAGTAGTGTTCTGCTGGAAGGAGAAATGGTGGGTACGTACTCGTACGAGCGCAAACAGACACCGGCACGCAACCTCAAAGCTGGGAGACCGCGAGAAGGATGTGGGAGAGGCGAGTACCCACTCGGCGCTAAATCGTAGAGCGGCAGGGCTCGCCGCCTGCCCCATCCAGTCGCGGCTTCGTGATACTGCTGCTGTGGTGTCGAAAGCAGCACAGCAGCAGGTAGGTCTGATTTCAGGCCAGGCGGGCAAGACGGGGTGGGGATGTGAAGGATGTGTTCGCGCTGTTGGAAATGGAAACAAAGGGGAAAAAATGCACGATGCGTACGCACACAACCTCGATGAGTTGGACGACGGCAAGGAGGAAGGCAACGACCGTGGGAAAATTGATACGGGGGGAGGAGCGGAGGGAGAAGGTCACGGCGGAAGGTGGTGGAGCACCGTGGTCGACCGGAAGTTCATGGCATTTCGTGCGGTAGTCACATGTTTCTCACTCGACTTTGTGGTTTGTCTGCTGCAAAAAAAGTCGTGTCGACGATGACTTGGCAATCCCCAAACATGAGCAAGTCGTAATAATCCTGGACAAATACCCCGCCATTCATGAGCACCAGCATGAGCATCGACTTTTTTTTTCATTTTTTTTCCCGAAACTCTTTATTAATCGATGTCGTGGTTGGGGGTCAGGGTTAGTGTTGAATAAAATATAAAATATGTAAAAAAATGTCCTACACTAAAAACAGCATAAAAAACGAGGCAGACCTCATGAATCCACCCTGCAGAGCGGATTTACGCGCTCCAATTTTTCATAATATATGTCATACAGTCTATGACAGGCACGACCTTCCCTGCAAGCAATTCAGACGCGTGAAAGATACGAAAAAAGCCATGTATGAAAAAACGAAAGCAAGGTCATACATACGAAGTAAAGAAGTACTACAGTACGCAGAATCCCGTATATTTTCATATTCATGCGTATACTTCGAAGTTAAATACGTACGTATACGAGTGTATTATTTCACTGAAATATAAATGCCTCCTGCAATCACCCGTGAGAGTACGCTGTACGATTCCTTTGTCGTTTGGAAATGTGCGCTACGCCGGTACGGCATCTTCGCATGCACCACCATTCTGCGCCACGAACCCCTCGCATACGCAATAGCCGAAGTCAGAGTCCAGGAGATCGTCGCTGGGTACGGCGACACCCGCCGCCGCCAGTATTGAACAAGCCCCGCTCACGTCAACACCATCTTACATCAGGTGCCGGTTGTCTTGGTTGTAGCCATTGCTTTAAGAACAACAGCCGCCGATTTACGATATGGCAAGTTGTTCGTCGTCGTTGCGAGAACACCATAGAGGGTGACCTGTTTTGTGTGTTCTTCACATCACATCGAGTTCGAATACAGTGGGGGCCCGCTGTTAAGAAACGTCAATTTGGCTTCCAGGCTCAAAGTGTTATATCGTGTGCCCTCGCCAGCATCATTTACGGCATTTTTAATATGATGATTCTCATTTTTCTCGACTTGAATTGTAGTTTTTCCAGTGTTTCCTATTTGGGCATTAGCCAAAAGTAGGTATACCTCCGCACTTTGAGCCAATTATAGGTACACTGCGTAATGTACACCGGAAACGGCTTTCGGGCCCGCCTGATATTGGGCCTGCGCTCCATTGTACCTACAAGTGTCTCAAAATACGCAGGTACACCTATTCTCGGCTACTCAATGTGCGTATCACCTATTTTTGGCTTCAACTGTACCTATAAATGGCTCGAACGATCACTTTTTGGCAACTGAATTGTAGACAGACGGCTACATCAGATGCCGGGACTGTCGACCAGCCGACCGTACCAGCACAACCACTGACACTGCGAAGTTATCACGCATTACCTACAAGCGAGAAATCCTATCGCGATCAATGCATACGTAATCAGTACGACACCCCTCCTACGCACACAGATATTTACGATGCGGAGAAACAACAATGACGAGTGTTTCCATGCCGTTATGCTGAAAGTACAATATTCATACTGTAGTGCAGTATGTAGTAGGAGAAACTTTGGTATATATACGTGTACAGAGTAATACCACACGGTTACGAGGGGGTTTAAGTTACACAGCCGGTGGCGCGGTCCGGAACAACATTCCATACGTAGCAAACGTGGGTGAATGTGTGGCCGTCTGTCTATATTTCAGTTGCCAAAAATTGATCGTTCGAGCCATTTATAGGTACACTTGAAGCCAAAAATAGGTGATACGCACATTGAGTAGCCGATAATAGGTTTACCTGCGTACTTTGAGCCATTTGTAGGTACGATGGAGCGCAGGCCCAATATCAGGCGGGCCCGGAAGCCGTTTCCGGTGTACATTACGCAGTGTACCTATACATGGCTCAAAGTGCGGAGGTATACCTACTTTTGGCTAATGCCCTTCATATTTTCATTTTTTTTACCCCGCGAGAACCACATTTCATGTTGACATTGTACGGGTCAGCCGCAACCGACGAGTGCAGGTACTACCACACTGTCTGTAATACCTTGGATATGAGGGTACTCTCTTGACCTCTCCAGGCAATCAAATAACCTGGAACTCAATCAAGCCTGGGCAGGCTCATCCCACGGTAGGGGCGCGGCAGAAGTTTCTGAGCTCCTCACATGAGGAGCTCGATATCTCACCCGGAACATGACTTCGGAAACATTCGTTCGCGCAACCCGACCAAATCTTCCAATGCGGTAGTCTAAAAACAAACAACCAGTAAAATAGTAATTGTATCCGGTGGTTACTCACGTGAGGAGCTCAACCGGTCAGAAAATATTGAGCCTAAAAGTGGTACCCCTACCGTGGGATTGCTCTGAGGCCATACACTTGACGTACAGTATACCAAGTATAGACTAACAATACACGGATCAACTCGCCCCCAACTACGGCTCCGGAGAACTTGCACGTAGATTCAATACGGTTATACTTCAGTATGTTTTATGTATAGCAGGAGTTGTTGTAGATATGTATGACCTACATGGGTACCAAATGCGATCGAGGTGCCAGGTGGGCCTCCGGCGGCTCCTGCGGAGGGCAGATTATATTTCTGCACCTTGTGGGTGGGAGAATGGTGCCAAATGGGATCAGACCCGGGTGGGATCAGGTCCGGGTGGGAGCAAGGGTAAAGATGGTGCAAACGTACGTGCTGATCTAACATCCCACAGCACGTACGTGCAATTATACGGCTGGTGCCCCAACTAAGCTGCAGGTTCCGCGTTGCGAACATTCGGAGTCAGCGCCCGTCGCGACCTCCTCACCCCCTCCTGCTGCCCAATCTCTAGTTACTAGAGTACCCACGTGGCCCCAACAGCGGCGCCCTCATCTGTGCTGTACGACTCCAACGAAAACTTGAACTCGTTCGGGCTTCCATCAGCGCAGCATGGATCATGAACCATGACGCGGTAATCATACCCACCTCTAGAGCTCTGGTGTGCTTTACGTCTTTCATATTTTCCCACCAGAGGAAGTTTCCAATTTCACTTGTTGTGATGTAACTGTAAAAAACATAACTGACGGGGAAAAAATAAACAATGTCGGCTATGATGAGACTTTGTGACTTTATGACTTGGTTTACTTTTCTGTACGGCACTACTCGTACATATATACCACGGCTGGAAGGTTTAAACGTTTGGCGTTTCTTATCCCGTGCCACGCTTCGGAGCGACCTCATTTCTTTTATTGGATGGAACGACAATAACTGCTGTTTCTTATATAGCATTTATCTTATTTTGTTGCTCGGTTTGAGCTGTCTTTCTTACACGCAATTTATTATTTTTTCTCACAATCTCAGCCTCTGTTTCTTAACATAATATTTCTGAAATGCGGGGCCCCACTGTAGTATTAGTGGAGAAGATGGAGAGTAGCATTACTACGTACAACACTACTGCCTGTAGAAATGACGATTGTGCGAATGTCATCCGAAGTACGTATAGTATTGTACAAAATACGTAGCTTGAGCCGCCCCCGTACGGTAGACCCTGTCACAACAGAGGGGGGCCGGTTTTCAGAAACGTCAATTCGGTGTCTTGGTTTGAAGTATAATTTTGTGTGCCCTCACTCTCCCAAAAGTTACGACGTTGCTTATATGATGATTGTCGTTTTGCTCGGTTCGTGTTGAGCCGCTTTTGTCGTTTCTTGTTTATTATTTGTTTACACCGCGAGAATAACCTTTCACGCTGACACTACAGAGGTCAGCCGCAACCGACGAATACTACTCTCTACTAATTTCCAAGAACAGCAGTATATTCCGGACTGATAAACACAAACACAGGCGCACACAGGGACCCCAAAACTCCTCGGTTGGGTTCCACGAATAGCTGTGGACTCCAACTTTCCAACCATGGCACTTGAAGCCGAAAGTGTTGGGTTGCAAACGAGGTAGAGGTGGACGCGTGACGTTGGGGTACAGCTCGTGGGACTGCGCTTGTATCTCATGAACGAATGATATTATCGCAAACGTAGGTTCGTACGTTTACAGCCCAAATCGTGAGCTTTCCAGCGATGCCAAATACGCATCTTTCCTAGCAGAATGTGAGTCGGGACGCGCCCCCCCGTTAAAAATAGCAGGGCCTTCCTCGGGAAAAAATCCCGCGGGAAAATTCTCGCAGGATTTCACGAGAATTGGGATTTTTCCCGTTCCCGTGCAAATCTCGTTCCCGTGGTCACACCCAAACAGTTCTCGAAGAAATCTTGATAATCCCGTTCGCGTTATACCAATTCGCGCGGGAACTATTCCCGCGTCTTCAGCGTGCACGGGCTAACCAAACGGCATCAGCACGTACGCCGAACGACGCCTCTAGTACTCGTAATACATACCTATACAAGGGGTTGCGGCTGACGCCGCCCGATCAACGAATCGAAACCAAGACCTTGGTAGTGGCTGCCAGTGGGCGTTAGAAGGACGCCTACTTGCTGTTGAATGATTAATACGTAGAGTATGTGATTACGCATTTCCTTCACCACTATCAAGTACACAACAGACAGGGTATATTTTCGTCTGACGACGCCCGCTCATTGAAGCGAGCCCAAGGCCTTGGTATGGTGGGCAGTTGAAGGACGTGCGTGGGTGTACGGACATCTTACCAATGGGCTCATGCAAAAGGCCATCATCGGGCGTGCATCCGGACGTCGTAGAGGGGGCTATATGTACTGGATGGGTAGATGCGGACAAATTGCATCGCTATCTTGTACATATATATATATGTACGCTATTAATATAATTGTTATGGTACGTGTGAAGACAGACCAGACGTGAGTTTATCATAAATATATCATTTGAAATACGTGAGAGCTCGGCGACACTTTCGAAACATGAGATCGGTACCTGCAGGTGAAACAACCAAAACAAATCATGTGATTATTACAACTGTTCGTGTTAAACGTTTTAAAGGCTGTTGGCACAATCGGCACACGTTTATTTGGAGATGGGAACGCGCCTATTGAATCGAAGCCGAGGCCTTGTTGTGTTGTGTTAGTGGTTAGTGGGCATTGGGAGGAAGTGTGTTCGCGGACAGATTTACAATGAGCGAATGCCAAACGCGACCACCGGGCTTTTGCATCTTAGCATCGTAGACGGTACAGGCGTTATGTCTTCTGGGCATCGTAGAGGGCACGCACTATGTGCTGGGTAGGGAAGACACGGAAATAAACCCTTACATTCTGCAAACATACCGGAAATTATATCATACGCATACACGAATACAGACGTGTGCGTATCGTTAAATTGATAATTTTCAGTATAGATCTCTCAAAACTTTCAAATTATGAGATAAGCATGTGAGGGCGTGTGGCGGCTGTCGGCAAAATCGGCATTTATTACGTGGATAGGGGAACGCGCCCATTAGAGCAAACCCAAAGATTTGTTTTGTATCGGTGGGCACTGGACGGAAGTGCGTTCGCGTGCAGATGAAAACAGAGCTAATAATGCAAAAAGCTACCACTGCGCTTGCATCTGGGTATCGTGGAGGTCAGCCACTATGTACTGAATGGGGAACACGCGGAAATAACGCGTTGCATTTTCTAGAAACACACGGCAATGGTATGATACGTATATATACCCAATGCTGACGCGTGCGTATCGTTATATTGATAATTTGGAATAACGATCTCTCGAAACTTTCAAACAATGAAATAAGCGGGTGAGGCGCATGGCGGTTAAACTGACTGAAGGTTATTGGTTATTGAGAAATGGAAGGGGAAAGCTAATGAAATGCAGCGCTTGTTATCGTTGACTGGAACGATGGAGGCTGGAGATGTAATAGGCGGCAAAAATGGGGAATACGCGGAAATAACGCGTTGCATTTTCTAGAAACACACGGGAATGGTATGATACGTATACACCCAATGCTGACGTGTGCGTATCGTTCAATTAATAATTTGGAATAAGTATCTCTCGAAAAATTCAAACACTGAAATAAGCGATTGGCTATCCTGTGGCACACCGCTTGCCCACTGCACTCAGGAAAGGGGCAGGTGCCGACACGTTCACCGCGGGTGAACTCTAAGTCGCCAACCCTCCGCTTGGTAGGGGGGGTCGACGCGCTGAAAATGCTTTTGGACATCAGAAGTGGACGGTGTGACAGGAGGGCTTTCGGACTGGTGTTGCTGGTGGCTGTCGTGTTGTGACTCCAGAGGGGGG